>CM076576.1:54610349-54740349 GCA_034641835.2 Pinus albicaulis
TTTTTTTGATAAATCGATCATGACACAGTAGGATTTGATACAAGTTGTATAGAAATCCTTTCGGCTAACCATTTCTCTGAAGCGATATTATCTGGAGCTACTACTCTTTATATATATATATATATATATATATATATATATATATATATATATATACGTCTTGCAACAGGTTTACGATGAGCTAGGGTTAGCTCTCGGCTTTACGTTGCACGGAGAACATCTAACCGTGCGAACGTAGGTTGGACCATATGTTTAATTCAATTGGCAATAGAGAACATTGATATACTTCATGTTAGCGTAGTTGATCCTGGTTTACATCTCTGTGATTTCTTTCCATACGTGGTCCACATATATACGACCCGCATTCATAACTCTTTTGACCTTTACTTACTTACATATATTCATATATTGAAATGAGGGTCGAACGAACTATGGTCTAGTTTTCGGTGCCTTCATGTTTTTTTTTTTTTTTCTTTATTGTCAGGTCAATATATTTATCATGGCCCTACGTAGGGTTTCGCCTTTACTTTTTATTTAGTTATATTGATATGGTCTTTATTTCAGGGATTAAAAATCGAAGGAGATAATAAGTGTATTCAAGATGTTTGAATATCTATTACAATCTTATATATGTTGTGTTACGCCTAGAAACCATTCAATAGTGCTTGAATAGAGTTCCACGTAAGTTCGTTTTAATTAACGTGGAATGATCCCACCGTGCCGTGAGGCATCATTTTCACTACAGCTCGATAGTTTCGTTGAAATATCGAAATTGCGTTTATATCTAACACTTGTAACATATACTTTTATGCGTTTATATATCGCCCTTGTAACATGTAACATGTAACATATAACTTTCATGCGTTTATATATCGCCCTTGTAACATGTAACATGTAACATATAACTTTTATATAACTTTCATATATATAACCGACTCATTTGCAGCCGAGGCTAATAAGATCAAATAGGTATAATACTCGATGCTTTTTAATATATATACACTTTTGGTTTTTAAATGCATATATGTATAGGTGTTCGATAGTTTAATTAGGGATATACCTTGAGCATAGTTAAACTCCATTACCCTAATGTTTATTTCAAGGTTTAGAGCTAAAGTTGAAATACAAAATATGAGTGCTATAACCCTTCTATAGTGTAGATTTACTTTGGGGTTTAACAAGAGTTCAAACTACATATATGTTTAGATCATTTATAGAATATATTGTTTATATATTCCCTTGTCCTTTTCTATATATGAAATTTCTGATGCTCCATAAGGCCAGCTAGATGATATATCCGTTAGGTACTACTGTTTTCTCTATTTTTTTCCATCACAGTAAGAAATGCTTAGTTTAGCAATTTAAAATTAGAAATTCATTCTTCTATACTACTTGCAGTCTTCATTCGACATATGGGATTAAATTATGCATATTCATGGTAGTACCATTTTCATCTTTCCTCTTCCTTAACCTCAGCATCACTCTCTTCTGCTGTCTTAAGATGGTTTCAGTATCTTAACTTTATGAACACTGAAATTTCTTTTACATAAGGATGATCTAGTATATGAGCCTCGTCATACTACTCCCATACCAGTACACAAATTTTGAAATGTTGCTACTTCATCCCAATCTGTTACATGTATGGACATCGAATAACTCAACATCCCAAAGTTTTAACTAACTCGTTAACGAAAAACTTTATTTACACATGAGAACCTCCATATAACTCTAAAACATTTTAGTTTGTGCACATACCCATTTATTAGACTACTGTTTAGAGGCATTTACACTTTCCTTTGGTTACGTTTTGCAGTTATATCCTTCAAAAATTTAGCAAAAATTTTCCAACAACAGATATTTCTGTGTGAGTACATGATTTGCCCCCGTGTTTTAGCTAAATTTCTGCAGGGATAAGTGATTGTCCTGCAAGTATACCTGAAAGTATATCTAATTTGTTTTATACTTGCAGTAATATTTTTAATATTTATAAAATTTATAACAGTTTATTATTTCTTTGTGAGCACACATCTTGCCCAATTTTTGAACTTTTTGCTACGATACCATTTGTCACGTCTCCCAGACCCAGCTTTCTACACATATAACATAACTCAGATATTCTCCGCTTTATGCGCGAGATAACATTGATAGTTTTTATACAGAATCACTTACAAATTCAGACTGATATCCAGGGTTTTAAATTCTTTTCAGTACTTATAGACAGCCATGGAATATAAGAATTTCCATGAGAATTTTTTTGGCTTGACCTCCCCTCTTCTCAGTCCATCTAGTAGACTTATATATCTATATATATATTACTTTGTATTTCTCAGGTTTTTCTTTTTCAGAGTTTTGTCCAACTCTAGATGATCGCTAGGCCCTTCCTCAAACTTTCCAGTTTGTAAGCCTTATAGACTTTTCAGCATTTTAAAGTTTCAGAATCACGGTATAGATGTATGCGTCCACGTATACATCTATCTATTCTCAGTTGACCTTCGTTGCTACAACCATTTTTTCAGCAGTGTATATGGAAGGTGAATGGATGTTCTTTTCCTAGTAATTTTAACCAGGCTTAAAATCTTCTCTCACACAGACTTTTATCACCCAATTACATTTTAAATAGGACTCTCCCCTTATTTTATTGTTACCAACCTTCAACATGTTTGACACGCCGGGTGCATCCAAACTACCTATGGGACAAATTCAGGGAAATGCATCCATTCACTCAACCAGTTTATAGAGAATACTGAACTGGATAGTTTAGAATCCCTAGTGTTAGATCCTCGTACTTAGTTAGGATTCAACTTCTGCTTTCATATTTTTACATTTAATAGAACAATTTAAGTTCTTTAATTCTACAATTCTTTGCATTGTAACTCAGCTGACATACTGAACCCCATACTGCTATCACAGGATTGTTGGTTCCTACTTTCTGTTATTGGTTGCAGTGAATTCTGTGCCATCAATATTGTTATGATAGGTTTTGTTGTTTGGTACTTGCTGTTCATGGGTACTGTTTTGTTAACATTTTTTGTCTATACACACAGCAATTAAATTATTAGATTAGCTGTTCAAATGATCTACCGTCTTTAACTTCATTACTACAAGGTACTCATTCCTATAATCCAACCCTTTGTCTCTGCTATCAATAGCTTTAGTTTGCAATTACATGATTTACTGAACAATTAATCAATCCAAAATTTGCATAATGAACCATAACATAACAATTCATAAAACAGGGATATGTTTAATACAGACTTACATAAATCTCCAAATTTATGCATGCACACCTCTACGATGACCAGTCCACCCAACCTTAGAGTTCTTTTATCTCCAGAACTCACCCCCGAGCTGAGATCCTCCCGTAATACCAACCCTCAACTGCTCTCGGGAGCAATTTATTTGGTTATGCTTTCCTCAGTTTTGCTTCGACCCCGCGCCCGCAATTTCGGTGTGACACGCTTTATCTCGTTTTAGCCTTAGGCTTCCCATTTTGGGACTTTTTAAAGCCGCCAAGCTTTTCTGAGCCTTTTCTGGGCTTTTTTTCACCCTTCCCAAACCATCTCTCTCATTGGGGAATTTAGATTTTCCTCAAAAAATCTAAATAAAATAATTTCTTCAAGGATTTTTGAAAGATTTTGGGGAAAGTCTTTTCCTTTTCCATCACCTCATGGATTAGGCATGTGATCTCACTTTGCTTATCCTGGTCATAGTGCATACACAATATTTTATTTATTTTTCATAAATAAATAGTTAACCACATCCACACAATAATTAATCTGGGTCTCTCCACTCCTCTTTTGGATTTATGTTCAAATGTCTTATTTGAAAAGCATAGAACTTGGGGTGTTGCTAAATAAAGAACAATATCTCCTTCAAAAAATGTCTCCATATTAAAAACACATTCACTTTCTTGTATACCAAGACTATTGTTATTCATATACAATATAAAATTACTGATAAGCATGAAATTAATGCTCGGATATGTAGATGAAATTGACTAAACTCTATTTCTGTTAATAAATAATCTCTTTATTTACATCTATGCTAGATAGATTGTACTTGAATGTATTTAAATTATCTTATTTGAGTTACATGCTTGTTTCATAGGATGATTAATCACCAAAGGATTTTCACCCCCAATTTCCTATTTCAATATCTATAGCAAATTTTTTATATGTGTGAACATTTTATGTTGGTTTATATATATGTTTCACCCATAATTGCCTATTTCTATCTATAAAAATATTTTTTGGTTGACAACTCTTATCATCAATATCTTCGAAACCTCCACGACCTGCTTCCATGGAAGCAAAAATTGCCTTTCATTCCTTCACAATGGCTCCTTCTCTTAACAACTTATTTCTTCTAGGCTACTCTTTCCTATGCTATTCCCTTATAGCGTTTCTTTTGCAACATGTAGTGCAATTGCTAGTTTATATTATATACAATATCAAATCACATAAGAACATTACAAAAATAAATAGAAACCCCTTCCTCATATATTTTTTTCTTCACAATCAAATTCTCGTTAAAATATTTAAATCATCTTTGTCTATTAACACTTCTACATTATAAAAATATCTAATATATTTTCATGGATTTGTAGAAAAAAATTCTAGATGGCTTTCATCAATTCTCATATTATGCACTTGGTGGATTTTTTTCGGAGGCATGAATAATATTCCCTTGATTGCTGATTTTTTGCATATTAAATATATTTTAGGATCAAGAACTAGTTCAAAAAATTATTACATTTCTGGATTGAGAAATTTATTTTATATTCATTAAAATTTTGGGTTGCAAGAGTTCCTTCACAACCTTGTTATCTTCATTATGTGAAAATTCAAATTGATTGTTATTTAAATTCAGTGAACCCTTTACCTTCACTTAATTCACATCCATATGAAGGAAAATTGTATGGATTTTTATTTTGTTTTATTTTATATAGCACATAAGAAAATCATCTAATACAATATCCTTTCTAAAAAAAAACTCATTGGAGGTAAATTCTAACTACTCATGCATACCATAGCCTTACTTTAGATGAGTAGAACATTTATGAACAAAATATTATTCTTCACACATCCTTTTATTTGAAAATAAAACTTATTTACTTTAAATTATTAATCATGTAATAATTATTTGTTTCATTGATGTTTATTTAATTTAAAAATTTATGATTAAAAAAAATTGTAATGATGCATAAGCATCCTTATTCTTCAGCAGTTACTTGTGGGTAATGATGCATCCCCTTCATTTATTTTTTGAGATTGATTGTCTCTCCACCTTGTTCTGAGAGTGAACCACATTAGCTAGTTCGAAACGTAAACCTAATCCTAACAGTGTGATTAATTCGAAAGCATTTTTTTCTATATTATGGATCATAAAAATCTTAGATCTAACATACTTACTCTATCATCTACTTTATCAATCTCTCATCAAACAATTTCAACTCTATATATAATACAATGAAATCCCAATCCGTGGAGTCACCAAGTAAGTTTTTCAATTCAATAAGGAATCACTACCAACATATTAGGGAAGTTGTCTTTATCCTTTAGTAGAGTCACTAAGTGATCTATGTTATTTTAAACAATTTCCATCCATAATATTTAAAGCAACTTTGGGTTATAGTTGTAAATTTGAAAAAGTAATCTTAAATCAGAGTTAATAGAGATATGCTAGAAAAATGTAGAGATTAAAATACAATGAAAAACAAAAAAACATAAATTGAAATTAAAACTAAAAAAAAGAAAAAAACCTGCTAACCTTTTTTTGTTATATGAATAATGTGGTAAACTAATTTCAAAATTTAGAAAATGGGTTTTCAATAAAGAATGTCAATATATCCGTTAAATTAAAAGTTGTATATATTGTTCTGAAATTTCTCGATATAGAATCCTACCACAAAATATGCAAAATAGAAATACCTTACAGATATCTAAATAAAGATATCTTTATATTGTGCTTATTATTTAAAAAAAAAAAATTAATAGTTACCAATAATCAACAAAAACATAGTTAATAATAGAGTGAGATTAATTTTTAAAATTCACTCATTTGTTGAAGAAACATAAGATTTGTGTGTGAAAAGGTTATTTAAGAAAAGAGGCTGATATATCCGTTAAAGAAACGCTAGCATAGCTAACTGGTTTAACCTGTCTGACCATTCCATTTTTAATCTCTTAAAATTTTGGCTTCTCTTCGGCGTTGGTCCATCAATAGATTCTGCTCAGGTCATTGGAAACTTATTCTAAATTTAAAAAATAACCGTAAACTAAGATCATACAAAATAATAGTTGAAACAAACTGAAAAACCAAAAGCATAAATCCAAACTAAAAAAGAAAAGCATGCCAGCTTTTTATTACTATGAACGTTATATTCCAACATATTACATATCTATATAAAAGAAACAGTTGTTCAGTTAAGAGGCCAATATATCCGTTAAATTAGAAGTTGTATATATTGTTGTGGAATTTCTGGATATAGAATCCTACAACAAAATATGCAAAATAGAACCTTATTATTTAAAAAAAAGAAGAGAAAAGTTACCAATAATCAACAAAAGCATAGTTAATAATAGAGTGAGATTAATTTTAAAAAGAAACATGAGATTTGTGTGTTAAAGGTTATTTAAGAAAAGAGGATGATGTATCCGTTAAAGAAGCGCTAGCATAGCTAACTGGTTTAATCAGTCTGACCATTCCATTTCTAATGTCTTAAAATTTTGGCATCTGTTCGGCGTTGGTCCATCAATAGATTATCTCAGGTCATTGGAAACTTATTCTAAATTTGAGAAATAACGGTAAACTAAGATCATACAAAATAATAATTGAAACAAACTGAAAAACCATTCCATTTCTAATGTCTTAAAATTTTGGCATCTGTTCGGCGTTGGTCCATCAATAGATTATCTCAGGTCATTGGAAACTTATTCTAAATTTGAGAAATAACGGTAAACTAAGATCATACAAAATAATAATTGAAACAAACTGAAAAACCAAAAGCATAAATCAAAACTAAAGAAAAGAAAAGCATGCCAGCCTTTTATTACTGTGAACGTGGCCAATTTTAAATTCAGGGTATCTGTCTCTGAAACGGCTATTCAAGAAAGGAGGCCAATATATCCGTTGAAGAAAACCCTACATATAACTATCGAAGGTTGCAGAAATTTCCCATTTATTTCCTCCTTGTCATGTATCTCTGGTCTGCTCGAATCTGGTCTATCTATGTATGCCTGGTCTGGTCTGTGTACTTGGGAGTCCGAGTCTGTGTGTTTGCGCGTCTGTCTCTATGCATGTGCCAAGTCTGTCAATGAGTGAGTCTGTGCTTCTGGTATGTGACGGGGGAGGAGGTCAATGAGTGAGTCTGTGCCCGTGCTATGTGACAGGGGAGGAGGCTGTATCGATCATCTACTGCAGGTCATTACAGGTACATTTATTTTAATTTCTTGAGCAATCAGGATTTCTTATGACTTTTGTTTTTGCTAATTTTCTGAAAATATTTTCTATTGGTTATCCATCATCCTCCCATCGTTATTGTTCAAATTATCCCATCCATCCATTTTTTTTTGGCCTAGTTTCTCCCTTCATTATTGTAGCTCGTACTCGTTCCATCGTTATTCCATTATATTCATAGTATTCCTCGCATACTTTCCCTGTTTCTTAAATCTATGTAGTTTCTCCTTTAATTGTTGCAGTTTCATCTGCATCAGCTTCCATTGTGTCTAATAGAACACGATATTTTATTTTATTTTTCTGAAACTATTTTGTATTGATCTTTTTAGCTGGGTTATCAATTCATCGCATAGTTATTGTTCAAATTAACCACCCATTCCATGCTTATGCTTATTAAATTATTGTAGTTTTTATTGAGATTAATTTGTCTTCATGGTTAAGTTCATATACCCAATTGCCATTTAAACAATTTTTGTGTTAGATTCAGTCATTTATATTAATTCATTTTGTTACATAAATATCCTAATGTTTCTGTTTTTTTATTTTGACAGAGTTTCTTCATTTTGGGTCTATGCAGCGAGCTGTTGGCGTGGACCAGCTTCCTTTCTCAAAAGCTTTATTTATTTTAGGTAGGTTTCTGAATTATTTTCTTTGATAGTTTTTTATTTGTTTCTTTTCTCATTTTAGTGTTAGGTTTGACATGATAATTCTAAAAAAAAAAATGACATGGTTAATTTAAGGATAGTTAAATTTAAAAAATGCATATTTAGATTTTTCTTTGCCATTTTAATTGCAGCTCTTACTTTGGTAGCATAATTATAAATTAAATTTATTTTGTTAATTAAAAAGTTATTATATAAAAGAGGTTTTTATAGTTAAATATATGATGTGAATTTATATTGAGATGTATTCATTTAGCATTACTGAATATTATTTTGGATTTCCTTGATTTTTTAAATTAATATTTATTAGTTATTTAATCATAAAGTGGTTTGCTCAATTTAATACCCTGTCAGTTTCTTCTCTAAAAATTTCCACATTTCCTTTTATTGGGTTGTCTTCCTTTTTATCATCAATTATCTGAGGTTCAATTATCTGAAGTTTGAAATATTATCAAATAAGCTAGAGAAATCCCATAAACATAAATCTCTGAAAAACATTTTATTCAATAATTTTTATTTTTATTTTTCTTCTTTTAATCAAATAAAATAAGTCCTGATAAAATAGCTTTTATTATATTACCAACTGCCACTAAGATTATTCACCATTGAAAGTAGATAACTATTTGCAATCTTGTTTTCAATACATATGAGGTATACATCTTAGTACAGCAGGGATGGAACCACATGATATGTAGGAACCAAATTTCAATACATCTTGGTACCTCAGGGATGGAAGAAACATGATGTGTAGGAACCAAATCTCAGATTCTCTAAACTAAGATAGTTTTTTTGCCATATTCTCAATACTCCACCCTTTGGATTTCAACCAAAGCATCTTTTCCTTGCCATCAACAAACTACAAAGAAAATAATGGTATCCGTCCTCTTCGCCTTCCTGGAGCCTAAAAGAGAAACCCTCGTCACCATAAATAACCCTTATCTCCGGTTTTTCTGTTGATGATGAATCTTTAGTCCCTGCTCATCCAATCTATATTCCATTCTGTTCAGATTATTCATCACTGTAGCTTAGTTTCAACTGCATGTATATTTAAACTTTCCAATGTGTTTTTTCCACTAGTGCACTCTGGTGTACCGCCTAATTCAACCGCTGACTAAAGTTTAGTTTTATTTAAATTAAATCCATCTTGGTGTGAGTTATAAAGCTGGCTATAGTCTAGGTTTATTTAAATTAAATCTATTTTGGTATGAGTTATAAAAATTAGCTGGTGTAATCTATTGCTGCAAAATCCATTTTTCAGATTTGCTCTTTTCTAATAATTAAATCTAATTTCTCTAACGATGTTGATTTATATTTAACAGCATTATTAAAAGATTTTGGATTGTCTTTTTATATCTTTTTCTAAATATATTGTTCATTAATTTCATATAAACTAAATTCATTAATACCATATAAACTAAATATGTGATTCATTAATATCATATAAATTTTTATGTTTTATTTGTTAGTATATAATTTATTTTTAATTACTGTATTTTGTTTTTATATAATTTATTTTAAATTATTTTTATTATATTTATTTTCTTAATAATATTATATATTTTATTTTTTAAATGATTTTTTAATAATATTATTTACTTTAATTTATCTTTTTAAATGATTTTAAAATTTAGATAGCTAATATTATTAAGTTTTATATTATACTATATTGATAATTAATATAATATATTTATTTAATTAGTATTATTATTTATTTTAATTTATTTTTTAAAATGATTTTAAAATTTAGATTGTTAATGTTATTAAATTTTATATTATACTATATTGATAATTAATATAGTATATTTGTTTAATTAAAATGATATAATGAAAAAATGTTTGAATTTATCTATTGACACTTTTTCTATATTTAAATTTACATTATAGAATTTAATTTAAATGCAAATGTTTTTTAAAATTGATTTTGTTTATGTCTTTTACTAAATGTGTTAACTACAACATCTATTTATAAATCTATATAAATTCATATAAAATTATGTAGGATTTAATTAAAATTCAGATAATGTAAAATGAAAAAATGGTTGAATTATATAATATCAAATGACAATGTTTTTATATTTAAATATATATTATAAAATAAAATTGTAGGTAAATGTTTTTTAGGACTCATTTTGAGTATATGTTTTTATTAATGATCTCTACTACAATATGTATATATATATAAACTTTTACAAATTTAAAGGGCTAGAATAGGCTAGCTTAGGATACAATAGGCTATAGTGGGCTAGGATATGATAGAGTAAGCTAAGTTAGGCTAGGGTAGGGTAGGCTAAAGTAGGATAAAATAGGTTAGGGTAGGCTAAAGTAAGAGTTGAATATGATAGGCTAAGTTAGGCTAGGCTAGAGTAGGCTATCCTAGGCTAGGACAGAGTAGACCAGGTTATTATAGGACAAAGTAGGCTAGGCTAGGCTAGAGTAGGTTAGGCTAGGCTACAATAGTCTAGGCTAGGTAGGCAAGAGTAGACTAGGCTATTCTAGGTCAAAGTAGGCTAGGCTAATCTAGGTAGGCTAGAGTAGGCTTGGCTAGCCTCGAGTATGCGGGACTATTTTGGAGTAGGCTATGCTAGGCTAGAGTAGAGTAGGCTAGGTTAGGCTATAGTAGAGTAGGCTAGGATAGGATAGACTAGAATAGAATAGGATAAAGTACAATAAGGTAGGTTAAGCTAGGGTTGGCTAAGCTAGAATAGCCTAGTAGGCTAGAGTAGAGTAGGTCAAACTAGGCTAGGGTAGAGTAGGCTAGGCTAAGCTAGAGTAGGCTATGCTAGGTTAGGTAGAGTAGGCTAGGCTAGGCTAGAGTAGGCTAGTGGGCTAGGGTAGGGTAACCTAAGCTAGAGAAGAGTAGGCTAGGAAAGAAAGGAAAGGCCAGGGAGTAGGCTATATGGCCAGAGTATAGGATATGCGCTGTCAGGAGTAGGTTAGTGGGATAGGAGTGGGCTAAGGTAAGTGTCACACCTCCCATTTTAAAACTTTTTTTCTTTTCTATTTTATTTCCGTTCGTTGTAGGCTGAACTAACTCAAGCCACCGAATTAGAGCATCAACTCATATGCTCGATTTATTTATTTATTTCTTCTCACACTTGGTGTATTCATTAGGGTCAAGGGATGAAATATCCCTTTCCACTCCTTTCGTTATAATACCACTAAAAATCTTTTGTGGATATCTTTTCGTTTTAAATATACATACCCACATGTATTAAATTGTTATAAGAACAATCAAAATATCATACCATATGATAATGGTATTACCAACTCATAATATACATAATATTTAACACTATTTATATTGGCATTAACTATATAGGTATGATCTCCCACTATAACGTTAAAGTTATATAGGCTGTGATGAAAATCGATAGTTCTCCTTCCAACATAAAATCTACGAACTTATCTTATTCATTTTATCCCAATCGTATGAGATCTGCCACGTATAACTATATGTCATTCGCCTATCTCGAAATTTCACAAATTCAGGTATGTGTGTTAAATGAGAAATTTCTTGATGTTTTAACTCTGAGTTTGGTTTTCCTGTCATGACAGTATACCACTCATGGTTTTGGGATACCGGTTGCCGACTGTTACTCCGTCCTCTGGACTTGGCGTGATGCACGCGTCCTACCTTCCTTTGTTTACAAGTTACGGTTTTCAGGGTTGCGTGTTATCGTTCCAGCCTTGGGAGAAGTCATTTATGCAAGGGTACCACTGTTGTATGAGCAGATGTTACGTTGCACCAACAGCTGGAAGAGAAGCCCATAAGGGTCACTTCGGCAGGTATAACACACCCGCGTCGTTGAACACCCGCCGGCGTGGTACTTTGATATTTCATTGAATAATATTAAATCTTGCAGGAGGGTACGAATTTTCATGCTCGACTTAAATGCGAAAATCCCCATCGGGATTTCTTAACCCTCGATCGTTGCGACTTTGGAGTGTAGGTTTTTCATTAGGGTTTTCGGATTTTCATCTTAACCTCATCGTTTCTAATATTCATCTCATTTCGTCTCGCCCTACCATTTTTTTTTCCAGACTTTCCAGGATTCATAAATTCTTGCAGAGCAAAGCAGAGCTTGCATTTCACAGTCGACCGAATGGAAATCCCATTTTCCTGGCCGCTTCCCTCCGCATTCATTTACTCGTGGCTTTCTGTGGCGTATAGCGTTGATTTTTCCTGATTTTGTCTGTACTGAAGCTGTGGGTTTTATGCTTATCTTTCTTATCATGCATTACATCGTTTTGTTGCTCCTCCACGTTGCCTATTTCAGGTTTTATGGAGGGTAGATTTGGGTTTTCGCCCTAAGGCGAATGAGGGGTTTGCAAACTAGACGGAGGTCGTTTTTATTTCAACAGGCTGAACGCTAGTTACATGCTCACCGATTCCTTCCCTGGCAAGCAATCCCATGCGTTCTATATTTACCCTTCTTTCTTGGCTACCAGTATTAATGAATTTACTTATAGTTTACTCTTACTTATGGCACGTCTGGTTTGTTTTGGTTGCAAATAGCGTCTAAATGACTCTTTTCAAACTTCTTCTGTGCATGGCAAAGGTTGCACAGGTTTTCCCCCTTTCGATTCTCCAACCGTGAGCTTGGGACGCAGCTATGTTGGTTGTGTTTTCTTGTCATTCATTTCCAGGTTGTGCACTAAAGTCCGGTGTTTATGTGTTCAGTTGATTTATATTTAAAATTCTCCAGCATTCGTCTATCCTCCTTAACTGGAGTAGGCTATGCGTAATAACCTTTCTACATTAATATGTTTTCATTCGAGTTCGCTTCAGTCGCAAATCGAAGGCAGAGTTCAGGGTATTCAATCTGTGCAGAAGAAATCGGTTGTTGCCCAAATGATTTCCACACATACGCACTGCTTTTAACATTTATGATTTTGTTCTGATGATGATTTCATGAGATATTATTTCGTTTTCCACATAGAAATCCTGGGCATAAACTAACACGATTATTATGAGTTTTTCTTCGCTCTATTTCAATCGTAAGCGTAACAATATACTCACTGTTTCAGGACAATGTTTGCGTGCAAGTTACAGAAGTTTATATATATGAAAAAAGTGAATACTCTAAAGCTTCGGTATAAATTTTCATTAAATTCTATTAACAAAAAAACTTCCCCACATCTATTATCATTTGGGGATTATTCTCGCTACCAAACCCTGATTTATATCTAGGTGGTTCCGATTTTTATCTACTCGGCTTCGTTTTCTGTTAGGCCATTTAGTAGATATAACCTATTTTAAAATATGTTCGTGGGTCTTTATGGCGTATGCATCTACACGCTCTGTCTACAAGAAATTAAATAGTTTCTCATGTATCGTATGTCACTAACTTGTCACCACTGGCAGTATAAGTTTAAGCTTATGAGTATTATTATATGAGTTTATGTTTTTCATCGAATACTCGCGCCGATGTTATGGTTAGTATACAACGCGAAGAATTTAGTAGAACGGCTTAACATTTGCGCTTTCTCCATTCGTATATGTATGTCTTATACGAAATCTGATAACTTGTTATTGACATAATTTGGTAAATCGCAATATCACTAGTATGAGCGCAGGCAGGCTCTCTTGTAATTGAAGTAGTTTATAAAATATTATATTTGTTCAGATTATAGGGTTTATTTCAGTACCCATCTAGGATCTCAGAAATGCTCCTTTTATTATTATATGTTGCCTTTCTTTTGGAAGTCCGTTTTATTTCAGAGAGCTAATACATGCAATTCAAAGTGTTGTACTCAGTTGCTAAGGAGGTTCCCTTAAATAATAACCTATGAGAATGTATAGAATTCTTTTCGGTTACAGAAATTATTGCTGGCATGCATATTTAAAGTTCAACTCATTTATGGCTATTTCCACTGTATCATAATTAAACTAAATTCTTCTCTCTCGTGTGTATGGATATATTGGCATTATTCTATGAAACAGAAGCAGATTAAATCTAACTCCTCATATTTTTCTGTGAAGATAAGTATCTTGAGATCTAGACCAGTCAGGGTTTCAAGAATTTATAAGATTCTACCCTTACATGTCGATATTCTACAACAATGTAGAATGACAAAGGTGCACTCCTTACGGTTCATTCTGCTAAATGTAGAACTAATAATGAATATAAAATCAATTAATTAATTTGTTTTTATATGTAGCCAATTCATACCGATTTAAACAAATGGAACATCATTTGCAAACATTACCACTGCAGACCAACCTCCCAACCATAGGAGTTATTTTGTCTCCTAGAACTCACTCCCCAGGCCGCACTCATTCCTTCCAAGTACTCAACTCTCGATCTGTTTAGGACACTTATTTACTTAAAAATCTCTGCAGTTCGTTTTCTAATTTCCGCGTCCGTGTTAGCAGGATGCTTTTCTTCCCGCCGCCCAGCTCCTACTTTGGGATTCTTTAAAGTCGTTTTATGCTTTTCCTCACTTCCTTTCTAGCTAATTTTCCCAACCATTTATCAGAAACTTAGATTTTTCCTCAAATCTAAATTAGAAATAATTCCTTCCAAGGATTTCTGAAGGATTTTTAGGGGAATACTTGCCTTATCCATCCTCATGGATTTAGCAAGTGGTCTCTAAGTCTCATTCTTGGTCTATATGCACATCAGAAAGCTTATTTATTTCTTCAACTAAAATATTGAATTACATCCATATTTTATTTATCCTTTGGGGTCCACTCCCCTTAGGACTCAAGTTCAAATGTCAAACTTTAAAATTTCAACACATAAACTGGGGGTGTTACATATTCCCCCTCTGAAAATAAACACCGTCCTCGGTGTTGTTATTCAACTACTAGAGTTCAATTAAACAAAAATGGATATTTTTCCATCATTTCAGCTTCTCTTTCCGAGGTAGCTTCTTCAACAAAGGCAAGCCCACCCACTTTTGAACACAATGTTCAGTTTCTAATTAACTTTTCTCACCATGATTTTGAAGTGTTCTGGCAACCTCGTCCTCGTTTGGAGGTGTGACAACATTCCAATCAACTATGTGAGAAGCATCATGCACATATCTTTAATAATGAAACATGAAACACATCATGAACTTCAACATGGTGGCTGTAAATTTTTGTAAGCCACGGTCCCACCTTTCTAATACTTCTCAAAGAACATAATATCTACGCTTAACAACCGCATAAAGTGTTTTGGTTTACTACGCAATACACATTGATTCTCACTTAAATTTCTATAAACTTGTGTTTTTTATCAGCATAGCTCCTTTCCAAGTGATTCATTATTTCATGCTACTTTATAATTTACACAATTTTTCCATCTTCAGAGTGCATCCAGATCCCAGAACATTAGTCATCCACTTGCCGGCCTCACCAAAGCGCGAGAGTACGGCACTTTCTTCCATATAGTGCCTCAAACGGACTCATTTTGATATAATATTGGTAGCTATTATTATAGGAAAATTTAGCTAAATGCAGATACTCTTCCCACTTTGATGGCCTATCCATCACATAAATTCTCAACATATCCTCCAAAATTTGATTAGTCCTTTCTGTTTGCCCGTCAGCTTGAGGGTGATAGGCAGTACTAAAATTCAACTTAGTACCCATCCCTCCAAACAATCCTTTCCAAAAAGCTGCTGTAAACTTAGCATCTCAGTCTGAAACGATTACCTTGGGAACTCCATGAAGCCTTACTATCTCCTTCAGGAACACATTTGCTACTTGAGCTGTTCCAAAGGTAGATTTCACTGGTATAAAGTGGGCAGCTTTTGTTAGAGTGTCTACTACTACCATTACAGAATCATGCTGATATTTGGTTCTGGGTAACCCTGTTATAAATTCCATGGAAACGGTGTCCCATTTACACTCTGCAATGGGCAAGGGGTTTAAAAGACCTGCTGGATGTTGATGCTCAACTTTGACTAGTTGACACTCCATGCATCTACTTAAATATTCTGCTACGTCTCTCTTCATTTCGGGCCAGAACAACTTCTTTTTCAGTGTTGTTAACATTTTCTGATATCTTGGATGTCCTGCATATGGCTGTCTGTGATATTCGTCTAGAATTTCCTTTTTTAAGGACTCTACATTGGGAATATACAGACTGTTTTTATAGCAGATCAACCCTTTTTGGTTTTGAGTGAAATCAGTTTTCTCCTTTTTCTGTAATTTCACTAGGAGTGTTTCATAGTTTAGATCTTGATTTGCTACTCTTCTCACCAACTCTTCTACTTCGATCTGGGTGCTACTTCCAATGATGTTTATATTCTGACAGGCATTTCTACTCAGTGCATCAGCAACTTTGTTTTCTTTTCCCTTGATATGTTTTATGTCCATATCAAATTCGCTTAAAAAGGACAACCATCTGGCTTGTCTCGCATTCAGATCAGTTTGGGAAAAAAAATATTTGAGACTAATATGATCAGTCATCAACGTAAACTTTTTCCCAAGAAGATAATGCCACCACATTTTTAAAGCATGGATAACAGCTGCTAACTCCAAATCATAGGCACTATAATTCTGTTCATGTATTTTCAGTTTCCTAGATTCATAGGCAATAACTAAATTTTCCTGCAACAAGACTCCTCCCAACCCCTCTCTACAAGCATCTGTACATATCACAAATTCCTTATCAGGATCTGCAATTTTCAGTATAGGGGCTGTAGTGAGTTTTTCGCTTTAATTGCTCAAAACTGTTTTGGAATTTTTTGGTCCACACAAATTTAACACCGCGATAATAGCCTGCAATTCCCATAAATGATCTTACTACTGAAACATCAGTTGGGACTAGCCATTCTTTAATGGCTTTTATCTTTTCAGGATCAACCGCCAACCCTCTTTCACAAATAATATGACCCAGATATTGAATTTTATCTTTATAAAATTCACATTTGCTGAACTTGGCATATAGCTGGTTTTATTTTAGAGTTTGCAACACTATTCTCAAGTGTTCCTTATGTTCATCTTCATTTTTGGAGTAGACTAAGATATCATCTATGAACACAAGAACAAATTTATCCAAATACTTATTTAACACACTGTTCATCAGGCACATAAATGTGGTAGGGGCATTCGTCAAACCAAAAGGTAGGACTACAAATTCGTAATTCCCATACTTGGTTCAAAAAGTTTTTTTGCTGACGTCTTCTTCCTTAATTCTGAGCTGGTGATAACCAGTCCTTAATTCAATCTTGGAAAAAACAGAATCTCCTCTCACTTGATCAAAAATATCATCAATTCTCGGCAAAGGGTATCTATTCTTAATGGTCAACTTGTTCAGTTGACGATAATCAATGCACATCCTAAAAGTTCCATATTTCTTTTTCACAAATAAGACCGGGGCTCCCCAAGGAGACACACTTGGTCTTATATACCCTTTATCTAACAATTCCTCCAATTGCATTTTCAGTTCCATGAGTTCAGGAGGACTCATTCGATAAGGCGCTTGGGAAACATGTGTTACTTCCGGTACCAAATCGATTGAAAAATCAATCTCTCTTTTGGGGGGAAGATGAGGGATTTCCTTGGGAAAGACTTCCTTAAATTCTCTGATTACTGGTACAACAGCTAGTAATTCTTCCTCGGTTTTCTGTTCTATTTCTTCTACATGCACTGCATAAACTTGGTATCCCTTCCTAGCTGCTCTTTTCAATTGTAATGCTGAAATTTGCCTTACAAAAATAGGTTTTTGTTTCCCTTTGAGAATAAAAGGTTTCCCTTCCTCATCTACACAATGCAGAGTCTTATCCCAGCAATTCATCAAGGCTTTCTTCTTTTCCAGCCAGTCCATTCCTATCAACAAGTCATATGAACCTAAGGGCAGAATATTCAAATTTACCTTTGTTTGAAAATCATTTAACTTAATTTCTGTTCGAGGCAGTTTATGTGTTACCTTTATCTTAGTTCCAGTGGCTAGCTGTACCAAACATGACTGCTGAAATTTTTCAGGTTTAAGATTACATTTTTCTACAATTTTTGGACTAATGTAACTCAAAGAAGCACCTGGATCAATCAGAACAGTAACAGATAGGTCAGAAATCTTACCCTCTATTTCCACCATGGTTGCTTGATGTTCTGCTTGTCGATTTTCCAGGGCTGCACTTATAGTTGGTATATTTCTGGCTATATCGTTTACTGTTGTCGCCTCTCGATCTCTCATGAGCATATGGATGTTTCTATGTGGGTAGTCCCTCAAAATATGGGGTTCTCCACATCCCCAACATTTCAAGGGTTCCTTCATCTTGACTGTCCCCTCCTTTTTGCTGTCTCCCTCTGTTTGTTTTGAAGCCACTTGGGACTGAGCAGTTTGACTTTCTCTGGGTTTTTTAAACTTTTTCCGCTGATGCTCCCTACCAAAATTTTTCAAATAGGTTGGTTTTTGTTTCCTCCCTTTGAATTCATTTTTCTGTACCCAGCTTTTCCCTTGTTCAGTTTTTCCTTTGAACTGTTGATAACATAATCTGGCTTTTCTAACAGTTTCATCCATTGTTTTTGGGTTTTCAAACTCAATTTTCTCCTTGTATGCAGTAGGCAAACAATTCAAAAATCTTTGAACTTTTGCCTTCTCTTCCCTTATGTAAGGTACATATCTCAGTATATTTGTAAACTTAGTAACCAACTCATCAATAGTGATCTGTCCCAGCCTAAGTTCATGAAATTCTTTGGCTTTGTCATAATAGTAACGCTCATTCAAGTAGCGATTTTTGAACTTAACCTGGAAATCCTCCCAAGTAACTGTCTTTTCATCAATGGCATGGACCATTTTCGTCTCCTCCCACCACAATGTAGCTTTCCCTTGTAACTGGTAAACAGCTAATCTAGCCTTCAGATTACTTTCATATTCATACACCTAGAAATACTTGATCATGTTCAATAACCAAGCTTCCGCATCTTCCTCCTTCTCCCCATCATAGGAGGGAGGTTTGATCTTCCGGAATTCTCCTTGCAATTCCTTTTTCTGTTTATGCTGCTATCTAGTAGCCTCCTCATCATCAGACTCATCCATCTTTCTCTTTCCAGAAACTTCGCCTTCTTGGCTGTTCTGAGAAGTTAATTCTCTGATGAGCTTTTCTTGCTCCTTGCTGGCTGATGACAACCTGTCATTCTGGCTTCTTAATTCAGCCAATTCTCGTTGCAACCTGTGCAACAGGGCCATCATCGTAGCGTTTGGATCTGGTGTAGCAAACTCATCCCACAGATCCACATAAATCCCTTCACCTTTAGCCATTTCAACTGTACACACTCATAACACAGATTAGCAAAATTTATAAAAATAAAATTTTTCTCAAAAAAAAAAACACATAACAATAGTGAGCACAATAACGACAGCCCAGTTTTTTGTAACTTGGGCTCCGATACCATTTGTCACACCTCCCATTTAAATTTATTTTTTTTCGTTGTAGGGCTGAACTAACTCTGGTTTCCTTACCGAATTAACCCATCAACTCATATGCTTGATTTATATTTTTTTTTTCTCACAACTTGGTATATTCATTAGGGTCAAGGGATGAAATATCCCTTTCCACTCCTTTCGATATAATACCACTCAATACCTTTTGTGGATATATGTAGTAAAGTATTATAAAAACAATCAAAATATCATACCATACGATAATGGTGTTACCAACTCGTACTATCCGTATTATTTAACACTATTCATATTGGTATTAACTATATAGGTATGATCTCCCACTATAACGTTGAATTTATATAGGTGGGTGATGAAACTCGATCGTTCTCCTTCCCATATAAAATCTATGAACTTATCTTATTCATTTTATCCCAATCGTACAAGATCTACCATGTATAACTATGTGTCATTCGCTCATATCGAAATTTCACAAATGCAGGTAGGTGCGTTAAATGAGAAATTTATTGAAGTTTTAACTCTGAGTTTGGTTTGCCTGACAGGACAATATAGCACTCATGGTTTTGGAATACCGGTTTCCGAATGTTACTCCGTCCTCTGGACTTGGCGTGAGGCACGCGTCCTACCATCATTTTTTTACCAGTTCGGTTTTCGTGGTTGCGTGTTATCGTTCCAGCCTCCGGGTGAAGTCATTCACGCAAGGGTACCACTGTTGGAGGTTACGTTGCACACACAGCTGGAAAAGAAGTTCTAACACACCCCACGTCGCTGAACAACCGCCGGCGGGGTACTTGGACATTTCATTGAATAGTATTAAATCTTGCAGGAGGGTACGAATTTTCCTGCTCGACTTAAATGCGAAAATCCCCATCGGGATTTCGTAACCCTCGATCGTTGTGATTTTGGAGTGTAGGTTTTTCATTAGGGTTTCCGAATTTTCATCTTAACCTCATCATTTCTATGGTTCATCTCAGTTCGTCTCGCCCTACCATTTTTTTTTCAGACTTTCCAGGATGTAGAAATTCTTGTCGAGCAACACCAAGTTTACATTCCACCGTCGACCGAATGGTAAGTCCCACTTTCCAGACCACTTTCTGTGGCTTTCTATGGTGGGTAGCGTTGGTTTCTCTGATCTTGTCTGCACCAAAGCTGTGCCTTACTTCGTTTTGTTGCTCGTCCACGTTGCCTATTTCAGGTTTCATGGAGGGTAAATTTGGGTTTTCACCCTAAGGCGAACGAGGGGTTTGCAAAATCGACAGGGTCATTTTTATTCCAACAGGCTGAACGATAGTTACATGCTTACCAATTTCTTCTCTGGCAAGCAATATGGTTCGTTTTATCACCTCCCTTCTTTCTTGACTATCCTTATTTGTAAATTTGCTTATAGTTTACTCTTACTTATGGCATGTCTGGTTAATTTTGGTTGCGGATAGCGCCGAAGTGACTCTCGTCAACCTCTTCTGCGCATGGAAACGCTTGCACAGGTTTTCCCCCTTTCGAATCTCCAACCGTGAGCTTGGGACGCAGCTATGTTGGTTGCATTTTCTTGGCATTCATTTGCAGGTTGTGCATTAAAGTCCGGTGTTTATGTGTTCAGTTGATTTATGTTTAAAATTCTCCAACATTCGTCTATCCTGCTTAACTGGAGTAGGTTATGCGTAATAACCTTTCTACATTAATATGTTTTCATTCGAGTTCGCTTCAGTCGCGAATCAATGGCAGAGTTTTGGTATTCAATCTGTGCAAAAAAAATCGGCTGTTGCCCGAATGATTTCCACACATACGCACTGCTTTTGCCGTTTATGATTTTGTTTTGATGGTGATTACGTGAGATATCATTTTGTTTTCCACATAGAAACCCTGGCATAAACTAACACGATTATTATGAGTTTTAAATTCGCTCTATTTCAATCGTAAGTGTAACAATATACTCACAGTTTCAAGGCAATGGTTTGCGTGAAAGTTACAGGAGTTTATATATATATATATATATATATATGACAAAAGTGAATACTCTAAGGCTTCGGTATAAATTTCCATTAAATTCTATTAACAGAAAAACTTCCCCGCGTCCATTATCAATTGGGAACTATTCTCGCTACCAAACCCTGATTTATATCTATGTGGTTCCGATTTTTTATCTACTCGGCTTCGTTTTCTGCTAGTCTATTTAGTAGATATAACCCATTTTAAAATTTGTTTGTGGGTCTTTATGGCATATGCATCTACACGTTCTGTATACAAAGAACTTGAATATTTTCTCCTGTATTGTATGTCACTAACTTGTCGCCATTGGCGATATAAGTTCTAAACTTCTGAGTATTATTATATGAATTTATGGCTTCATTGAATACTTCAATCGATGTTCTAGTTAGTATACAACGTGAAGATTTTAGTAGAAATCAGCTAACATATGCGAGCTTTCTCCTATTCGTTTATATATGTCCTATACGAACTATGATAACTTGTTATTGACATAATTTGGTAACTCGCAATATCACTAGTATGAGTGCATGCAGGCTTGTAATTGAAGTAGTTTATAAAATATTATATTTGTTCAGATTATAGGGTTTATTTCAGTACCCATCTAGGATTTCAAAAATGCTCCTTTTATTATTATATGATGCCTTTCCTTTGAAAGTCCTTTCTATTTCAGAGAGTTAATACAGGAAATTCTAAGTGTTGTACTCAGCTGCTAAGGAGGTTCCCTTAATAATAACCTATGAGAATGTATAGAATTCTTTCCAGTTACAGAAATTATTGCTGGCATGCACATTAAAAGTTCAACTCATTTATGGCTATTTCCCCTGTACCATAATTAAACTAAATTCTTCTCTCTCCTGGGTATGGATATATTGGTATTATTCTATGAAACAGAAGCAGATTAAATCTAACTTCTCATATTTTTCTGTGAAAATAAGTATCTTTAGATCTAAACCAATCAGGGTTTCAAGAATTTATAAGATTCTACCCTTACATGTTAATATTCAACAACAATGCAGGATGACAAAGGTGCACTCCTTGTGATTCATTCTGCTAAATGTAGAACTAATAATAAATATAAAATCAATTAATTTCTTTGTTTTTATATGTAGCCAATTCATACTGATTTAAAATAAATGGAACATTTCATTTACAAACATACCACTCATGCAGTAGACCAACCTCCCAAACGTAGAGTCCTTTTGTCTCCTAGAACTCACCCCCGAGCTGAAATCATCTCCTACCAAGCAGATCAACCCCTGATCTGTTTAGGAGCAGCTTATTTAAGCTAAAAAATTCCCCAAAGCCTGTTTCTAATTCTGCGTCCAGAATATCAGGATGCTTTTCTTCCTGTTGGCCTAGGCTTCCCATTTTTGGGATTCTTTAAAGCTGTTTTATGCTTTTCCTCAGCCTTTCCAGCTTTTTACCTCTTCCCAACTATTTTCCTCATCATTGGGGAAATTTAGATTCTTCCTCAAAATCTAAATTAGAAATAATTCCTTTCAAGGATTTTTGAAGAATTTTGGGGATTTGTTGCCTTATCCATCCTCATGGATTTTGAAAATGATCTCAAAATCTCATTCTTGGTCCATATGCACACCAGAATTTTTTTTTTATATTTATTTCCTCAACTTAAATATCAATTTACATTCACAATTTATTTATCCTTTGGGGTCCACTCCCCTTAGGATTAAAATTCAAATGTCTAACTTTAAAATTTCAACACATAAATTGGGGGTGTTACAGACAGGGTGCTCAAACTATTGCAGGAGAAACAATTATATGCAAAAACATCCAAATGTTTCTTTGGAGTACAAGAGGTGGAATATCTGGGTCATATTGTATCTCATGAGGGTGTTAAGGTAGAACCTAACAAAATTAAAGCCATTAAGGAATGGAAAGTCCCCACAACCATAAAGCAGTTGCGAGGATTTCTCGGGTTAACAGGGTATTATCGCAAGTTTGTTAAGAATTATGGGAGAATAGCAACATCTCTAACAACATTATTGAAGAAAGATGCATTTTCATGGACTCCTGAAGCAACTAAGGCCTTTGAACATCTTAAAGAGGCAATGTGCCTAGCACCAGTCTTAGCTACGCTATACTTCACAAAAACCTTTATTGTGCAATGTGATGCCTCAAAAAATGGAATTGGTGCTATTTTCATGCAAGAGGGAAGACCCATTGCTTTTCATAGTCGTCCAATCAAAGGAAAGTATTTACAGAAACCTATTTATGAGAAGGAAATGTTAGCAATACTGCATCCACTAAAGAAATGGAGAACTTACCTAATGGGAAGACAATTCAGGCTAAAAATTGATAATAATAGTCTTAAACACTTTTTGGAACAAAGAATATCTTCAGAAGAGAAACAAAAATGGGTCACAAAGATGTTGGGTTATGAATTTGAAATAATATACAAAATGTTGGGTGTGGAGCCTGATTATCTTGTTTACTTTGTATCATAGCATTGGACCCCTATACCTTAAAATGGGTGGAAATGCTGCCTATAATTAATTGCTGCCATGGGGGGTCCAGGGGGGGTGGCAGCTAAAAATAGATGTAAAATTGCCTTGTAAAAGTATAGTAATTTCTAGTCAATCTGGGCCATTCATAGGCGGATGATCTGACGGTAGAAGTTATGTTTAGTTTAGGGTTTTTTTCCCTAGAAGGAAACCCCCTTGAATATATGAGGGTATTGTATTGCAGCTGTTTATTATGTTTGTATTTTCAAAGAGAGAAACAAATAGGAAGACTGTGAGAGAGAACAAAGGATATTACAGCAGATCTGCTGTAGGTTGTCTCTTCAATTTTTGCTGGATAATAGAAAGGAAGGACTGGTTGTTCGGGGTGGACGTAGCCCACACTGGATGAACCACGTATATCTGTCTCTCTCTAGTTCTATGTGTTTTGTGTGCTTGTATTTTTCGCATATTTTATGTGTTGCATTTCTCCATAATATATAATTTTCTAACACAAAAAAGGGAAGCTAAATGTTGTTACAGATGGACTCTCAAGAAAGAATGAAGAGGTGGAAGCATTTCTTTGTGCCATTTCTATTATCCAACCAAATTAGATAACCGAAGCAAGAGATGAATGGAAGAAGGACGAAGAAGTGTAGACACTCATTCAAAAGATGCAGCAAGATCCTAGTAAATCTGATACATTTAGTTGGAAAATTATTCCTTATGGTACAAAGATCGCTTATATCTTTGTAAGAATTCCCAACTAAAACAAAAGATTCTTTTGGAATTGCACACTTCTCCTTTAGGAGGACACTCAGGATTTTTAGAAACTTACCACAGGGTGAAGAAAGATTTTTTTTGGGATGGCCTTAAATATGATATTCAAAAGTTTGTGGCCGAATATTCGGTTTCCCAACAAAATAAATTTGAGACAATTAATACCCCAGGTCTTCTACAACTTTTATCCATTCCAAGTCAACGTTGGGAGGAGATTTCAATGGATTTTATCACAGGTTTATCTAATTCTGAAGGAACGAGTGTCATCAAGGTGGTAGTTGATAGACTTAACAAGTATGCACACTTTTGTGCATTATCTCATCCATTTAAAGCAAGTATAGTTGCTACTACATTTATGGAAACAATTCAAAAGCTACATGGAAACCCAAAGGTTATTGTGAGCGACAGAGATCCCATTTTTACTGGAAATTTTTGGACGAAGTTATTTTCTTGTTTGGGTGCTCAATTAGCTCATAGCTCATCTTATCATCCTAAATATGATGGTCAAACTGAGATAGTAAATAAATGTTTAGAAGGATATATTCATTGTTTTGTATCTAATAAACAAACACAATGGGTCAAGTGGTTACCTCTCACTGAATGGTGGTATAACACTTCCTTCCATACTGTAGCAAAAATGACCCCATTTATGGCACTTTATGGATATCATCCACCATCCATCACATCATCTTTAAGGGAAATTTCGAAGGTTCAAGCAGTGGAAGATCACATCGAGCATCAGCAAGAAGTTCTCCAACTCTTAAAGGATAACTTGAATTTGGCACAAAATCAAATGAAACAACATGCAGATCAACATCACAGCGAGAGTAGTTTTGATGTAGGAGATTGGGTATTTTTACGGCTACAACCATACAAACAAATGTCCCTTAAGCAAGCTAAGAAGGATAATAAATTATCGCCAAAGTACTATGGTCCTTACAATGTGTTGCAAAAGATTGGTACTATGGCATACAAATTGGAACTTCCTGCTTCTTTGTGAGTGCATCCAGTTTTCCATGTTTCATGCTTAAACAAGGTTATAGGTGAAAATATTCCAGTTCAAACAATATTGCCAGAACTTGATGAGGAAGGAAAAATCATATTGGAACCTGAAGCAGTCACGGAAACAAGAACTCGATAGCTATGGAATTGATCAATTTCAGAGTATCTCATAAAGTGGAAGAACTTACCCACTAAAGATTCTACATGGGAGGAAGAGAAATTTATACAGAAGCACCCAGAGCTACTCAAGCATTGAGGACAACACTTTTTTGAAGGAGAGGGACATGTTAGGTCCCTTTATTACTAGTATAGTCCCTTATTGTTGTTACTGTAGCCCCCTTATTGTTATTATTGCACCCTTAAATTATTGTTGTTAGGTAGGCTAGGATTACATTGTGGCCCCATGGACTCCTATATATAGAAAGGAGGTTTTGTCATTTGTATCATCCAAGATTTTTTCATTCATGTAATGTATTGGAGGTTGACCCCTCGAAGTGGCTTATTTCTAAGGCGTTGATATCTCTTTTCTTCTCTTTTTGGAGTTGGTTTCACAACATATTCTTGAATTTTGTTTCCACAATATCTTTCCCTAGATTCTTCGTTCTTCCAGCTTTCTTATTAAGGATACCTCCTCTTTAACAAGATCAGTAGATCTCCCCATTAGAATCATCTATTTTTGGATATGCTACATATGCCCCTAGAGTTTTTCCTTGTCCTCATGAATATTTCCGAATTTTGTTTTATTCCATTTTCTGATTTTCTGTTTGATATCTCTGAGTTTTAACTAAAATGTATGCATTCGGTTCCTACCTTGAAGCCAACTTTCTTTCCATCAAATTTTGACTTTGTTTATGAAGGTAGTGTTTCTGAGCCAAAATCTCTCAAATCTGAATGACCGTTTCTTTTCTTGTTGTTTCATATACACCTCCAATCGAATTGGCCAGTGGTCTGACCCCATACACGACATAATGGAGGCTTCACAGAATACATCTAGACTAATAAATTCTTTAGAGACAAGGAATCTATCAAGGCATGAGGCGACTTGATGAGTTCCTCCCCTCCTATTATTCTAGGTGAATTTACCATTGACAGTGTGAATATCTACCATTCGGAGATCCAAAATGAGATCACAAAACAATTCCATCTCTGTCTCATTCTTGCATGTTCCTCCTTTTCTTTCTTCAATGCATGTAATCATATTAAAATCTCCACCTACCACCAAATATTTTTACGTATTTAAAAGTTAAACACCTAATACTTTCAACAAAAGCTTCTTTATCTCTTGGAAGGGTCGACCCGTAAATAGAGGATACTGAAATCCAATGTTTTATCCCTAATAATCTGAACTTACATGTGAGAATACGTGGAAGGCCAATCCATCCTTCTTCTAAAACTTTCGTCGGGTTCCAAAGAATCACTATGCCACCAGAACTTCCCTGCGAATCTATGGCCATAACTTCATATCTTGGTTTCATGTGGCTCAGAATTTCCTCAAGGTGTATCGCTGACACTTTGGTTTCTTGGAGGAGAACCAATTGTGGTTTTTCTTTCTTCAATCTCTCTTGTAAGTATCTCTATTTTCCTTTATTGCTAAGGCCCTTTATATTCTAGGAGATGACTATCATTAAGGAATTTTATGTAGTTTTTGAAATACCATTGTGAGTGGTATTATATGTCTCGAGTTAACCAACATTCTCCAGCCATCTGAATCAATTCTTGTAATGTTTTCCTCCCCTTCGTTTTACTTGTTTTAGATTTAGAAGTATTTTCCTGGCTGCTTCCTTAGAGATTAGAAGGTTGGCTTGCTATTTCAACTTCTCTTCTGGCCTGACTAGTTAGATATTGTTCAAAGGTTTCCTTTAATAATAGTTTCTAGTCATCACGGATGAATATATCATCCAGATTCCTACATTCTTGCAAGAATCTCTTCATAACTAGTTCCCCTTTACTTAGCTCATCTTTAGCGATGTCTACCTCCATATCTGCCTGATCTATGGGTTGGGATTGGTCCTCTTATTGAGTGGCTTCTAATGGTGCTTTTCGGTTCGCTTTCATAGGTTTTGAAGGAATATTACCAAAGCCCTCTACATTCATTTGGTCGCCTTCTTTTCCACTATCCCCATGGTCTTGCAAAAGTTCGTACCTACTTTGGTTATTTCTTGGTGGCTTCTGGTTTTTTTTCTGATTTTCATGTTGTTTTCCTAGCCTTCTTTTTTTTGTAACAGTTTTAAAACCCTCATCATTGTCCGAAGGAACTTCTCCTCCTTACGGCTACTTCCCTTCACGCTGTTCAGGGTTATTAAGAGGGCACATTTTAAACATATGGCCATATTCATGGCATCGCCTACATCTAAATGGAATATTTTCATAATCAATTAATTGCTGCCAGACCTTTGCTTCGTACACCAATTCAATTGACTCAGGGAGGGGATCTGTAATATTCATATATACACAGATACAGGCGAAAGGAGTATACCTTCCCATTCTTGTCGTTTCATCTATATTCACAAATCTCCCCAGCAAGTACCTATGCCTTCGAGAATTTCCAGGTCCCAAAAGTCAACAAGTAAGGAAGATAAACGCACCCAAACTGGAGCGGAAAGGAACTATTCTTGGTCTAGATTGTAACATTCCTCCCATTGCCGAAGAAACAAACCTGCATTATAATAGAAATAAGGCCCACCTTCAAAAATCCTTCTTTTGTCAAGAAGGTTGTTGAATATTACTGTAAAGAACCCTCTCACTCCAAAATTGATATCAATATGAGCTTTCAATTGCCACTTAAGTTGGACCCACTTTAGTAAATCCTTCTCAGTGGGACAGATTCTAATAAACTTACATATGAGGCCATGATATTTCATATAGCTCCTATAATGGTCTAATTCATTTTCCGGTATGACAAAGTGGGGTTTTTTGGTGGCTTTCGGCAGACACTTCCCTCTAAGTTTTTCCTGCCATTGCACCCCAAACACAAGCCCTGACTTAGGGCTGACTCCCCCTGACATGCCTGGTTGTTTCCCACTGCAATCTTCGAACACAACATTCCTGTAGGAGGGAATCTCACCCCCCTCGGAGTTCGCTGCCACCTTGTCTTTCCAGGCCGCATCCGTGGTCTTTGTTCCCTCGGTCTGTACTATCAAAATCCTAAGACAAAACCCTACCATGGCTCCATTCCTGAGAGAATCCTCCACTTTCCAATTACCTTTTCAATTTCACAGTAGTTTATGAAATTGTGAATGAATTTCTAATACATTTTTTTTATATTCATTCTAAGAAATATATATATATATATATATATATATATATATATATATGGTTCACTTTATGTGAACATAAAAGTATTTAAGATCACACTTATAAAAAGTATTTATGATCACACTTACATCTATGATTTGATATTAAGCATAAAATTAAGATATGATGAAGGAAAAATATTTGTTATTTATGTTTACTTTTTCTGAAATAGGTTGCTCTTCTCTGACCTCATTGACACCCCATATTTCATATATCAAAATAGCTCTAATAGGCTGTAGAACATATGAAAATGATGCAACCATTCTTAGATTTGAGTTCTAATCTTGTTTTGAAATGGGATGTTGTGTTGTAACTTCTGACTACTATGGGAATTTGGTTTCTTCAAAGTCTGGGGATAATATCTTCAAGAGATTATGGAGGCTCAATGTTTTCTATAGGAGTATACCTACTCATTTAAGTGCAATGGAGAAAATCTATGACTTAGGAGTTGTTTCCACACTTAGAGTTCCCACTCTGTTTGAAAATACAGACTTTGAAATTTTGATTATGTGTGAATTTTATTTTTTGATATTTTTCTTAGTCTTCTAATGCTATCTACTCAAGGTACTAGCTACTCATTTTTCAAATATTTTTATTCTACATTAAATTTATATATATATATATATATATATATATTCTTTACCTCTTTTATGCCTCTTTCAAGGAACATCAACAGTACATCAATATTTTAGTTTTCATGTGAGAAGTTTCTTCTTTTAATATTTTCGTCATCTCTTTAATACCATCTTCTCAAGGAACTAGCTATCCGTTCATCAAATAATATGGTATTGTAGCCTTCACATGAAAAGACATCTTCATAGTGTATGTATTAGGCTCGATAAATGTTGTGGTCTTCAAGTGAGAAGACATCTACATAGTATATATATTACTCTTGATAGCAAAATTATATACGACAATTTGTTGAATTATTAAAATAGAATGACATTAAAAAAACGCTGATACTTTCCAATTTTCTATTAAGATAATTAAGTACGTTTATAAAATTTCAAATTCTCTTTGAAAATAGCAAGTCCTTTTATTTGAAATGAAGGATAAAAAAATTCACATGTGTCACAAGTCCGTAAAGTGGCACATAAGTACATATAAACTGCACACCACCCTGCATATAACGACAAACAAGTCAATTCAGTTATTGTGCAATTCAAGCTATAATTATGTTCAATACTCTCATTACATTAGAATTTAAAATATTATGTTAAATTTGATCTTTATATTCATTATAAATTCTAACCGTCAACTCATATGAAACAGAACGGAAGATCTGTTTGACCCAATGGAGATTCGCAATATGGCGGTATAAAGCCTATCAAGGAAACAGGAGTTTAAGCTAAATTGCCACTGCAATCATTGTGATCCAATTGTTTGTAAATTCAATGTCTCTGCCGATATTATAATTTATTATAATTACAACCGATGTCCCCAAAAGGAAAGCAAGCTGGAAAGCATTCTGCAGCAACCATCAAGCTTTATGTGATTGTCATAAATATAATAGTCACAATTAAGGAATTAAATTTTACAGTGCAATTATTTCGATACCTGGATAAATGTAAACTGGATCAAGAATATAATAAGTTGAGGGGATCGAACCAAAACAACTTATCGGTTGGCTCCACCACTGGAATTCCTCCAACTACAGCATGTCTCTCTTGAATTCCTATGGCCATCTCCTATTTGCAGATGCAAGTAATTGAGTGGCAACAAACACTCCGAAGTCAATAGTGCAGAATTTTCTAGATGATTAACTCATATCATCAATAATTCTACTTCCGAACATTTCCACGGACTGACAGCTAACGGAACGAAAAAGAACTAAAAGTACGAATTCCAGCCAGCTCATACAGTAATACAGCCAATCAAAGAGAGAACGTCAGATTCGATAGCGACGGAAACCAAACAAAACTTTGGAGTAAAAAAAATAGTTGTGAAGACTTACAATGAAAATTGATAAGCAAAAAGCCCATGGAAAAAGTCCAGAATGGAACAATGCATATAAGGCAACAACTGTTGGACTTTTAGGTAAAAAGAAAGGGGAGGTTTCCGAGAGAAACAAAACAAATGGAGGACTGCGAGGCGCTGTAGGAAGAAAATCCATTATTATTGCACAAACACCAAAGTCTTTACGCACAAAAAGTTATTCCGAGCTTGATTCCAATCACCTTCTGGAAGTCATCATCTAATGACCTCTTTATATATTTATGAAAATCAAATTTCTTGTTATTTGCAGAGAAATGGGCCTATACGGTAGCAGGGAAAAAAATTTCAACACAAATCAGTTAAATCACGTGAATGAAATGGTTGTTTAAACCAATAAGAAATGGAAACGGAAGCTTTGAAGTAATGTACAAATACAATGACGAAGCCATGGGGCAAGGTTAGGTAATCCACTTTCCTTATTGGCCGAAATGTTTGTCTAAAGAAGCAAACCTGAGCATGAAATACTTACCACCCATTTAATAATGAGTGTTCTTCTCCATAAATTCATATGACGCCTTTCAAATGTAGTTTGTTGGGTTAATCTGAACCTTGAAGGATCTGCATGAAACAAACAGCAAACACGTAGTTCCTCGCACTAAAAAATAACCTTTCTAAAATTCCTCAAAACGTTATCGAATCCCAAATATTCTTGTTGTTTCATTTTAATGTATTAAATTGAAACCATTTTACAGGTGTGACTTGGAGATAATAGAGAAATAAATGTTCGTGAGTTTCCGTAGGTTATTTTAGAAATTTGTTGTACTGTCTATATGAGTTGTGGTTGACTTAGAGTCTGTAATTGGAGTCTCTATCATCTGGGTTATTAGGTCATTGTCTGGTGTTATCCTTATTTGTTTAAATGTGTCCGCGTATTATGTTTTAACGGTGGTTGATGAAACACGCGTTTCCAATTGTAGTTTCCGTCAACTCTAATAGTCAATTCTGCTTGAAATTTTCCAGTTCACCATTTCGTATTAATGCGAGCCAGTGCAACGTTTTATCCAATTAGAGAAAATTTAGCCATAGCTAAGGTACATTGAAGGTCCCTGTACATAATGAGAAAACTACCAGCATATACAAATGGATCCATTGGATGAACATAACAGCGGCTTATGATTTACAAGACAGGGCGAAAGTGCAGAATGAATGGCCTTGTTCGCCGTAAAATTAGATTAAATTACACAGATCGGACATATTTTCCTTTGGTTCAAAGATCTCTTTCATTCAAACAAGAAACGCGTGTGAAGTCATTTAAATATCTTAGGTTGACATATATTTTTATGAATAATTATTATTTTAAAAGTATTATGCACAGTGTTTTATCGTTTTGATAATTATGTTTCTTGTTTTATCGTTTTGATAATTATGTTTCTTTGGATGATGATTCTTAACTTTTATGCAGATAGTAAGTTGGGTTGGATTGGTTTATCTTCTATAGGGAAAACAAACAGGATTAACGGTTTTCTTTAAAATTATATTTTTATGTCAAAAATAAATGACGTATGATATATATTTTTTATAATTTTAATGACTTTACAGATAAAATGTTAATTTGTTATAATAAATATTTTTTTTTAAAAGTGTATTCAAAATAATACCATTTTAAAGACCAAAACATATCTGGTACGATGAACAATTAGTTTATATCATGCTTAAAAAATAGGTATTTGATTGTGTGCGAACAAAGAAAGGGAGAAGTTAAATGGTATAAATTAGCAAAATAAAAAAGGCTTAATTTATAAATATAGGTATAATTAAAAGAAAATTCAAATTACATTCAATTTTAAGTTCCTAAGTAATGGGTTGTTTTTATTCTTTCGTGGAATTTTTATTTATCAATCAATTTATATTTTTTTAAATCTATAAATTTTCAATTTTCTGTTAATATAAATTATGGAATACAATTACAAAATTATAATTTTATTTATTTGTATAAATTTATGATTTTTTTTAAAATATTTAATTAATAAATATTTTTAAAATAATAACATTAAATAATTAAAAGTTTATGTTGTAAATCAATATATTAAATTGTTGAAAAAATTTGGATACTCATATATTATGTTTGAAGATCTCTTCAATATCGAGACTGATGTATTATGTTTAAAGTTCCTTTATTATATTTGAAGATCTCTTCAATAGCAAGACTCATGTATTATGTTTAAAGACCCCTCATGTATTATGTTTAAAGACCCCTTTAATATCGATGTTTCGGTGAACATTTAACTCATCTTAAAAAAAAAAAGCTTTGTCAAGTTTTGTCTATCATTAAAAAGTGCAAATCAAAAAAATATAAACAATTAAAATTTTGATTTTAATACTCTTACAAATACATAGGAAAATTTGGGAACCGATAAATTTTTAAAATTAAATAATCTAAACTTTATTTACAATAGAGTATATATTAAAAAAATTAATATACATTTTTACAATGCCTAAATTTACACAATTGAAGGCTCATCCTTAACCAAGGCTCTCATGAAGAGCTTGATTCATCTGATTTACCTTTGTATTTATGATCTACCTCAAATTTTCTTCTTTTTAACTGAAAGAACGGATCCAAATTTATATCATTAACTAAGTCCATAATGAAGAGCTTGCTGCCTCTGATATGCCTCTGTATTTATGATCTGCCTTTGATCTGCCTCTGTTTTGCTGAAAGCATAGATCCGAAGTTATTTGGGAATCACGCTTGATGTGGCTTTTTTCTTTGAGATTTGCAGTACCTTACATGTTATTCCTATCTCTCCAATAAAATAATTGGATTAAATATATAATTTAGAGTAAAACGAGATAGAAGAAGATTTTCATGCTTGCACTTCTACCGACATAGAAGTTGGACTACAAATGGAGTTCCAAATTCTATTGGATTTGGACTTGTATCTAGAATACAAAATACAAATAATTTCCTTTTAATGTAATGGATGTTCTCATCTACGAATACAACCATTTTGCAAAGTGTTACAAAAGATGAGACATATCCTTTAATTGGATTAGAGTGAATCTAAATTTCACGGAGTTGTAAAATGGTAATAATGGGAAGTAGAACCAAGTCTATCAACACAAATAGAAAATAACAACAACATGAGGATCCAACAATCAGTACACATCCAATGCATTGGACTCGAGGTAAGTAGATAAAGAGTTTCAAGGTGAGGAAAAATTAAATGATCCATCTAACCCTTAAAAAGAAATGTGAGATAAAGAGGACAAGGAAGTGGTATTTTTCTTCTCTCCCATAAAGAGGAGGTAAACCAGTGGCTTTTTTCTTGTTTCCCATAAAATTTAAGTCATTTACTAGTGTTTTTGTAAACCACATGTACATGTCATTTCTCAGAAACCTAATAATTAGAAAATACAACAAGGATGCTTTAAAAATCACATGTCTATCACCTTTATAAAAAATTTCGGTAAATGTGTCTATCACCTCATAGGAGTCCACTATAACCTAACCAACCATAATGGCTAGGAGGTGGTGTTACTCATTTAAAAACAATGATGATTTCAAAATCACATGCCTATCACCTTTATAAAACTTATAGCTAAATGCAAGGATTGTTTCGAAATCACATGTCTATCTCCTTTATAAAACTTATAGCTAAATGCAAGGATTCTTTAAAAATCACATGTTTATCACCTTTATAAAACTTATATAGCTAAATGCAGGGATGGTCCTAGTGTTTTTGGAAAGCATGTACATGTCATTTCTCTCATAAACTCTAAGTAATTTTCTTGTGTTTTTAGAAACCATGTACATGTAATTTCTCCCATAAAATTTAACCATGTACATGTCATTTATCCCATAAACTTTAAGGAATTCGCTAGTGTTTTTGGAAACCGTGTACATTTCACTTCTCCCATAAAATTTAAGGAATTTTCTAGTATTTTTTGATACCATGTACATGTCAATTCTCCCATAAACTTAACCATGTACATGTCATTTCTCCCATAAAATTTAAGGCATTTAATAGTGCTTTTGGAAACCATGTGCATGTCATTTCTCCCATAAACTTTAACCATGTACATGTCATTTGTCCCATAAACTTTAAGGTATTTTTTAGAGGTTTTGGAAACCATGTACATGTCATTTCTCTTATAAACTTTAAGGTATTTTCTAGTGCTTTTGGAAACCATGTACATGTCATTTCTCCCATAAAATTTCATTAAGGGAATTTTGAGGTCTAAAATGGGCCTCGTAAGAAAAATGTACAATCAAAATTCACTTTATGAGAACCAATCTCAATTTAGGAGATGACATCATCCCTAACAGTTGAGGTGGCATTGCTTGAGTTAAAGGTACTTACTTGTCACATTCTCAATGGTGGATAAAAAATCATGGTTAACCATGGTAGTGCTCTAATTACTTTTAAAGTCATAAAGTAAAGTACTCATAGAAAATTCCATTTCACACTTTTTGAATAAAATATTATTATTGTTATTTCATATTTTTTGAAAGAAACAATGCATATCCCTACATAATATTCATGTATTTAAACACTTTTCAATAAATATTATATTTTTATATTTTCAAATATTTATTTATAAATCAAATCAATTCATTATGTAATACAAAATTCACATATAAAAAAATATATTAAATTATATTATTTTTATATAGCATATTAATTACATGTTATTAAATAATTTAAATAATATAAATCTTAATTAATAATATATTCTATAATTAAGAATTTATGAATCTATATTTATATTTTATTTTATGTTATTTAAGTACAAACAACAAATGCATTAGTTGTGCAATGATAATGAATTTTTCTTGAAAATTTCATTCTTATTTATAGTCACATCAATACAATTTTTTTTATTCATTTTATTTTGGTACAAATTTTGAATTTAATTTAACCATGGTTACATGGATTTTGGTGCAAAAAGTGAATTGAGAATTCATAATACTATTTTATTGGTTTATCTATTATTTTATTATTTTCTTAGGAGACCCATTTTAGACGTCAAAATTTCCCTAATGAAGGCATTTTCTAGTGTTTTTAGAAACCATGTACATTTCATTTATCCCATAAACTTAACCATGTACATGTTATTTCTCCCATAAAATTTAATGCATTTTATAGTGTTTTTGGAAACCATGTACATGTAATATCTCCCATAAACTTAATGATATAGTTGTTTCATTTCTCCCATAAACTTTAAGGCATTTTCTAGTGTTTTTGGAAATTGTTTTTAGAAACCATGTACATGTTATTTCTCCCATAAACTTTAAGGAATTTTCTAGTGTTTTTGGAAACCATGTACATCTCATTTCTCCCATAAAATTAACCATGTACATGTCATTTCTCTGACAAAATTGAAGTTATTTTCTAGTGTTTTTGTAAGCCACGTACATGTCCTTTCTCCCATATACTTTAACCATGTATATGTGTAATTTATCTCATAAAATGAAAGGCATTTTCTATTGTTTTATGAAACCATGTCCATGTCATTTCTCCCATAAAATTTAAGCCATTTACTAGTGTTTTTGGAAACAATTACACCAACTGATATTTCTATTCACATCTATTTAACATCATAGTAATATCAAAACTGAAGCAGGTCTACTTACAACTAGAACAACAACAACAAAAATACTCCACCAATATGAAAAGAAAGTAAGAAATATAGTACAACTACTTTAACCACTGCAATCCCTTCTAAAGAGGAGGGCCCTTCCTCCCTAGCATGGGAAAGGAAGAGATAGAAACTAAATGGAAATTAAGCCAGACAACGCATGTAACAACAACACAATATTTCTGTATTATGATGACTGAAAGTTATAGAGTCGAGTTGATGATATCCCCCTCTCTCTGTAATTTGTGTATTTTAAATATATAAGCTACAAAAGGGAAATTTCTAGCCAATTGATTACAAAATGATTTCCCATACAATTCAGATTGATTACAAAATGTAAGATTATTTTCCACCATGATTCAGTTGTAACAAGTCAAATCTGATTATTGCAATTGAGGAAATTTGGAAAACGGCCACAACAGAAAATATGTGAATATGTCCTTCTAAGAACCTTTTGTTTCTCCCAACGAAGACCGAATTTTGGAAAAATTCTCCTGAAAAAACTAACTTGGTCTGTTATGCACAAAACCCATATCTTGGATTTTGAATATTTTTCTTCGTTTGCTCGAAATAGCCAACACAGAACTGTCACTTGCTATCCCAATGAATTTCTAAGTTGGACTATTTAATTATGAACTGAAGATCAGATTTGCAATCTGAAATAGATCTTTGAGGCTAAAAATTGTGAGTTATAACAAATTCATTAATAAACCATCACTTAGAAAATAATTCATAAGAATATTGAAATTATTAAAAATAAAGGAGAATAAATATTACTTATCCATAAGAGCATAAATAATTATAAAATGGCATTAAATGATAAATTGTGATAAGTAATGTGATAAAAGAATGGTAGGAATGGATGAAATATATGTTAATAAATGGTAATAGTAATGACAATTTTGTGGCACAACACCACTCTAACAAAGCTTTGCATCTTTCTGGGTCTTGCTAATTTCTACTGCAGGTTCGTGTTGGGATTCTCTGATATCACTTGGCCCTTGAGTCAAGTCACCAAGGGAGGAGCAAAAGAAAAATTATTTTGGTAGAAATCGCAACAGAAGGCATTCGTAGAATTGAAACATCGCCTCTGATCTACCCCAGTTCTCACATTACAAAACTTGTAACAACCATTCGAGATCGAGACAGATCCCTTTGAATATGCTATTATGGCAGTTCTTACTCAACATGGGCATCCAGTGGCATATCACAGTGAGACACAGTCCACAAGTATTCCACTTATGACAAAGAAATGTATTCCATTGCGTAGGTGTGCCGCCAATGGAAGAATTACATTTTGGGGAAGGAAACAGTAATCCACATAGACCATCGAGCTCTGTAGTTCACACCGACACAAGGGAAGTTGCATAACGATCACCATCATAAGTGCTCCACATATCTGCAACAATTTCATTTGAACATCACGTATAAGAAATGAAGTAATAATAATGTAGCAGATTGCCTCAGCCGACTGCCGATCATGGCCCTAACCACCATTCTTAACTCTTCTGGGCACGAGACTTCTGATTGGCCGCTTCTCTACAAGAGAGATCTAGAATTCGACCACACACAAGAAATTATTTGAGGGTATGCAAGTTCCAATTTTTCACCTCCAGGATGCACTTTTGTGTCACCTGGGACACCTTTGTGTTCCTTCAAGAGAGCATGGAAAGATGATTTGGGAAGAAGACTGCATTCAAGTAGTTGGGCATTTTTGGGTCGAGAAAATAGTGGCAGTATTGCAGAAGTATTTCCATTGGTTGAACCTTCGACATGATGTTGAGAAGTACATAAGATCCTGCACTACTTGCTCCATTTCCAAACCAACCATCAAGAAGCAAGGCTTCTATACTCCACTACCTACCCCTAGTCGACCTTGGGAATCCATATCCATGGATTACATGTTGGGCCTTCCTTCTACTAAGTATGGAAATGACTGTGTTTCAGTGGTCATCATCATATTCTCAAAGATGGCCATTATGTTGACCTGCAAGAAGAATATCACAACAAAAGCCACTACTAAACTCTTCTTTGAACGAGTGTGGGTGCACTTTAGGATCCCACACTCTATCACATCAGATCGATATAGCATGTTCCTCAGCACATTTTGGTCCAACCTATGGTCAATTCTGGACACCAAGCTCACCAGGTCCACAACTTTCCATCCCCAAACTGATGGCCAAACAGAGGTCGTCAATAGGATGATTGTACACATTCTGTGCATGTACAATTCAAAGCATCCACGGACATGGGATGAGTGCCTTATCTATGTACAACATAGTTATAACCAGGCTCTCCACAACTCAACCGGCCATAACCCCTTTCAGGTGGGCCTAGGGTTCCAACCACTATCTCCCATTAACGTAGCCATGCCATTTGTGGCTACTCAGGTTGATTTGACTCATGTCTAGTCTAAAGCTGACAAAGCAAACAACTTCATTGAGCACATTCAACACATAATTCAGGAGGTTCATGACATATTGGGCAGAGGAAATACTAAGTACAAGCAACAACTTGATCAACATCAGGTGCCACACCACTTCTAGGTGGGAGAAAAAGTACCACTACATTTGCAGAATGAGCGCCTCACTAGGCCCCACCACAAGCTTTTTCGACTCTGATATGGATTGTAAAACATCACCAAGGCTATAGGGAATAATTTCTTCGAGCTCAGTATTCCACCATTCCTTGTTCTGCACCTAGTATTCAACATGGACTGCTTTCGGCCCTATTTCCCACCTCTACTAGACAGCTCTGACATTGCAGAACAACTCACACCAACATAGTTAAACCCAAAATGCATGGAACAGGACACCACAAATTGTATCATGGACATTAAAATCAAGAAAATTTGCTAGCAGAAGATCCAACTGTATCGGGTTGTCAAAGTTGGCCAACTCCTGCACCAAGGCAACTGGTTCACTAGCCTACCAAGTTCAACAGAAGTTTCTTAATCTCGTGGAGGAACTCAATGCAATGGGGACCACTGCTTCCTAAGGAGGGAGGAATGATCCAAGTGGATATTGTTGGCCACCCACCTATTCCACTTCTCCCCCAACCATTGTTTATTTCAGTTTTTCAGTTTCCTTAATTATAGCAGAGTTTACTATTTTTAGCAGTTTTTTGGGTCCTAAACTTCCAAAGACGTTTTGAGGAAAACTGAAATATGAGTTTTTTCTAGACTCAATATTCATTATTAGCAGTTGTAGTCCTCGGATATATCTTTCTAATGATGTATCATTTGTGTCAAACGAAGGTATTATGCAAAAGTTACGACCCCAGGAAATTGATGTACCAATTTACCCCGACGGGGCCCATATTATGGTGTTTCATCTCCTAGGTTTAGGTTTTTGGATGTTTAGGGTTTTCCATTATTTCTTAGTAATATATAGGCCTTCAAGCCTCATTTTAAAACAGAGTTCAGAGGCCTATAGCCACCACATCTCTTCTCAGAGATAAGCTACCAGTGCCCTAGCTAGTTTATTTCCATTATGTCTGTAAAAAAAAATTCAGTTCTTTGATTTTAATGAAATGAAGTGTTATTTCCACTACATTTTTATGTTTATCGTTATATGTGTATTCTATTTCGTTCCTTCATAAAACTAGCTCACATGGATTATGTGCAGGGAAAGATCCATGAGCCTCCATCTAATGCATTGGTTGCCCCTAAGAAAAAGTACAAGAAAGGGGAATTCAAGGTGAAGAAGATCATCCAGGATTATATTCATAAGCACTTGGTTGCTTATATCTCGAAGTTGGGCACATCTAAGGAGATGTATGATAAGTTGGTCAGCATGTTCAGCGCTAGCAATGCTAATCAAATTCTATTTTTGAAGAACAAGTTGAAGGAGATCAAGATGGACAAGGGGGAATCCATGCAATCATATTTCATGGGGATCACAGAAACCTAGAATAATCTCTTAACTATTGGAGAAGCCATAGTTGATCGAGAGCTCTCTCATTGGTCTTGGAAGACTTTCTTGAGCATGGTATGTATTCAATACTATTATTCTCAATAATAATATAATTCTTTATTTTTATGAATTATTAACGAGATGCACTTAAGAGGAGACAAGGATGATGGAGAGATACCATCCCTCCAATGGGAATGGAAGTGACCCTACTTCCTTCACCGATTATGCAACGAAGAGGAACAATGATGGTCAGAGAAATCAAATCCATGGAAGAGTGGGTCCCAAAGGAAAAAAAAGGAAGATGTTACACTTGTAACAATGTGGGTCATTATGCAAGAGAGTGCCCTAATATAAGGGACTCTCAAGGATATGATGAAAACAATAACTTCAGGGGGGATGGAATCGAAGCAACAATAAGATAAAAGGAAAAAGGAAGGCTCCCTCTGATTGAAATAGGAAAGGAAATGGTTAACCTTTTAGAAGGTTAATAAATTCTAGGTATGATGAATCTAATGTTGTTGATAAGAAAAATGAATATATTCTTATATCTTCCTTCTCTGCTGCATCTCCTTCCGACACCCTGTACAATTGATTGATTGATATTGGTGCCTCAAGGAACTTCATTGGATATGAGGAAGCCCTCTCTGATTTGATTGAAAAGGATACTAATTTGGAGATTATCCTTGGAGACAATGTCACCTATCCCATGAAATTAACAGGGACTATGACTCTTCATCTAAATCAAGGTCAAATCCTCCGTTTGTAAGATGCGTTGTACATACTTGACTTGAAGAATAATCTAGTATCTATCTTGACAATTGAAGACAAAGGATTCAAGGTGGAATTTATCGATGGAAAGGTACACATTTGAAAGAGAAACTTCATAGAAGCATCCACTATTGGGTTCAAGGTTGACACACTCTATCAAGTTGGAGGAATTCCATTGGGGGCTATGAAAAGTGAGACAACTCTTCAATCTGAGGTATGGCAGTATAGGTTTTCACACCTTCATTACAAAGCCTTTTCCGAAGCAAGGAAGGTGGTAACAAGGACGCATGATTTCAAAGATGATAATGAAGGTGTATGTTAGGGTTGCGCAGAAGGAAATCCTACAAGGGTACCATTCCCTAAGTGTCACAAAGACATCACATATTTTTCAATTGATACTTTTTGATCTATCTAGTATGTTGCCCATAACATCCTTGGGAGGATTCTTATATTATATCACTTTTATAGATGACCTATCCCGCAAGACCTAGATATAATTTTTGAATTAAAAGGACGAAGCATTCAAGTGGTTCCATACCTTCAAGGCCTTGGTTGAAAATCAAACTGGGAAGAAGATCAAAATTTTGAGGATAGATAATGGAAATGAGTATGAGTCGAATGAGTTCAATGAAAATTGTATGGAAGCTAGCATTAAGAGGGAGACCACCACTGTGTATACTCCCAAACAAAATGGTGTGGCTGAAAGGAAGGATAGAACCATTTTGGAAGCTTCCCGTGCCATGCTTTATGGCCAAGGCCTTCTAAGGTTCGTATGGGGAGAAGCTGCCAACACCATTGTGTATGTTCAAAATAGATGCCAACATTGTGCATTAGACTCCAAAACACTCGAAGAAGTATTATATAGTAAGAATCTCGATGTCTCTCATGTTATAGTTTTTGGAAGTCTCGTTTATTTTGATGTGCTGAAAGAAAAAAGAAGAAAGTTGGATGCTTCTGGAAACAAGGGAATGTTTGTGGGATACAGTGAAACCTTGAAGGCATATAGAAAATATGTTCCTGGAAAAAGATAACTTGAAACATGTCATGATGTCACCCTTGATGAAGATACCATCCTCAAGAAGGTTAGGAATCTTCCTATTCAAAGGAAGAAAAAGAAGAAGAAGAAGCTGGAAGGTAGGAAGAACCAAGGGATAAACTGATGGTCGATGATGAAGGTCCGATGGATGCTATAGATCCACCTTCTTCAAATAAAATAAGACCCTCATGGCTTAGAGACACTCTCGAATATGTTGAGGGACATATTTCTCCAAGGGGGAAATTTTGTGAAAGTAAGAAGCTGAATAGGTACCGAGGGTACCTAGCAGCCATGAGAACTATTGTACAATATGAGCCTTGAACATTTGAATATTCCATGAAGCATAATGTTTGGAAGGATGATATGCATGAGGAATATGATTCTATCATGAAGAATGATGTCTATGATATGGTCCCTAGACCGAAGGACAAATCTATTGTCACCACGAAATGGCTCTACGAGATCAAGCATCGAGCTGATGGAAGTGCTGAAAAGTTCAAGGAAATATTTGTTGCCCGAGGCTTCTTGCAGAAAGAAGGCATAGATTATGATGAAATATTTGCACCTATTTCCTGCTACACCACCATCTGATCAATCATTTCCCTCTCTGCAACACAAGGATGGAGTCTCTATCAGATGGATGTGAAGACTTCCTCCTTATGGTTCAATCAAGGAAGAAGTCAATGTGGAACAACCTCTAGGGTTTGAAGTTCGATATAGAGACACATATGTATGCCGATTGAAGAAAGCCCTGTATGCATTGAGGTAAGCCCCTAGGTATTTGTATGAGAGGATCAAAAACTTCTTGATGAAGTTGGGTTGTACTTGAAGTGAGGATGATTCAAACATTTATTTTAAGATTAACAATGACAAGCCTCTCATTATAGTTCTCTATTGGATGATCTCTTCCTCATAGGTGTTGACCCTCTCCTTAATCAATGTAAGAGGGAGCTAGCTTCTGAGTTTGGGATGAAGGACCTAGGACTGATGCACTATTTCCTAGGTCTGGAAAAATCTAGGTGATATTTTCCTTTCTCATCGAAAATATGTTGTGAAGTTGTTGGAGTGATTTGGGATGGTGGAAAGCAAGTTTGTGACTACTCCGATGGAACACAAGTTTAAGAAGTTGTGTCGAAGTGTTGTTAGGCCTGGGTTGGGAAATCCCACCAAGTATCGTCAACTCATGGGGGCCTTGATGTTCTTAGTGAGATCATGTCTGGAGATATTTTGTAGTGAACACATTGATTAAATACATGGTTGAGAGTCAATACATGGTCGAGCATCATCAAATTCATTATATTGGTGCAAAGAATCTCTTGAGATATCTTCAGGGAAGAATCAACCATGGGATGAGATAGACTGTCAGTAGTATGAGGCACCATGGATATACCGATTCTGAATGGGCAGGAAGTGTGGTAGATCGTAAAATCACATATGGATGGTTCTTCACTCTATGTTCTTCTTTTATCTCTTGGATGATTAGGAAGCAGAAATTGGTTGCCTTCAAAACTTCCGAGGCTGAAAACATTGCAACAAGTATGGTGTGTTGTGAAGTTGTTTGGTTGAGAAATCTCTCCAGTGATTTATTTGGACATGTGCTGGATACCACCATGATACTTTATGATAACCAAAGTGGGATTCGTCTTTCTAAGAATCCTGTGTTCCACGACCAATCTAAGCATATTGATATTAGGTACCACTTTGTCCAGGACATGGAACAACGAGGCATCATAAGGCTCCGTCACATTTGGACTGATGAGTAGGACACATATATTCTCACGAAGCCCCTGGGGAAGATAAAATTATTAAACTTCCATGAGAAGCTTGGTATCATGGGAATACCCTATTGTGAGGGTCTCGCTTCAGTTGGAGTATGAGCTCTGGGAGCTCCAGGGAGCTTGGGGATAACTTCTCTGAGCTATCAGCAACAACAGTTCTACGTTCACTTTACCTTGTTGGTGTGCTTCTTCCCCTCCATTATGATATTAAGTTGGTTCACCCTCTCTTTGATATATGCCCCATATGCATCCTACCCATGTAGTTCGAGACTCATGGGGAGTACCTATGATTTGGAAAATGAGTTGGGAAATGAGGATAGAGACCAATAGCATTGTCGATGGATGCATCGGGTGTTGTCATACTCTCTATGTCTAGGATGAGATGTGTCCAACAACTTGATCTCAGATCAAGTCTGATTGAGGTTACTATCTCTAAATTGACTTCGGGTCAGTACGTGACTCACTCTTGAGTTTGATTGAGGTTCTTACCTCAGAATTTACTTTGGGTCAATATGTATGGATCAGGTTCCTACTTCTAAAATGACTTCGGGTCAGTATGTTTCGGTGAGGTTTTTACCTCTAAACTGACTCCGGGTCCATGGAGAGTGTCAAAGTATTTCTGAATCACTCTCTATGATATTATTCTATATTAGAGCAGAATGAGAAAAGCATATATAGTAGGATGAAACATGATTGCATGATGATGATGTATGATAGTACAAGAACGTACTCATGACAGGATTGCATAGGTGGAAAGATGAAGTTATCCTTAGTTGAGAGGGAGTGTTAAATTGGAAAGTAGGGTCAAACTCCATGTTGCATTTCTTATATGATGGAGATGATATTTTTTTTTGGATTCCTCTTTCAGAAAGGTGCAATATTGATCTAAAGATCATCTTGTTTAGATGAGAAGAACTTTTATTTTGAATGTATTTTCCACACATGTGCAAATTGTCAAGGTTGACTAGAATTGTAATATAGGCTCACAAGCCACAAAAGATGTGTCACACACCCACAGTCATGGATATAAAAAGGAGAGACATGAAGCTCATTTTATCATTCACTCATCTCACACATCCATCTCTCATATGATTGGTTCGTACAACCATAGAAGCTTCTCTCTCATCCTCACGTGTGAATCTGGAAGCTGAAATTTGCAGACTATTTTTAGGGCTTTTCTGGCAGCATTGACCAGCGTTGACTTTGGGTCAGCCTTCACCATTTGAGTACGTTTTTAGGAAGAAATTCCAATTTGGGGAGGCCGTAACTTGAGGCACAGAAATCAAGGTCAAACGTTGACTTTGAATGCAACACTTGACCGCAGTGGTAGTTGTAGTGTTGGCTTTGTTGACTGCAAAATTTTGACTTTTGTGTTGACTATACTATGGGCTCTTTTTGGCCTGTGTGTGGCAATGAAGGAAGGTCTAATTTGACCAAGTTTGACCAAACTTGATTGGAGGTTGAAGGGCTGGTTTGACTAGCAAAGGCTTTGTTGGCTAGGGCATCCTATTGGCTGTTGTATCTAGCTTTTGGGAGAAAGTTGTTAATTGTATTTCTATAGACCTCACAGGTGGAAAGTGAATCAAACAGTCACCTTATTTTAATATTAGATAACCTAAACATATAGAAAACCATAAAAAAAACCCATATTTTAAGAACCTACATCAATAATTGTCTCAAACATTTCTCCCTAAATCCATTTTCTTATATTAAAATCATTGTATCAATACCACATAACTTAGTAAAATGGGAAAATACACACAATAATGGATATAGTCTATGAGTAACAATGCTTACCACAAGAACATAATCTATGAAACTATTGTATATGGTGTAAAGATGTCACATCTTGTAATCCATAGGTTTTTAAATTGTAGCTAGATTTATTGTTTGCCATGCATAAATGGGAATAAAAAAATGTTACATGAAAATTAATACAACATTTCAAAATAATACCAACTACCAAATTAACAAATAAGATAAACTTAATATTTATTAGCAATCTAGATACAATAGATGACTTATAGCCTTATAGATTTAGAAATAAAAAAATAATGCAAAATGGTGAAACACCTCATGTTAGATAACAAAAAAGCAAAACCCATCTAAATAGTAATCTTACAACACATTTTTGCTGACCACCAAATTACAAATAGACTAACAAATAATCAAAAATATTTCTATTGTATAGATCATCTGTAATAATTAAAATACGAAAGGTTCCTTTCTAATAGCGTAACAAATAATTCAAAATAAAAAATAATTATATTGTATAGATCATATAAAATAATTAAAATACCAAAGGTTCCTTCATAATGGGTGAAAAGAAAATGTCTTAATTATTCAATTACAATTTTTTTTTTTTTAGCTAACATAACAATTCTCCAACCGCATTCATATTTATATAAAAATCACTTGAATCACCTTAAATTGCAACAACCAGAAGTATGGTTCCCAAAATTTTCGAAAAAAGACTAATCCATGACTACACTCAAATGTATATTTCATACAATTATGGTCTGAATTATCAACATAGTAGGAGCTATGAAAAAAAAATCACCGAGTCACCATATGCACACATAATGCCCACCACATCTCAAGTTACCGGACATTTGAATAGTGCTTTCTATTACAATAACCATTCTGGTAACAATTGGATGCCACATGGATAATGGTAGAGAAACAACGAGCTACGATGTTTTATTTTTCATACCTAATAGCTACACTACCTAGGTGCCCAAAAATAAATAATCGATATATTAGCCTTTAAATGGGTGTGACTAGCTAAAACTCGACTATGAACTTATTCAGGTGTTGTGAATTACAATAATCATAAGTAATATGCGCTGATTGGTTGATAAAACAAAGATAAGAAAATGTTGAGTCAAGAGAGACAATAGAAAGATTAAGCAACAGAACGAATAAATGACATTACAACTTGTGAGATATTAAAAAGAAAAAACTACTTGTCAATTTCTTTAGTTTATAATGTGCTATAGATAAGCTTTACAAAGAGAAAAAACATGCACATAATATCATTATGCACATTCACAACTGAATTAACATAATTCTAGTTTATTTTTAATTAGTGTTCCATGGAGACACACCCCCAGGGTGGGCAACGTGCTTCCCGACTCCCCCACGCTCCCGGGATGAGGAAACTCTTGGGGAAATGTTTCCCCACGTCACCTTTTTTGGGGAAACTGAGGGAAACTTTGGGGGGACCTTTTCCTAGTGATGAAAAGCATCCCTCTGCATCCCACCAAATTTTTTTTTCTAATAACAATTAAAAACATAAAATATTACAAATATTAATATAATTTTAAAAAAATGAAAATTAAAACTAAAGGATAAATTGGAACTTTAAAACATAATCATTCACATTTCTCATTAACCCTACAATTTTACCTTACCACCCGACATTTTCCTTCTACTGTCGCTCAACATTTTACCTTGCCGCTCGAGATTTTCCTACCGTCGGTGCTCGACATTTTCGATTTGAAATTTTTTGTGATTCAAATTTACCATCGACTTGGGGGCTGAGACATTTGGAGCTACAATTTTCATTTTGTGACTTGGAGCTATTGGATTGGAGTTGCAATTTTCATTTTGTGACTTGGAGCCACTGGATTGGAGTTGTGATTTATTATTTATGCCTTAAGGCATTCTTATTTGAAAACAACTCCCCTAGCTACCAATGTGTCCATGTCTGAGCCATTGGGTCAAATGTTAGATGATTGAAATGTTTTAGGCCATTATATCCACAAGTAAATAGTTTTATATATGTTTTTTATAATTTTAGTTTTTTTTTTCTTTTTTAATAAGTATTAAGTATGATAGAAATGTTGTTATGTCATGTTTAACATTTTGACTATGTCAAATTACAAAAAAATAAAAATATAAGCAAATTAAATAAAAAGAATGACATAATGTAATGAACACTTTAACTAGGTCAAAATAAAATAAAAAAATAAAAATAATAAAATAAAATAATAATAAACTATAAAAATAGCCCATGGTATTGACCTATGGTATTCATGTGGAATGTAGTTTATTTGAAGGGGGGAATTAAGATAACTATTTAGGTTTTGGTGACTTTTAACTTAAAACAATGTTATTAAAAAATTATTAGATTTAAATAAAATTTATATCATAAAATTAAACTCTACACAAGCCAATTAATTTAAATTAAATGGATTAAAAACACTATTAAAAAGGAAAATACTCTTTATGTATTTAAATATTGCATTTTTGTGTCACCATGCTCTCCAACAAAGTATCATAGAAATATTGTTATGTCATGTTTAACATTTTGACTATGTCAAATTACACAAAAATAAAAGTAAAAGTAAATTAAATAAAAAGAATGACATAATGTAATGAACACTTTAACTAGGTAAAAATACAATAAAAAAATAGTAATAAACTATAAAAACAGCCCATGGTATTAATGTGGAATGTATTTTATTTAAAGGGGGGAATTAAGATAACTATTTAGGTTTTGGTGACTTTTAAGTTAAAATGATGTTATTAAAAATTTGTTAGATGTAAATAAAATTTATATCATAAAATTAAACTCCACACAAGCCAGTTAATTTAAATTAAATGGATAAAAAACACTATTAAAAAGGAAAATAACTATTTATGTATTTAAATATTACATTTTTGTGTCACGATGCTCTCTAACAAAGTATGATAGAAATGTTGTTATTTCATGTTTAACATTTTGACTATGTCAAATTACACAAAAATAAAAATAAAAGTAAATTAAATAAAAGGAATGACATAATGTAATGAACACTTTAACTAGGTCAAGATACAATAAAAAAATAAAATAATAATAAACTATAAAAACAGCCCATGCTATTGACCCATAGTATTCATGTGGAATGTGGTTTATTTAAAGGGGGAAATTAAGATAACTATTTAGGTTTTGGTGACTTTTAAGTTAATACTGTGTTATTAAAAATTTGTTTGATTTAAATAAAATTTATATCATAAAATTAAACTCCACAAAAACCAATTAATTTAAATTGCATGGATAAAAAACATTATAATAAAGGAAAAATGAAATTAAGATGGGTTAGATAAATCTTAACTCTGGATCTACCAAGAGCGAAGAGGGATCAAATGTCTTTGTATGCAAACCTCTTTTACAATAAACAGAGAATTGATCTCTCTCATAAATAATATAGATCTAAACTAACTATTTAATAAAATTATTTTTAAATGTTTATAACCATTATTCTTTTAAATTTTTACTTAATAAAATGTATCTTAGAAATAATGATGAATGTTCATAATTTTCATTTCTTAAATAACACTTAATTTACCTTTAATTAATTAATTGTAATAGTTTGTAACTACATATGTACTCTTTCGGATTTTTTTTGTTAATGAATATCAAATTTCTTCTGTTCAAAAAAATATATATACATATCCTTAATTACCTAATTTTAGCTAAAAAAATCATTATTGTTTTTTACTTTATAATCATAAACAATTTTCATATTATATGATGTCAAACTTACTCAACTTTTTAGTTTGAAATTTTAAACAAATTTTTTCACTACATAATTTTAGATTTTATAATTTTTTTTTTTTTTTTTCATTCCAAACAAAACTTACAAAAGAAAAAACACATTCATTCCTTACTGTAGATTTCAGTTTTACAAAATTGACACTATGTGATTAACAATAGAGTAAGTTGAGACAACCCCAAGGGGTTTTTTGTACAAGTTTTATCAAAACCTTTTTTCTACTTTATAATTTGATCCACAATCAAAGAAAATGGCTATGGATTTCACAAGTTATTAGTTTATAACTTGATCCACAATCAAATAAAATGGTTAGCGATGTCACAAGTTATCAATATATGTTATGGCATCCATATTGTCTACAAACCATCCAAATTTTCCATCTTATACAAGAATTTCTAACAATAACCGCTCAATTTACTCTCCAATTTTTTAAACCCCAACCCATGCTAGGGAGATCATAGCGTAAAATCAAATATTACTGTGGTTTTTTTAAAGGGTTCATAAACAAAACAGATAATGGGAAAGTCAATCTTGTGGTATAATAATTGATTTTTGAATAATTGTGACAAACAAAACATCACATGAGCTCATAAAATATATCTAATGCTATAATGATCGCAGATGATAACAAAGTTTTGAATGATGATAACTAGGTGACAACCAAAACTAAGTTGTAGCCACAAACAAAAAATCGAAAAAACTCATAGAATATATCCAAGGTTGCAATGAATCATATACATAGTGATGGACCTCATGGGAATTTTAGTGCGCATAAAACACCACCCTAAAAATTCTATACTCTTGATCAATTTAGAATAACCTAAGATTTCTAGATTGGATGTTGAGGTGGGTGGTACAGTAATTGAGCATGTTTCTTAAAGGGTAAGGGAATTTTTATACTCTATCCTTGCACCAAATCTATAAAAAGTGAGGCTTGTAAATTATAGTTTTAATAAATTGACACTATGTGATTAAGAATAAGTTACAAAAAAACGTAATAAGAGTAATGTACACGAGGGCCATGGAGATTCATGTTATTCTTTGTACTATTTTTTTTTAGAATATTTTTGTTTAAAATAGTAATTTGTATTTGTATTTTTTTAAATGAATATTGTTAAATGTGTAATTGAGTAATGGCTAGCGATGTCACAAGTTATCATTCGCATAGTGATGTATTGACGTTATCAGTTGAAATGGTGGCCAGGGACACTAAAAAATTCAAAATAGATATATGTTATGGCATCCATATTGTCTACAAACCATCCAAATTTTCCATCTTATACAACAATTTCTAACAATAACCACTCAATTTACTCTCCAATTTTTTAAACCTCAACCCATGCTTGGGAGATCACAATGTAAAATCAAATATTCCTGTGGTTTTTTTAAAGGGTTCATAAAAAGAACAGATAATGAGAAAGTCAATCTTGTGGTATAATAATTGATTTTTGAATCATTGTGACAAAAAAACCATCACATTATCTCACAAAATATATCTAATGCTACAAGGATTTGAGATGATAAAAAAATTTTGAATCATGATAACTAGGTGACAACCAAAACTAAGTTGTAGCCACAAACAAAAAATCACAACAACTCATAGAATATATCCAAGGTTGAAATGAATCACATACATAATGATGGACCTCATGGGAATTTTAGTGCACATAAAACACCACCCTAAAAATTATTTACTCTTGATCAATTTAGAATAACCTAAGATTTCTAGATTGGATGTCGACGTGGGTGGTACAGTAATTGAGGATGCTTCTTAAAGGGTAGGGGAATTTAGATACTCTATCCTTCCACCAAATATATAAAAAGTGAGACTTGTAGATTATAGTTTTAATAAATTGACACTATGTGATTAAGAATAAGTTACAAACCTAAGTAATAAGAGGAATGTACATGATGGCCATGGAAATTAATGTTATTCTTTGTACTATTTTTATTTAGAATAGTTCTGTTTAAAATAGTAATTTGTATTTGTATTTTTTTAAATGAATGTTGTTAAATGTGTAATTGAGTAAAATGTATTAAATTTATATTCTAATTTTAAAGATATTTATTTCAAAATTTCAAAGTATGGTGAGTTTTGTTTTATTAAGCTTTACTCTAGATGTGCAGAGAATGAATCTATCTCAAGTCCCAAACAAGATTCTTCTTTCTCTTCTTGTTCTAGCTTGCACCTTAACACTCCTCCTCTCCTCCTCCTTGCACAAATTTAAAATATGAGGTGCAAGGTGGTTGTTGCAATAGGAACATTTAGATATGATAAGAAAAATGTGATACTCTATTGTAATTTTGTCTACAAATGTGATGGAAAGTGTGCCTTAAATGTTGACAATTTCATGGTTAATGCAGTATAAGCTACATGAAAACCTAGGTTGTTGTATACAATATCAAGAAATCTATGCCCAATAACCAACACCATAGAGCAAGACAATTTCATCAATTCAACAGTTGCTTCCAAATCTCTCTCAGTGCTAGAGTTGTTTTCTCAATAAACATGTTTGTTCTGCTCTTGATGAAAGCCATTGTTGTTGCATATAGGAGCATTTAGCTCTCATAATAAAAGTGTGATAATGTGTTATAATTTTCTCTACAAATTTGTTGGAGTTTTTTTCTCTATAAACTTGTTTTCACTGCTCTTAAGTGATGAAATCCATAGTTGTTTCATATAGGAGCATTTAGCTCTGATAAAAAAAGTGTGATACTATGTTATAATATTCTTTACAAATGTGTTGGTGTTTTTTTCGCAATAAAATTGTTTTTACTTGTCTGAAGTGATGAAATCCATGGTTGAGTCATATAGGAGTATTTAGTTTTGATAAGAAAAGTGTGATACTATGTTATAATTTTCTCTACAAATGTGATGGAAAGCCTGCCATGAATTTTGGCAATTTCATTATTAATGTAATATAAGCTAAATACAAATTCATTTTTTCTACACAAGATCAAGAAAGCTATGTTGAGTAGCCAACACTAGAGAACAAGCCATGTTCGCCAATTCCATAAATGCTACCGAATCTCTCTCGGTGTTTGAGTTATTTTCTCAATAGCCTTATTTTTACTTCTCTTGAAGTGCTGAAAGCCACCTCTCCATATGTTTTTTACTATATTCACAAAGAACAAAAGAAACCAAATTCATATCAGTGATACTGAAAAAACAAGAATATGGTAGACACCAGGGAGATCACTGGTAAAGAAATTTGTGATCTTTTGAATATTTTCAAAGATCATCAAAGAAACTAATACATAGGTGACTGAATAGGAAGTGATCAATATTAAATATGGAGGAACTGCACCAAAAATACATTTGATTTTGTAGGTAGAAAATCACAATCTATTTCTTTATTCATGAGGCATTTATGTTGGCATGATCAGACAAGGTCTTTAACATAACTTCAACTTAATTTTTTTATTTTTAAATTAAATTAAAACACACACACACATACACACACATTCTCTTCAGCTATATCTTATGAGTTTAATATGTTTTCAATCAAGAATAGGCTTCAGAGTTTAAGAACTATATCTTAGATCCGAGCACATGATTCTATTAAAATTTATGAAACAAATTTAATTTTTACAACTTGTATGTTTAAATATGTGATTTTCTAAGTGATGGTGACTTCTTTAGATACTTGATTAGTATTGTGAAAGAAATTTGAGTATATCATTAAGGACTATTAATAGTTCGTGTAGCATTTGCATTAATTATAACATAATTTAATATCCTTTCTTGTTGATACATACCACCTAATCCATGAAAATCTGTAACCATTCTGCAATGATATATGCTAATCATTTCAGTTTTATGTTGATGCCAATAGGCATGAAGATGATTCTAATTTTCAATGAAGTAGTCTTCAAAAGTTCCTAGCTCTATTTTAATTACATAAATGCATTGAAAACCATTTGATAGTATTTATTTCAGTTGTTTTATTTGGACGCGTTGCAAGCTGACATATTGTACCAAGAAGTTTGCTATATCTTATCAGTTTAGTATTTTTTCAATCAAGAAGAGGCTTCAAAGTTTAAGAACTGAATCTTTCTGGTTCATAACTCTTATCGTCAATATCTTTGAAACCTCCATGACGTGCTTCCATGGATGCAAAATTTTCCTTTCATTTCTTCACAATGCCTCCTTCTCTGCAACATCTTATTTCTTTTAGGCTACTCTTTCCTATTCTATTGCCTTAAGGCGTTTCTTTTGCAACATGTGGTGCAATTGCTAGTTATTACTTTTTGAGAAATTTACTAGTATTTGACTGCTTTCTATGTTTACTTTTAGTTTGGTATTCTATGGCTATTTTAGACTTCAACATAATGTCATTTTCATATGACGAATTTACTTTGGATGTGCATTGTGTAATTTCAATTGTCAAATGATTAATTTAATTTAGATGTACCTTGCATAATATTAATGCCCATTGCCAAATGATGAATTTAGATGGAACATTCCATAATGTCAAATGATGGATTCAATTCAGTAATTTACTTTTACATTTACAATTTTACATTGATCCCGGAAAATCGGTGAAACATTGTTTTAAACCCATATAGCCATAAACTACTCAAAATAGCACACATCTACAAAAGGCATTAATATTATAAATGAAAACATTTAAATTAATTTGTCAACCACTTTCAATTTCTATCTTTTTGATGTTACTAGACAAAGATGGTCCGGATATTCGAAGAAAGAAGAAGCAGAATCCTAACTTTAAGAAAGAGGACATTGAAGATAACTATTGATTCACTGTCAAGCTAAAAGAACCAGCAATAAGTCCTATTAAATCCAATAAGAAGCTATAGGTTACAAAATATATAAAGAGTTTCATCATTTTTATCTAAGTAGAATAGAAACACCTATGAAATAAACAAAATCACGCAAGAGATCCACCGAATCAATAACTGCTTTCAGCAAAATAAATTACAAGAGAAATGTAAGCTTCTTTAGACACGCCTTTCCTCAATACAAAGCAATTTGGTAAAAACAGAGGAAGTACCTTCAATTCTAGGATTAATGGCGTCCTGTTTTCCTCTCAACGAATATAGAATATTCCAATGTGGTGTGTAGGTGAAAATCCAGAAGGGAATTAGCTGGGAATTCAATGTAGAATGGTTCTAGAACCGTTACAATTCCTGAATATTCACATTGAAATCAATGAACTGAAGCCTTCACGGACACTTAAGCTACGTTGGAGGGGATTGAGCTTCTTGTCACCTACATTGAGTTGGAACCGTTTCTCCAATCGCCGTACACAACTATAATGTTTCCCTAACCTCTTGTACACCTATTAAACCGATGCTTCAGACTTTTATAATGTTTCCGTAACCTCTTGTACACCTATTAAACCGATGCTTCAGACTTTGTAGCCCTAATGCTGCGGCTACATTTTTGTCAAAAAAGAAGAAGAATAAAATATGTATTGTCAAGAGTAATCACACATAAATGATCCTAAATGTCATGTAGTGCCATGATAAGTATGGCTCTCCCTTCTGCAGTTGTTCATGTGTTTATTTTCCAACTTTCGATTTCAAGTCTTGGGGTAGGTTTGTCATGTGTTTACTTAGTTTCAGCCTTGGGCAGCATGGGTATCTCACATTGATTAAGCACTTGACTTTCATGACTTTCATTTTCGCGTCACAGTACTTGTGTGATGTTAATATGCACGAGGTCCTCAAAGAGGACAAAGCACTAGCCTCGTTGCGCAAAATGATAGAATATGCCATTAGTATGAATGAGAAAAAAGAAAATAAAAAATCAAGATATATATCTAACTATACTTTTTGCAGAAGAAAAGAGTTATTTATAAAAATATATTTTTACATTAGTTACAGATATGAAGGAAAGTTTCATTAAAAATTAAAAATATATGGTAACTTTCTTTAAATACTTTTATATCAATTGTAGATTCATATTTTCAATGAATATGAAGCAGAGTTTTATTAAAAATATATAATAAAATTGACATCCAATTTTGTTTTTTTATATTCCATCTAAGATTGTATGACAGTCATTCCTTTTTACGACAAGGTTATTGTGATTTTAGAGTGCGTTAATTATTATTTTTAATAATATATTAGAGAAATTTGTTGTCATGTTTGAATATGTTTTATATATATATATAATTATGAATTAATGGTAATTTTGACACTCATTTATTTTTGCAATAAGGTTGATCGTAATTTTGGAGTGTGTTAATTATTATTTTTAATAATATATTAGAGAAAGTTGTTGTCATGTTTGAATATATATATATATATATATATATATATATATATATATATATATGAACTAATGGTAATTTTGGAGTAAGTTAATTATTATTTTTAATAATATATTAAAAGTATAGTTTTACTATGTTTGAATATATATATATATATATATATATATATATATATATATATATATATATATATATATATATATATATAACGGAAGTCTTGAAATCAATAATAGTTCTCAAACCAAAAAATATATTAATAAAATAAACTTTATAATAATTAATAGTAAGACTATTTTTTAATCAAATGTAAGTATATATATAGAGAGAAATTCAATCCTACATCTAAAGTAACCACTTTGCATAGTTTTGAGTAGTCTCACAACAACAACAAAAAATGAAAATACATAAAAAGAATATGTTTAACAACATTTATTTTCATTTTTTTAGTATGTAAAGTGGTTACTCGAGTAAACTTATAAAGAGATAAGCCAAAAATACAATAAAATAGAGATAAGCCAAAAATAGTTTTTCCTTTAAATATCCATAAATCTTATTTTATTAATTTAATCTCAAAATTCTTTTAATCAATAATAATTTCTCTATTAATAAAAAAAATCAGCAAGTGAATTTCTAATATATTATCTTATATTCATTCTAAAGAAAAAATTTGAAATTGTTGAATAAATTTGTTATTTATGTTTACTTTTTCTGAAATAGGTTGCTCTTCTGTGACCTTATTGACACCCCATATTTCATATATCAAAATAGCTTTAATAGGTTGTAGAACATATGGAAATGATGCAACCATTCCTAGATTTGAGTTCTAATCTTGTTTTGAAATAGGATGTTGTGTTGTAACTTCTAACTACTATGGGAATTTGGTTTCTTCGAAGTCCGAGGATAATATCTTCAAGAGATTATGGAGGCTTAATGTTTTCTATAGGAGTATACCTACTCATTTAAGTGCAATGGAGAAAATAAATGGCTTAGGAGTTGTTTCCACACTTAGAGTTCCCACTCTGTTTGAAAATACAAACTTTGAAAATTTGATTATGTGTGAATTTTGTTTTTTGATATTTTTCTTAGTCTTCTAATACTATCTACTCAAGGTACTAGCTACTAGTTTTTAAAATATTTTGTTCTACATTGTCACACCCATCGTTTTAAACGAAATTACTACAGTAAAAAAAAAACTTTGGTGATTATACCCACTGGCGGAAACTATAGCATATCTATCCATTGATACATGGTGCGTTTGACATTTAATACTGCAGCGTTCTCTATGGTTGCATTTACCGAGGGTACTACCTCCTACGGTTTACTTATCTTACACTTGGTTGAGATTTAACTGACTGTACATATAATTAATACACAGCCAAACATGTTTAATGCAATCTGGATTATTCGTATTATGGTTTATATGTTATGATCTGTGTTTAATGTATAAGTTCATGTTTCGACCTTGGTTATATAAGAATTGCAATACATGCGATCAGCGATAATTATGATACCCTCGAACCTTGGGCTTTGACATAATTATCTTCTCGGTTTTATCCACACCTGTCCTATGCATTCGTATCGACGAATTTTGGCCGTTCGATTACACCTAGATCCTACGGCGCAAATCGTTAGGGTTGGATGATGTCCATCCCACCTGTAACCGTCTTTCCGGTCATTGTTGCGCTACCCGGTTGCGACTGGGCATCTGGCCATGACTGTCGCCCTAGGGTTCTCGGCTCGGTTCTCAGTTCTGCTCCGTTCAGAAATGGCGTGCCCGAGCGTGGATACCATCTTGGTCTTCAGGTAGGGTTTATGTGACAATGCAGCACTTGAACTCTTGTTTCTTACCCTGCATTTCAATTCGGAAAAAGATTGTTAAGGTTCTGCATTTTCTTCTGTTCTTCTCCTATGGAATCGGAAATTTCAACTGACAGGGTGTTTTTTTATTTTCTTTGTCTCATGGCACATTTCTGGCCCGACCGTCCAGAGTTTCGTTTCCATCATCCGCCCCAGACATCTGCCCGGTGCTATGCGAAGGTAATACGGCGTAAGATTCCCCGGAATGAACAGTGCTCAATCATTACCCTTGTTTTATTTCGGTAATATGATAGAGTTTATGTCTTCTCATACTAACAGTTGGTTTCATTATTGTTTCTGTCAGGTATAAATTCTTTTCCTCCGATACTAGCCGCAGTGTGGTCTCCTTCCTCGGTTCCTTTGGAGCTAACTCGTCGCTATTTCCAGGTATTTAACCTTCGTTGCCGGAGCTTGCACCTGGATGCCCTTCCAGTAATTCTTGGTTGAAGATGTTGCGAGTTGGTCAGGGTTTACGGAACTATCTTTACTATTTAACTTAGGGACTGGATAAATGTAACAGTTTTGTAATAATGGCCAACTCCTATAGAGTTCTTCTTTGGCATTTTTACTTAAGAAAGGGGTTTTCGCAGAGGGCTTTCGTTCCCCTTTCGAGGGTTAATCTTGTTCACCCCTGAGTTGGCTAAATGCAAGTTTCATTTCCAGTTTCGTTGATAACCTTTAAGTTCGGACTTGGTGTTTAAAATCCACCAATTTTACAGAGTTTGTATAACAGAATATTTATATAAAACATATCTATTATTTTCTCAGTTCACTGTATGCTTGGTTTACCTGCGGGTTATCGTGGATTTTCTGGTGAAATGTATGTTCTACTAAATTCCTTATGCTTCTGCCGATGATGATTTAAATCTATACAAATTTCAGTTGACTGTATCATAAAAACTTCGAGCGTTCTTTCTCGATGTTCCTCTGTCTTACGCTCTATGATTTAAAACATTTGTTAGACGATGTTTGGTAGAAATTTTATATTCTATTTGTGGTTATCTATTGGACTTAACTGCCCAGCAAATCTTTATGACAACCTGTACCAAAAAGAAATAATAAAAGAATGGATAATTTCCTAGAGGATACGATTCTGTCTTTGTTTTATAAGCTCAAGTTTTCTTTTCTGGAAGTGACCAGACCACGCTTAGTCCGAGCTGTAGTTGAGGGTGAGACGACCAACCCAGAAGCCTGTTTGGCAGGCACTATGGGTTAACGGTCTCCCTCGTTCTGTAGGTTTTGATAAACAATGTATTTCCCACATTACTTATTTGTTCTCCCTGATCTGGTATTATTCTTCACTATTTTCTTATAGTTCAATACAGAGCAATCACAGTTTATTGTTTTCCTGTTTGCTGTTTTAAACTATACAGGCACAGACCTGTCAAGACATACTTTTTAAGTACATTAAATTCTTTACTGTAAATAAAACACAGTTCCATTCCACATTTAGTAATATGTTCTTTCCTCTAACTGTTTCAAATACAATCTAACCCTTAGTCTAACCCCATAGAAACCAATATTTATCTCTTCTTGTTCATAACAAATACTGAAAGAAATCTACTCATCTGACCCGAAATTCCAGATCTGAGTAGTTTGTTGCCTCCCTTCCTCGAGCTGGGCGATTACGTCCTGCAGCTCTCCCCCGTGCTCATTCTGAGTCGCTGTCAGCTAACAATTTTCTGGAGGAGGTTCTCAGGACAGTCCGGTCCAAACTCTCCGACTCCAGTGATAACAGCAGCCCTGGGGAGCTCACGGGACAGTCCGGTCCAGAACTCCAACCCAGGTATCGTCTGTACTGGAGAAACAATTAGTTCCTACTTCCAGTCTACAGAGTTTCTTTCCCCATGGATCCAACCCAAAACTCCCCTTGGAATGCTTTACTTATTCCAGAGTTTTGAATAACTGTGAAACTGTTTCTTTAAACTAATCACTAGATCTTGATTTCACTTTTAACCATCATTTACTTAGGAAACCAATTCCACAATAAATCTTTATTTAAAAAAAAAAAAAGTAAAATAACATTTTTTTTTTTTTTTTTTTAATTCTTATCCAAACACAAAATAGCACAACAATTGCAACTAATCCTTCTGTTAATAATTAACAACATCTAACTATTTGTTTCCACTAAACAAAATGGTGGTTACAGTTTTCCCCCCCTAAGGGGAACACCGTCCTCGGTGTTCTCTTTCACTTTCAGCAAAAAGCTCTGGGTAGGCTTCACGGACGAAACTCTCGTCTTCCCAAGTGGCCTCCTCAGGTCCAAAGTGCTTCCATTGCACTTTAACCTGGGCGATGGCTCGTCTCTGGAGCATAATTTCCCTCCGGTCTATTATGCTGTGAGGCTCGACCAGAAATTCTCCGTCCGGCTCTACCTGCACATAATGACACTATGTTACTTATGTAAATTTAAAACATCATGTTATCATTTCAACCATTATGCATTCACTACCTGAATGTTTTGCCAATGAATTATGTGCCTAGGATCATGAACGTATCGTTTCAATAGCGATACGTGGAAGACATTATGCACCCGAATGTGACTAGGAAGCGCTAAGCGATACGCCACCGGTCCCACCCTATCCAATATTTGGAAGGGACCACAGAATCGAGGTGCTAGTTTTGCACACGATGCCCACCTTAAGGTGCTTTTCCTTGGTTTAATCCGGACATATACGTGATCTCCCACGCCATACTCACGGTATGATCTCTTTTTGTCTGCATACACCTTCTGCCTATCTTGTGCTGCCTTCAGATTCTGTCGGATCTTCCTTACCTCCGCTTCCATCTCTGCTAGCATATCTGGTCCCAACATTAACTTAGTGTCGGGGCTGCTCCAATTAATGGGGGTTCTACACTGCCGCCCATATAATGCCTCGAACGGACTCATTCGTAAGGATTCTTGATAACCGTTGTTGTACGCAAATTCTATCAGGTGTAGATACTCTTCCCATTTAACGAGTTGCTGCATAACGTACATCCTTAACATGTCTTCCAGTATCTGATTCACTCGCTCGGTTTGACCGTCCGTTTGCGGATGGTATGCAGTACTAAAATGTACTTGCGTCCCTAAACCTGTAAACAGGGCTTTCCAAAAAGCCGAGGTAAACTTCACATCTCTGTACGAGATAACAATCTTAGGAATGCCATGCAGCCTAAAGATCTCACGCATAAATAAGTCTGCTATCTGTACCGATTTATAAGTGGATTGGACAGGTATAAAATGTGCTGACTTACTTAATCGGTCCACAACTACCATTATGGAGTCATTTCCTCGTTTTGTTTTTGGTAGCCCAGTAATGAAATCCAGTGAGATTACTTCCCATTTCCATTCAGGAATAGGTATGGGCTGCATTAATCCAGCAGGATGCCTATGCTCCACCTTCACTTGCTGGCACTCCAAACACTTATTCAGATAACTTGCTATATCCTTTCTCATACCTGGCCAGCAATAATCCTTTCGGATAGCTGTCAGCATCTTTTGATATCCTGGGTGTCCTGCATAATTGCTTCTATGATATTCATCTAGTACCATGGTTTTTAATTCCATGCGGTTTGGAATAACTATCCTCTTCTTGAAAACCAGCAACCCATCTGGATTGATCTCATAATTTTCCCGTCCACCTTGACCTTCAAGTGCTTGTGTTTGCTGCCATAAGTATTTATACTCAGGATCCTTATCTGCTTCTCTTCTTATTTGATCCAGAAATTTGGTCTCCACTTGGTTAGCATATAACTCGTAAATGCCGTGCAGTTTTCTGCTTAATGCATCCGCTACCCTGTTCTCTTTACCTTTCACATGTTGCAAATCTATATCAAACTCGCTCAGGAAAGAATTCCACCTTGCTTGTCGAGAGTTTAAATCAGCTTGTTTAAAGTAGTTGGTTAAACTACTATGATCAGTTTTTAATACAAACCTTTTTCCAAGTAGATAGTGTCTCCATACTCGGAGAGCGTGCACAACTGCGGTCAGCTCCAAATCGTAAGCTGAGTACCGTTGCTCATGCTCCTTTAACTTGCGGGACTCATATGCTATCACTTTTCCCTCTTGTGATAAAACAGCTCCCACACCCTCCTTGCAGGCATCCGTGCAAACTTCAAATTCCTTATCTGGATCTGCCACACTTAATACAGGGGCTGTTGTCAATAGCTGCTTCAATTTCTCAAAACTGTCCTGACATTCCTTTGTCCATTTAAAAATCTTTCCCTTCCTTTGCAGGGAAGTAATGGGAAAGGCTATCCTTGAAAACCCTTGTATAAACCGTCGATAATAACCAGCGAGACCCATAAAGGATCGTATATCTGCCACATTTTGTGGCACCTTCCATTCCATAATGGTCTTAATTTTCTCCGGGTCTACTGCTATTCCCTTTTTAGATATTACGTGCCCAAGGTACTGTATTTCTTCCTTGAAGAAATCGCACTTGCTGAATTTTGCGTATAGCTGGTGCCTCCTTAACAACTCCAATACTACTCGCAAATGCTCCCTGTGCTCTTCAGCATTCTTTGAATAAATTAATATGTCATCGATGAAGATTAGTACAAAGTTATCCAAGTAAGGGTGAAAGACACTATGCATCAGCCTCATGAAAGTGGCTGGTGCATTAGTCAGTCCGAAAGGTAATACCACGAATTCATAGTGGCCGTACCTTGTGCGGAAAGCAGTTTTGTGTATGTCTTCATCCTTAATTCTGATCTGATGATACCCAGACCGCAAATCAATTTTCGAAAATACAGTAGCTCCCCTTACCTGATCGAACAGGTCATCAATACGAGGTAGAGGATACCTGTTCTTTACCGTCAGCTTGTTTAATTGCCGATAATCCATGCACATGCGCATGGTTCCATCCTTCTTCCTAACAAACAGCACAGGTGCTCCCCAAGGTGACACACTGGGTCTGATATACCCCTTATCCAATAATTCCTGAAGTTGCATTTTCAGCTCTGTCAATTCAGGCACACTCATACGGTAAGGAGTTCGCGAGATTGGTGATGCTCCTGGCAGCAACTCTATGGTAAAATCCACTTCCCTTTTGGGTGGTAGTCCTGGCACCTCTTCAGGAAACACGTCCTTAAATTCCTGTATTACAGGGATATCTTCTAACTCAGCAGTTTTATTCTTAGATTCAGCTAGTCCAACCTGTATAGCATACAGTTGACATCCCTTTCTTATGCATCTTCCCATTTGAGAAGCTGTAATTGGGCGCAAATGTACAGGCTTCCTTATACCTTGAATTTCATGGCGATTACCATCTTGATCCCTGTAATAAACTATCTTCTCTTTACAGTCTAGAAGTGTCCAGTGCTTTTCCAACCAATCCATTCCCAACAGTACATCGTAAGATCCCAAAGGCAGAATGTTTAAGTCCACTACCAACTGCTGCCCACCGATTTGCAATGCACAGTCTGGTATTTTGGCACTAACTTTCCTTTTAGCTCCTGTAGCTAACTGGACCAACCATGTCTTTTTAAACTTTTGACTTGGCAATTTACAAATTTCTACTAACTTAGGGCTTACATAACTTAAACTGGCACCCAGATCTACCAAAACAGAAACAGTTTGGGTTAAAAATTTACCTTCGAGTTCTATCATAGTGGGCTGGAAATCGGCTTGCCGGTCTTCCAGTGCTGCGTTAATTCTGGGTATGTTTCGAGCAACATCCCCCACGGTAGAGGCTTCCTGCAAATTGTTTACTGTGTCGGTTTTACCCCGTTGTGGGCAGTCTCGGTAGTAGTGCGCTGCCCCGCAACCCCAACACTGCAGAGGTGGCCTCTGGTTTTGTGGCTGGTCAGGCTTACTTGAAGCTTCCACTGTTTTGTCTTCCCCGGGCCATCTAATCCGCTGATGGTTCCTCCCGAATTGCTTGTTAATTGAAGTCCTGGTGCCACCCTTGAAATTGCTAGTTTTACCCTTCTTGAATCCTGCATTGTTTCTGCTATCCTTCCTTGGTTGCCATCCTTTTCCTTGGCCTGACTTGTTTTTCGCTTGCTGATAACACAGCCTCGCTTTTCTAATTGCTTCATCCATCGTCTTAGGATTCTCAAACTCAATGCGCTCCTTCATGTGAGCAGGTAAACTGCTCAGGAATCTTTGGACTTTGGCCTTCTCTTCTTTTAAATACGGTACATAGCGCAGTAATGAGGTAAACTTGGTAACGTACTCATCCATGGTCAACTGTCCCAGCCTTAACTCATGAAACTCCCGAGCTTTTTCATCATAAAACCGCTCAGTTAAGTACTTATCCTTAAAATACTGTTGAAACTTTTCCCATGTCACATCGGAATCTTCGATTCCCCGTACGTTCCTTACTTCTTCCCACCATAAAGTGGCTTTGTCTTTTAGCTGGTAAATAGCTAACCGCGCTTTAAGACCACTGTCATATTCGTATACCTGAAAATATTTGTTCATATTTATTAACCATGCTTCAGCCATTTCCTCCTTCTCACCATCGAACGTAGGTGGTTTTATCTTCCTGAATTCTCCATGCAGCTCCACCTTGTGCTTTTTACTGGTCTTCTGTTCGGTCTCATTCTCTGACTCTGCCTCATTGAAATTCCTGTTTGGATGACTCCGCTGTGACACACTTCTTTCTTTTTGGCTCACATTTCTTTCATCTGTATGCTGCTCATTTTCCTCCTGGAATTCTCTGCCAGTACTGGGTTTCTCAATCCTCTGATTTTGTCTATCTGAAAGGATTTTTAGAATCCTTTCTTGTTCCTGCATCATCCTCGCATTTTCCCTTCGCACCCTCTCCATCTCTTCCTGTAATTGTTGCACTGTGTGCAGCAAAACGCGAGTCTGCTGTTGCTGCTCTTCCATCAGTCTGTTGGACCGTTGATGCTGCTCTATTCCCAATTGAACCCACATTTCGGGGTTTCCCTCTGGTGGCGGTGGAATGTCTCCGACATTCCGCTGTTGTTGTCGTAAAGGCGTCTGTCTTGTTTGTCGTTCCATCTACTTATCTAACTGTGCAACACACATACAATTGTAACGTCAGTTGACCCAATAGGGTCCCAGCCTTGTAACAGGCTCTGATACCACTTGTCACACCCATCGTTTTAAACGAAATTACTACAGTAAAAAAAAAACTTTGGTGATTATACCCACTGGCGGAAACTATAGCATATCTATCCATTGATACATGGTGCGTTTGACATTTAATACTGCAGCGTTCTCTATGGTTGCATTTACCGAGGGTACTACCTCCTATGGTTTACTTATCTTACACTTGGTTGAGATTTAACTGACTGTACATATAATTAATACACAGCCAAACATGTTTAATGCAATCTGGATGATTCGTATTATGGTTTATATGTTATGATCTGTGTTTAATGTATAAGTTCATGTTTCGACCTTGGTTATATAAGAATTGCAATACATGCGATCAGCGATAATTATGATACCCTCGAACCTTGGGCTTTGACATAATTATCTTCTCGGTTTTATCCACACCTGTCCTATCCATTCGTATCGACGAATTTTGGCCGTTCGATTACACCTAGATCCTACGGCGCAAATCGTTAGGGTTGGATGATGTCCATCCCACCTGTAACCGTCTTTCCGATCATTGTTGCGCTACCCGGTTGCGACTGGGCATCTGGCCATGACTGTCGCCCTAGGGTTCTCGGCTCGGTTCTCAGTTCTACTCCGTTCAGAAATGGCGTGCCCGAGCGTGGATACCATATTGGTCTTCAGGTAGGGTTTATGTGACAATGCAGCACTTGAACTCTTGTTTCTTACCCTGCATTTCAATTCGGAAAAAGATTGTTAAGGTTCTGCATTTTCTTCTGTTCTTCTCCTATGGAATCGGAAATTTCAACTGACAGGGTGTTTTTTTATTTTCTTTGTCTCATGGCACATTTCTGGCCCGACCGTCCAGAGTTTCGTTTCCATCAACCGCCCCAGACATCTGCCTGGTGCTATGCGAAGGTAATACGGCGTAAGATTCCCCGGAATGAACAGTGCTCAATCATTACCCTTGTTTTATTTCGGTAATATGATAGAGTTTATGTCTTCTCATACTAACAGTTGGTTTCATTATTGTTTCTGTCAGGTATAAATTCTTTTCCTCCGATACTAGCCGCAGTGTGGTCTCCTTCCTCGGTTCCTTTGGAGCTAACTCGTCGCTATTTCCAGGTATTTAACCTTCGTTGCCGGAGCTTGCACCTGGATGCCCTTCCAGTAATTCTTGGTTGAAGATATTGCGAGTTGGTCAGGGTTTACGGAACTATCTTTACTATTTAACTTAGGGACTGGATAAATGTAACAGTTTTGTAATAATGGCCAACTCCTATAGAGTTCTTCTTTGGCATTTTTACTTAAGAAAGGGGTTTTCGCAGAGGGCTTTCGTTCCCCTTTCGAGGGTTAATCTTGTTCACCCCTGAGTTGGCTAAATGCAAGTTTCATTTCCAGTTTCGTTGATAACCTTTCAGTTCGGACTTGGTGTTTAAAATCCACCAATTTTATAGAGTTTGTATAACAGAAGATTTATATAAAACATATCTATTATTTTCTCAGTTCACTGTATGCTTGGTTTACCTGCGGGTTATCGTGGATTTTCTGGTGCAATGTATGTTCTACTAAATTCCTTATGCTTCTGCCGATGATGATTTAAATCTATACAAATTTCAGTTGACTGTATCATAAAAACTTCGAGCGTTCTTTCTCGATGTTCCTCTGTCTTACGCTCTATGATTTAAAACATTTGTTAGACGATGTTTGGTAGAAATTTTATATTCTATTTGTGGTTATCTATTGGACTTAACTGCCCAGCAAATCTTTATGACAACCTGTACCTAAAAGAAATAATAAAAGAATGGATAATTTCCTAGAGGATACGATTCTGTCTTTGTTTTATAAGCTCAAGTTTTCTTTTCTGGAAGTGACCGGACCACGCTTAGTCTGAGCTGTAGTTGAGGGTGAGACGACCAACCCAGAAGCCTGTTTGGCAGGCACTATGGGTTAACGGTCTCCCTCGTTCTGTAGGTTTTGATAAACAATTTATTTCCCACAGTACTTATTTGTTCTCCCTGATCTGGTATTATTCTTCACTATTTTCTTATAGTTCAATACAGAGCAATCACAGTTTATTGTTTTCCTGTTTGCTGTTTTAAACTATACAGGCACAGACCTGTCAAGACATACTTTTTAAGTACATTAAATTCTTTACTGTAAATAAAACCCAGTTCCATTCCACATTTAGTAATATGTTCTTTCCTCTAACTGTTTCAAATACAATCTAACCCTTAGTCTAACCCCATAGAAACCAATATTTATCTCTTCTTGTTCATAAAAAATACTGAAAGAAATCTACTCATCTGACCCGAAATTCCAGATCTGAGTAGTTTGTTGCCTCCCTTCCTCGAGCTGGGCGATTACGTCCTGCAGCTCTCCCCCGTGCTCATTCTGAGTCGCTGTCAGCTAACAATTTTCTGGAGGAGGTTCTCAGGACAGTCCGGTCCAAACTCTCCGACTCCAGTGATAACAGCAGCCCTGGGGAGCTCACGGGACAGTCCGGTCCAGAACTCCAACCCAGGTATCGTCTGTACTGGAGAAATAATTAGTTCCTGCTTCCAGTCTACAGAGTTTCTTTCCCCATGGATCCAACCCAAAACTCCCCTTGGAATTCTTTACTTATTCCAGAGTTTTGAATAACTGTGAAACTGTTTCTTTAAACTAATCACTAGATCTTGATTTCACTTTTAACCATCATTTACTTAGGAAACCAATTCCACAATAAATCTTTATTTTTTTAAAAGAAAGTAAAATAACATTTTATTTTTATTTTTTATCCAAAAACAAAATAGCACAGCAACTGCCACTAATCCTTCTGTTAATAATTAACAACATCTAACTATTTGTTTCCACTAAACAAAATGGTGGTTACATACATTGAATTTTTTTATATATATATTCTTTACCTCTTTGATGACATCTTCTCAAGGAACACCATCAGTTCATCAAATATTTTATTTTTCATGTGAGAAGTTTCTTCTTTTAATATTTTCCTCAGCTCTTTAATACGATCTTCTCAAGGAACTAGCTATCTGTTCATCAAATAATATGGTATTGTAGCTTTCATGTGAGAAGACATCTACATAGTATATGTATTAGTCGATTGATAAATTATTTAGAACAATTTGTTCAATCATAATAATAGAGTAACATTAAAAATATGTATTAGTCTTGATTGAAAAATTATTTAGGACAATTTGTTAAATCATAAGAATAGAGTGACATTAAAAAAAGCTGTTAATATTTTCCTTAGCTCTTTAATACCATCTTCTCAAGGAACTTCCTAATAAAAAAATATCTAGGACAATTTGTTGAATCATAAAAATGCAGTGACGTAAAATAATTCAGTACGTTTAGCAAATTTCAAATTCTCTTTGAAAATAGCAAGTCCTTTTATTTGAAATGAAAGATAAAAAATTTCACCTGTACCACAAGTGGGTAAAGTGGCCGAAAAGTACATATAAACCGCATAACCACCCTGGATGTAACCACCCTGGATATAACCATAAACAAGTCAATTCAGTTATTGTTAAATTCAAACCATAATTATGTTCAATACTCTCATTACATTAGAATTTAAAATATTATGTTAAATTTGATCTTTATCTTCATTATAAATTCTAACCGTCAACTCACATGAAACAAAGTTACCAGTTTATACTTTATTTTGATATGTATCCATTACATTATTTTATTTTATTATTATTATTTAAATTATAAAAATTAAAATATTTATATTAATCAAAATGTGCCACAAGTTTTAAAAAAAAACACTTATTTTTTTCTATTCCAAAACAAAAGGCTTTAAATGATGGCTATATAAGATTTATTGAAGTATATATGTAACAATACTCATCATCTCTAACATTTTATTCCAATCATGGTTGGCTCTAACTTAACCACAAGTTTTGGAAAGTTAATAAATGCATAACCTACTTTTTTATAAATTTGAAAAATGTTTAAAATAATATATATATATATATATATATATATATATATATTGGAGTTAAAGATCTCATAAATATCATTTTTTAGTTTTATGCTGGAAATTAATTTCGTATCTGTGTGAGTCATTGTGCTGTAGTCTAACTAGACTGCTTTTTTGCCCAGAAAATCATGGAAATTTCCGTAAGATTTTAAGAAAATCTAGTAGTGATTTTTTGCCTCAATTCCGACCACTTTTAGTCGTACTCACAACTCCTATCTCCACATATCCTAGTATGACATGATGTGTAAGTATGTTCAAATCCTATCTCCACATATCCTAGTATGACCTAATGGGTAAGTATGTTTGTACATCCAAATAAATAATAATAAAAATAAAAAAATTAATATCGGACCTAAACAAAAATTAAAATAACCATATAGATAAAAAACTACAATACAATTATTTCATGGATTTAATAGTTTTTTTTATCATATATGTTGAATTTGAATGGATCATAACTTTATTTCTACAAATCTTTTACACATTAAAATTTCAAGCTAGGTACTCTTTACTAAAGCCAGTAGTATTTACTAGGGAAAATTTTAGGGGCGAATTTTAACCCAAGGGCGAAGTTTAAGAGGTTTTAGATTTTAGAGGGGCGTATTTTTTATATAAAAGCTATTTTGTATAGTTTTGTATAAATAACCCCAAAATTATTTTAAAAATAAATAATTATTATCGTTTAGCCAAAAAAAGTAAGGGCAGATAAAACAAGAAATGTTGGATTCGCCTTCGATTCACTAGTCTGTGATTGTATTGGGTTATATTCGCCCCCGATTTACTAATTTGGAGGGTTTTGGATCTGCATTCGCCCCTGATTTATGTTGATGATGAGGGCAGTGGAGGGTTTTGGGTTGCCAGATTTACGCTGATGATGCTAGTTTTGGGTTGCCAAATTTACACTGATGATGTTGGTTTTGGGTTGCATATGCCCCAAATTTATAGGGCAATGGAGATTTATATTGTTGATGCTAGTTTTGGGTTGCATACGCTCCCGATTTATAGGGCAATGGAGGGTTTTGGGTGGATTTTTTTTTGGGACCAGAGATCTCCTACTTGCTCCAATTCTAATTCACGTGTATTGTTGTTCTTACCAATGATTATGAGCATTTCCAAATTTTCTGATATGACTCACCAATTTTGATCTTTGAAGTTTTTTTCAAATATGCTTGCAGGAGCGATCAGGGCACATTATTTTCAAGCTTTTTTGGGCAGCATCCAAGCAACTTTCCTGTGGCATTGTGTGGGTAGGTGAGCTTTCTGGGGTAACGTTCTCCATGTTTTTGGTTCTTTCAAGCTTGTAATACTAAATGTGGTTTCTTAATGGATGCATATTCTGGAATGGCTCTCACAGCCCGTCTGACATGGAAAGCTATATAAGGCTTGGATGTGTGATTCTCTCGATATTTGTGTCCATGCCATCTGCGAGCTGGGAATGGGTATGTGTCCGTATTAATCCCATTTTTCCATTCCCATTTTCCATCATTAACTGTAATAATGAACTTCGAAATTACTATAGAATCTCGTTAAGTGACATGAGAAAGACCTGTAAGATAGAAGGATTAGGAGATGTGGCAGAGTATTAGTGCAAGTTGAGCATAGATTAGCCTCTTCCAATGATGATAGTTAACTAGTGATAATATATATATGTATGCTGTCAATTTTGAATCCTTGTTGATGTAATTTCCATCAATGTGTCTTAACTTGAATATACCATTTTTTTACAGGTAAATTTAGGTTCTGCAGCTCTTGGAGGTCGAGGGATGCTCCAGAAATTTACTTTGTTTAGCCTGTAGCTATTGTAGCTGGCCAAGAGACCACTATTACTTTGAGAGGCCATAATTTGGCTACTACTGGAACGAAGTAAGTTGTGCAATTGATAAGAATTGCATTGATTTGCTAGACTTATATTTTTTGTTGTATTCCGGATGCAGAATTCTTTGTGCTTACAGAGGAAATTATACCTCTATTGATGTTCTTCTTGAAGAAAAAACTTCAGAAAGAATATCCATTGATCATAGGGTGCAGAAGTTTACATTTTCAGGGGGGCCACCTAATGTTTTGGGCCACTGTTTTATAGAGGTAGATTGCGCTTGAGGAATATCTTTCATTCATGTTTTCTGTGGCTTTAGCATTAGTTTTGGGTGTGCATTTAATATGGTGTTGGTGTAAGTTCTCTGATAGTGGGCCTTTTTGTGGCATTGTGTAGGTGGAGCATGGTTTCAAGGGAAATTATTTTTCTGTTATTGTTGCAGACCCTACCATCTGTAGAGAGATATGAAGCCTTGAATATGAGATTGGAAATGAGTTCTCGAATGACAAAACAAGCTCCCTAAAAGTTGAACATTCACAAGAAAAATTTCAAGATTACAGTGCAGTAACAACTAGGGAAGAAGTAATCAGTTTCTTAAATGATTTAGGAAGGCTCTTTCAAATGAGTAGCGGGCGACAAGTGGAGCTAAGCGTTGTGAAGGATGCTTCTTTTCTTGAATTTTCATCTGATCGGTTCAAGTTTCTTTTCATATATGCTATAGAAAGGGACATGTGTGCTCTTCTAAAGAAGCTTTTGGACATATTTTTTGAAATGAATGTTGGGCAGGAATCTTCAGCTTCAGAGTCATCCAAAAACTTTCTTGAAAGTAATTTATTACACAGGGCAGTGAAGAGAAATTGTAAACAGATGGTAGATTTGCTCCTCCACTACGCTCCCTCATCGAATAACATGAATTTGCAAACAAAATCTTTCATCTTCCCACCCAATCTGGGCCTGCAAGATCTTCTATCCATTGAAAAAGTTTGCAAGTCTCTGCATGCTACAGTGAAATATGATCCTCATCTATGGAAAACTATACATACAATGAAATTCACTGAATCAATTATGTAGCATATCTTGCACCACCAAGTAGAAGTAAGAGGGTCCACAACCATCATACACAATATCCAAGAAAAAATCAAGGTTTGTGCCATTAGCATACTTGTGAATTACCCTTTCAAAACTTGTCATGCGATGAGAATCACAATTTATCACTCATGCCAATATGAAGGGTAAGAACCATCACAATGATTGACTGGCTTTGGTCACCAATCATCATCATAGTTCTAAGTTTTCTTTATGGTTTATTCGCAACCAATCATCATCATGAGTCCACAACCATCATACACAATCTCTAAGAAAAAATCAAGGTTTGTGCCATTAGCATACTTGTGAATTACCTCTGCAAAACTTGTCATGCGATGAGAATCACAATTTATCACTCATGCCAATATGAAGGGTAAGAACCATCACAATGATTGACCGGCTTTGGTCACCAATCATCATCATAGTTCGAAGTTTTCTTGATGGTTTATTCACAATCAATCATCATCATGAGTTCTCTATGTTTTTCCCTCAACCAATCAAGTACAAAACAGGTGGTCAATAAGATCTATCATTGTCTTCCACCGTGCCATGTCTTATCCTCATTAATCTCAATGTTTAAAATGTGAGAAATCTATGAAGCATATAATAGAACAGAAATCATGACTCATTAGCTGAAATGAAGCTTATGATAACTTTGTATTTCTTTTTGCATTGAAAATTTACCTTGTAAACCTTTACATGTATTATGTGTGTGTGTGTAAAAATTAAGTGTTTTTAGATATGGAATGGTATGAGTATTACTATTATATAATTAATACATATAGCTTTTTATTCCAAACTGCATGACATTGTTAACTCAATTCCCATTTTGGGCACCATGACACAGTCAACGTCAAGCACTAGTGGGTGAATGATAGTTAGGGCGGATCTCGGAGTGAGCACAAGGGGTACTAAAATTTAACGAATACAAAGTGGCAGTGGAAATTGATTTACTTTACATATTTTGAAACGCAAAAATTGTAAAACTTCGTATGATGCTTGGCGTCTTTTTTCCAAGTGAGGGGTCCATTTTGGTCTACTTAGGAAACATATATGAAATTGATCCATCTCCAAGATTGATATGTCCAGTAATATAGCATGGGTGTGACACTTTGCTTTCATGTGCCTTTATTTCAGTAATGAAGTTCCGATTCCTATGGATAAACATATTCACGTGGTTTAACAAATTTTGTTGTTGAACTTGTTTCCTTGTACAAGGTTTTTGTTGTTAATATTTTCCCCTCTATATGTACTTATTCTAGAGGTAAATGATTCACTCACTATATGAGGTTCCCCTCTTACAAACTAGCTATTCCCATTGCTTGTTTAATCACAAAACCAAGTCCATCATTTCCAATCCTTGTACTTGGATCCATGGGCTTTCTAATTCTTTGCCCATATTTGGCTAGACCTTTGCTGCCATGAAATCTAATCTAAGATTGGAATCAATTTATTTGGATTTTTTTTCAAAACACCCTATGCATTTATATTTAATGTTTGGTACGTCATTTTCAGAAGTCCCATATCATGCAAGAGACACATCATCATTATTAGTAACATCAAGCAAACTTTCAAGATTTTGAACTGTGTCAAAGGTGTCACAAGAAACACCTTTCACCAAAATCTCCTTGCAGTCATGTTTTATGATCTTCTGTTTGTTTAAAAACATTTTTATAGAATTTAAAAGAAATCTATCTATGAACCAGTTCTATGTATATGTTCTTGGTATTAAAGATTTTGTTAGCATCTCATGTGGTCCTCCTAGGTGGTCTTGCCACAAGAAAATATGTAGGTAGAAATATAGTGACTAGTGCCTACTGGGATGTGAATTTGTTCTATGTAAGCGCATTGTTTGTTTGGGATAATGTTTTTTGTGTTTAGATTTTGTTCTGATAGTTTTTTTTTTATCCAGTAATGGTGAAACTTTCATATCAGCGAATGACCTAAGAATAAACTTATGGAACCTGGAAATATGTGATCAGAATCTCAACATTGTTGATGTCAAACCTACCAACATGGAAGACCTGACTGGTAATTTTTGCTTTCCTGGTTGCAAAAAAAACATTGTTTTATATGTATATGATAATTATTTGGAACTGTTTCTTTAAGATTTAGCTTTATTGTTTGAAAATGGTTTATGTCTGTTTCAATTTATATGTGTGAACTTATTGATAAAATTTCCAATAATACCTCTTCATTTCATGTGTGTGTTTTTACTCCATATTCAAAACAATAATTATATGATCAGGACATCCTCTAGTGTGCTGCACTTGTTACCATAAATATTTTGCTGGTAATAGATTTTCTTCTTATCTCTTTCATTTCCACAGGAGTAGCTTTGTTTTTTATTCCATTTAGCTAGTTTCAAACATGTAGTGGGGATTTTCTAGTGCTGTACCATACACTAAGCCAGTGACCTATATATTGTTTATAAAAGGTTCCTTCACATTTCTTGGTATGAAACTCTTGAGTTTTCTAGAGATGAGGAATTTTGTGTGTGCATTTTGTTTCTGACAGTAACATCAAATGGGTTATATGTTGAAGTTATCCCTTTGTTTGAAACCATCGAGGTATTTCTGCAAATTCTATATGCCCTTATCCTGTTAGGTACATGCAATATTGTGCATTTATTTGTTTCCTGAACCATCTCGATCTGTAGTTTATGCCGTTAAATGTTCTTTAACACCATGGCCATTGATGTCCCCTTAAACAGTTCCTTGGTTTGTGTTTTCTCTACCCAGTGCATACTGTGATTGATGCAAGACTAAAAAACCAAGTCTATTATGGAAGGAAGAAGTTAAATGTGTATTTTTGTATAGAAAACATGTCTGAAAGGTTCTATATAACTCAATTTGTTTGAAAGGTACTATTTTTTAAGATGCTTCCAATTATGAATGTGTGGAAATATGTTCATGCTCAATCTGGAAATATTATAATATTGTATAGTGGGATTACAACATTCAATGGATATCACTTCCAGTAAGAAGCGGCAGGTGCGTGGTATATATTCTGGCAAAGTCATCTAGGATCTGCATCAAGTCTCAACTACTTCAGATGGAATGTTTACAGAGGCAAGACTCCACCTGAGTGGTTAAATGTGTCTATGGGGGATTTGAACCTTACTAGGGGGTGTGAAACATACTCTACCTTACCATGTACTCAAGCTCTTGTTGGCAAAAAAAGTACTATTACAAAGAAAGTACATAATATATTATCAGAATGATATGATTTGATTTAGAGAAATTGGAGAATATTATGATTTTCATTATAGGAAAAATGAAGATATTGTAGAAATTCATGGTTGCCTTACCTCTTTGTCATCAATTTAGAAATTGAACCGTTAATATAGTATATACAGCCAACCAAAATAGGGAAAATTTGAATTTTTGCAAACCATTTAATTATGGATTTTGAAAACAACCAAAATCCATTTTGTATTCTGTACTATTTGACACAACTACTGGGATTTATTTAGAAAAGGTATTGAAATGGTATCGACACACATAGATGTCCAAAATGTCAAATAGACTAAATATTTTATATGATACACGAAGGCACTATACTGGGTGTTTCCAGTCTATATCTAAGTGTGATAAAGGAAAACATATAGTAAGAAGCATGATCACCAGTGTAATTTATTCTGAAATTATTAAGGACTGTACTAAACAACTCTGAGATATTGCAACACATTACGTATACCTCAAACTTATCAGGCATGCTCAAGTTAAGGAGCACTAGTCGCTGAAAATGTTATCTACAAGATATTGTGCTGTTAGTCTAGAAATCATGATAATTATTATGTACAATGTAAACATCAGAAGGTCGGGCTTGTTTATGTGGCTGACAACTAAACCCATGCCCCTAGTCCAGAAGCTCCCATCTTAAACTCTCGCAAGACTCCTCCCTTTCCAAGGATTTCTTAATGTGAAATACCTCATATAAACATACAAATAGTTCAAGATAGACTTATCAGTTTGTTTAATCTAGGAATACTTGAGGTGGCATTGCTCATGTAGGGTTCCTATTTGATAATGGCTTCCCTAAGTCATGTCAGGGTCAACATGGATGAAATTATCATAGCACCTCAAGTATTTCTATATAATCCTACTTGATAATGTCTCCCCTGAGCCTTGTCAGGGTCAATGTGGATGAAATTATCATAAGCACATGTTTGTGTACACATTCACCAATATTTGTGTAATATTTGTATGCGTTGTTTGTATGGATTCAAACCATGTGGATCCTTTGCACTAAAACAGTTTTTTCATTTTAGTATATATCTTGATTTCTTGCATTTCTTGACAAATTTAGCTAGAATGACTTTGGTCCTTGGAGTATATTTTCTCTCCCATTTTTAGATCAAGTTGACTGTTCTTCTTGCCTATGGCATGTTTGTTGCACGTCAACTGCCAAACACAATGGTGGCTGGTAACCTTGAGGGGCTTGACTGGATTGGAAATTTGTGACCATTGACTGCACTTTTGATAAACATATCTTGGACAATGGTGCAACCGATTGAGCTTACTCATGGAAGTATTTAAATTAGTTTTCCTACAAATAAATCACAAATGTATGTTTCCTTTTTCAAATTATATATTTCTTGAAATGATTGTTTTTTCTTGCCCAAATAGTGCTTGGAACAATTCCTTGCCAATGATAAATTTATGCATAAAAGGTGTCATATTAAGAGTTATGCGAGGGTTCATCTTACAAGGAAACAATTAGTGGGTTTTTCAAATATTGTTAAACCCGGTTTTGGGTCAATATCATAGAGATGATGAATAACTGTTACTACCACCATAATGGGATGATGTAGAATACATTTCAAAAAGTGCATCCTAATTTGATGTAGCTACTAGCCATGTACTTTTATATTTATTTAAAATTATAATATATTAGATATATTGTTATCTAGGATATGCAACTAATTCTCCTAATTTGCACATAGCTTATAAGCAGAGTGCTTCCCTTACAATTTTTGGGGTGTGCCAAACGATTTTTGTCATTACCTTGTGAAGTTGTTTCTTATATCTGTGATAGATTGGTCATTCATCTCTCTGTCTCTCTCTCTCATGGAAATATACTCCAATTGTGATGGTTCTTACCCTTCATATTGGCATGAGTGATAAAGTGTGATTCTCATCGCATGACAAGTTTTGCAGGGGTAATTCACAAATATGATAATGGCACAAACCTTGATATTTTCTTGGAGATTGTGTATGATGGTTGTGGACCCTCTTAATTCTTCTTGGTGGTGCAAGGGATGCTACATAATTGATTCAGTGGATTCCATTGTATGTATAGTTTTCACTTAATTTCTACATTCAAATCGATGCATTGTATTTTCATAATCTTTGACCCTTTGGAATTATTAGCTAGTTTTTTTCCAAGCATTTAATGGTCTACTAATGGTGGTTGTGTGCATTAGATGTAGCATAGTTAATTGACAGAAGACAAGGGTAAAGGTTTGTTGTGTGTATTGCATGCAGCACAAGGTATGCTGACCAATTTTCCTTTCATGGGACAGCTTGATTGGGATACTTGTGGAGCCCAGATTAAATATCCAAGCTTGTTTCTTGAAATTTTTTGGTATTGGTGTGTAACTCAAATTCCAAGTCTCCTCCCTTCATATTTAGAGTTTCTTGTTGTTGGGACTCCCTATGAAGTGGTGATTTCCTGCTTGATATGGAGGTATATTGGTCATGCAATCATTTGAATTATGTTTTTCTCCTTGGCTCTAACTGGTACATATGATCTACTAGTCAATAAATATTTCAGCAGAGACTATAATTTATCCTATTTGAAGAAAAATATCATCAATTTGTCAAGGTTGGAACTGGGTTTTGTATTTTCCAGTCGAGAACCCTTGCAGTCATGTTCTTTTCATTGTCCACTTGGTCACATTGGTGGTTGTTGTTACCCCTAATGTTGACATGATTGGTAAATGCATATTTCAGGGGTAACTTGTAGGATGCTCAAGGCCTACAGGCACACACTTATTTTTGGTTGAGAGTAGTCCTTCATGTGATGATATTCCTGGATGTTCAACATAGTGATTCTCCTTGATAATAATGTGGTTTCCTTGGTTGGAATGATGATTCTAGCCTTCACAGAGTTAGATTATCAATGGAGGTTGCTTCAGTGCTGCATAATGTTCTTCATGAACCAATATCAAGGTGGTAAAATAATCACATCTTGGTCACTTTCACCTTGTGCTACATGGTTGCATCATAAGTATCCTCTGATGTGGTAATACACTTACCTAGTTTCATTCATGTTCATGCAATTTTTCCATAGTTTTACCTAGGCAATTTGTTTTACCTAGGAAGGGAAGACTTGGGACAAATTGAAAGAAATTTTGAAGGGCCTACCTCTGTGATAGAATTTTCTTCTCTTTACATATACTCAATTCCAATTTTAGCAAATTTGTGGGCCAACTTGATACCTGGAAGCTGCCGAAATACATATCATTCTGGAATAAATTCACCATAATTCTTTCTGCAACAATTAGAAAAATTATTAAGAGGAACGGGGAATTAATTTTTGGGTCTAGGTGAAGAACAAGAGTTGCACATATTTGAGTTGAATTCCCTCAATTATATGTTGAGGTTGTTTGTGTAAGGACTAAATTTACATTCACAGATATTTACCAGATTGAAGACTGAAGTGCATAGTTTCTACTGCTGAGGTCCCCTATGAAGGAATTGGATTGGAGCATTTTGACTTTTTAGAGTTGAGTTAAGAAGCAACTTTGTGATGAAAATCCAAATATATCATGCCCCTTGAAACTTGTGTAGGAATTACCTCAACAATTTTTCATTGAACCCATACCTCTCAATGAATAACTTAAAGAAATTAGAGCAGTTTTTGTTGTTCCAGAAAATTGTTATGAGTGTCCTCTTAATTTTGTAATAGGTGTGCCTATTGGAATTTGGTTGTTGATGGTTTTGGGAGACTCAGTACAATATAACCAAATAGATGTCAATGAATTTGAAGAAAATTGTGGAGTAAAATATGGTTTAGTTAATTTTCCATTTAATGTTGTGAAAAAAGATTCATCATGTTTGATAGAAGTTTCTGTTATGATGGAATGCCACTTTGAATTTGGGAGAGTTCTATTAAATAGATTTCAGGTTGGCTCAAAATGATAACTTATTTCACTATCCCATGATGGGCTCCATTTTTCCCTTTGGTATTTGGGACTGCAAGATCTTCTATCCATTGAAAAATTTTGCAAGTCTCTGCATGCTGCCGTGAAAGATGATCCTCATCTATGGAAAAATATACATGTGGATGATCCTTCTTGGTTTAAACTAGCTCCTCCATATACCATTGTTGAATAAGGTATGTAGAGAAGAGGGTGGAGATAATATTGATTTTGATCGCAGATAATCAAGATTTCCTACACAGCTATCCCCCCACAAGTGATGGTACATATTGCTGTCTCTTATCATTTTTTCTCCTCCTGACCATATCACTATGCACAATACATAAATTTAATATAGGAAAGGTAACGTTTCTGGTGCAATATTGGTGCATGATTCTACTATTTTCGGCATATTTGATTGCATTATTTTGGTGCTACAATCCATGATTGTGTATCATGTATGGTAATGTGTTTGGCCTGAATGGTTGTGATTACAATTTGGTATCTTTGCATTTTTAAGTAAAAACAGATCAAACATTTTGTTTGTTTTTATGAATTTATGTTTATTTTTGATCCAGTGGAGATGATTGGTGACTTGGGTTCCTTTTAATCGGGCTTCACCATGTGGCCTTACCTAGTGATATACAACTCGTCTCTTGATGTTTTCTTCCCTTATAACCATGTTACATTATTCATGCCATAGCAAAAAGTATTGGTGTAATACTGATGGATGCTTTTTCTTTTCTCGGCATTTTCGAGTGCTTCATTTGGTGCTACAAACAAGTTTGAATGTGTGTTACTTAGTTTGGCACGACTTGTGAGTGTTTGAGATGTTTTTTTTGGATTGAATACTTTGATTATAGTTCGATGCTTCTAGATATGGATTATTTTTCAAGTATTGAATTTACTTCAACATCAATTTTGAAACTGATAGAATCCTGTTGTTTGTTGCTTCATTTTTGTTTAACTATCTCTTGCAATATCTGGTAGATATTGATATCAATATCTGTTTATCTATTGCAGGTCAATGAGATTGATTCCAGTGTAGCTCTGAACATGTCTGGGTAGACTTTGGAGATGACAACTTTACCATTAGCAGTTGGGAACATAAAGTACTGGTTAGCAAAGATGGACAAATGAAGCTATCAACTGAAGCATTTTTTGCTTCAATTAACCAACGAAGTGAACGTGTTGCAGGGGAGAGTGCTTGTATTTCTTTGGTAGCAATTATTGCTGACTGGTTACAAAAAAACTCCAATTCTATGCCAATAAAATCACAGTTTGACACATTGATATGTGAAGGATATCTGGAGTGGAGGAAACTATGGGAACTAGAGGAATATAGAGAGAGTTTCCCTGATGGACACTTTTATTTGGAAACAATATTGCAGTCAAACACGTTTTATAACTAGCATTGAACCTCTACATATTTTTAAATTGTGGCAATTGTATTAAGATTAGATTGGGATGCAGGGGATCTGAATTGGTTTTTCTTGGAAATATTATTTCTTTTAACATCATTGATTATGCACACAAGTGTCAAGGCTCTTGTGTGATTGTTCCGATGATATTTTAGTATTGTTTGTAAAGACTCTTGTTTTTTTCCTATGAAAGTTGGCATCCTAAAAAGTTAGACAAGAAGGAGTGAAATTTTGGAATTGTTGGCGAGCTCACAAAACTCGGGTATCACTTAATAATATGAAATAGAATTAGATTTTAGTAGAATATTATTCTATAATGTGATATTTACATATTAATACTACGTATTTGTTAAATAATAGACTTTGACTAGGCAATAAAATATTTTTCAATGACAAACTATTGAAATAATTATTTAGTCTCATATTCTACTTCATTTTTTGTGATCCTTCGAGTGGCACGGCAACTTCTATTAAGAAAATTTGCCTCAGTGACATATCATGTATAATTTAATCATAAATTTGTAGATTTTTTACTTACTTTTGATGATGGTAGTTCCAATAGCGGAAATGTTTAGTTGGGTTAAGTGTTTATCATCTTTATATAGGATTGACTTGATAATAGTGTTTATGCCTATATAAATTATTCCTGCAGTGCCATCAGGAGAAGAGCTTGGTGTTGTTCTTGTGAATGTGCATTGTAACTCTTTATGCATCCTAATGTTTAATTGTAATTTTCACTTCGTTGATATATTTTTCAAGGCTGAAATTAATTTTTGCAACTATTTGGGTGCATGAGGATGAACGTGGAAGTGATGATGATGTTGGTCCTTAAATACCAACACGAAGAAAAATAGTGTCTCCTCTGAATTTTGTTGCCCAACTTTTTGGGTGCTTTTTTGTTGGAAACCATCTTGTTTCTATCTATGCACTATAATTCATACGGTAGCTAATATTTAATTTAAGAAATACGGTATATAAACTATATATACTCTACAATCTAAAGATCATGGATAAATATTCAAATTTCAAACTCATGAATTTCTTTTGGGAAAAAGGTTTTATAGACACTTTTATTTGAGGCTCTTTTGTGTTATTCAACATTAAAGTTCATTGCAAAATTATTGTTTGTAAAATCTATGTATTTCTAACTATCTCTTCGGGTAAAATTTAGATATACTTAAAGCTATAACATCTATAACTTGCAAAGTTTCACTAATCTATCATAAAACAGTAAAGACATATCTTATGTCAAACTCAATGCCATTTGTGTGTACAACGGGATTTCCACATTCGTGCTTTTAAATCTCGTTGTTTATGTCATTCCTGTCATCGATCAAAGACATGAATGCTTATAATATATTGAGAGCCCTAGTTCTGAACTATCCTCTTCAATTTCTTTGGAAGGATTGAATACAATCTAATTGCATAAATTGAAATTGGGCGAGTAATAATCAATATTAAATACATAAGCATTAATTGCTTCAAGTATTATAAATGCATTTTAATATTACTTGATTTTCCATGCTTATATGGAACATTGTTGAGAGAAGGAAGTATAACAACAATGGATTTACATGAAAATCTTATAATTTTTTCAAACGTGAAAGTTGTGATGCATTACTAAGTTTATTAAATATTCCTGTCATTTAGATGAGCAGAGCTTTCTCCTTGATAGCATTGCATTCCAACATTTTTCACAAGTATGATTTACATGTATCGATAAAAAGTATGATTTTATCTATGTTGATAATGCAAGTTGAATACATCATACAATACATGAGGTACTACGTTTCTTAAAAGTTCAATATGAAATAATCTATTGATTGCTACTATTACTAGTATATATGGGATGCTCTTCTAATAGCCATTTATTATCTATGTGAAGAAGGCTTTGTGAAATTTGTATTTACTATAAGATTATGCATAAGTAGGTTACGGACAACTAAGTAGGGTGATAGGAAGTTTGGAGTATGTGTAATTCATAATGATCTTGTCTTCTCTTCATTGATTAATTTTCAATGTGTGAGTTTTGACCCTAAGCCATTACATTATCAATGTCCAAGGCTCAAAACCCTACACATATGTCAACTACTTATGATCATTCCTGGGAACCATGAATCCTAATTTTTTGTAGGTTTAAAATTTATCACAGATTTGCTCTATTATGGTCGAATTAGTGGAGGTTATCTCAAAATTTATTGAGAGTACCATGGATCTAAATTTCTTATGAAATTTCAACACTATAACAAACTTTGGTGCAAATTGTTCATCAATTCTCCCCTTGGTTAGGGTTATAGATGTTGATGAAAATTTTATGTGCATGCATGAGAGTTGGGTGCAAATGCACAATGTTGTACCAGCATTAGTGTGATAAATATGGGGATAGTGCAAAGCATATTTTTGAATATTAGTCTAAGTTGACCAATGCCTAATCAACTCACTTAAGTTTGTGTTGGTTGAAGCAGTTAATTTTTGGTTCAATGGACATAAGATCTTGCTAGGCCCAAATACCAAAGGGAAAAATGAAGCCCATCATGGGGGTTCTCTTTGTAATTCTCCACTAGCGATGCCTTCCATACTTCCTCAAACTCTCCTCAACCTCCATATTAGTGCTAGTAGTAGCATGAGAAACAAAACTGCGCTTAGTAGAACTGAACGCATTTTCAAACTACACGAGAACTACTTCCTCACCGGTCTACATGTCTTGTGCTTGGTCTCGATGGTTCCCACTTCTTTCAACTCTGGTTCAACTACCATATCTTCATTAGAACCAACACCCCGGGAACTCCACTAGACAATGATTCACCATTTTGTACTAGTGAGTCGCCATTGTACTAGTGATTCACCATGATTTTATAAGATAATATAATCTCGTGATAGATTTATTAAAATTATATATACATATATATTATTAATAAAACCGCCTTCTATTTTTCCTATGTATCATGTGGATTCGCCAATTTATTATATATATCATTTAGGGGGTTCTTAAAAATTTTTCCACAAGGTTTGAAATGCATCGATGAAAAGGCATCGGAATGTTCATAGTGACAAAGACGACATGGAAGAGTGAAGTCTGGAGAATTGAGATTGCAGAGAGAAAGGTTTAATAATAACCTTAACAGGAGAATGAGGTATGATAATTCAGGAAGTTATTTCTGAACGTTGAAGATTGAATGGTTTATTTATTTTCATCTTAAAATAAATCTTGAAAAAACCTGAATTACATTTCGACTAAAGACTTCAGTATAATGTGAAATGATAAGGGAAAACTGATGATTTTTCATAAGAATGAAGTATGAAAGAGAGTGAAGATTTTACATCCTAAAAATGTGTTAGGGGTGTATGTTTGTTGGAGGATTGTATAACTTGAATTAAGTCAAAATATCCACTCTCATTATTATTAGGGCAAGCTTGAAGTCAAAACAGATGTTAGAGTCAAATGAAATCTTGGATAGTTTGAGTTAAGATTGAGTATTTTCATCCAAGATGAAGAATGGGTGTAAGTCTGAAGTCAAAGAGTCGTAAGCTAAGTAAAAGTTCTGAATGTAATGGGGTGCATGATCGGCAAAGCCCGACACCGAAAGAGTTGGTCATTGTAACACATGAATTACTGAAATTGTTGTTTGTGGCAAAGTGAGGCAAGAGGGTTGCCAGAGATTGGTTGCAAGAAAAAGAACCAAGAGAAGCCAAGCATAGGAGGAGAACTTGCATTTTTTGATGAATGGAAAGTGTGAAGGATTGTTGAAAGGAGGATTGAATGAAATCCACACGTGAACAGATGAAGTCCACAAAGGAGGGGAAGATGACGGTTGATAGTCATTTCCGAAGATCTGATGAAGACCACATCATAACAGAAAAGAAGTAAAATTCCAAGGTAAGTGGCATATGTGAACAGTTGATGGATGAAGAGTACGAGTGGGAGAAGGCTGAGATAACAGTTCACCTTGAATTGTTAATGGATTTGTTGCAGAAAAATGTGAAAGACCAGACACATGGTTGGACCATGAGAAAGAAGGTAAAGTGGAAGAGACTACACGCAAAGAGGGAAAAGAAGGTAAACATACAGTTGGAAGAAGATTTGAGGAAGCTCGAGAAGATGATGAGGTGTGAAGAAATCAAAGAGGCTAAGTTAAAAATGGATGTTTCCATTTGTGGCCCAGAACAGGGTGAAATTCTGGGTGAAGAGATTAATGAGGAAGATCTCATGAACTATTGGGATAGTTCAGCAGAATCTGAAGATGTGTTGATGAGAGTAGTAGATGAGGCTATGAAGCCTTTCATTTTTAAATCTCACAGTTTATGTATGCTTGCAGGATGTGCAAAATATGGTGAACAGTCTGATGGAACTGTCACAGAGTCTGGTGGAGAATGCCTTTCAGAGAAGGAAGGTACTGATTTATTGCAGCAGGATGAAATCATGAATGAAGTCTTGTTTGGTGTGAGAAATCAAGTTGAAACTGTTATGGAGCAGGAGCATAGTAGAAATGCCAAAGAGATATTCCAAGCAGGTAAACAAATGTATTTTTTTGGTGAATTTTCTGACGAAATTTTACAATGTCTTGGAATAGAAACCGGGACAACTCAGGAAGATTTCTAGAAGAAGGAAGAAGCTGGGAATGAAGGTTGTGACAAAGTGCTGAAAATATTTCATAGGGAAATCGAGTTCTTGGAACGATGGCTTAAGGAACCTGATGGAGATATAAAGCTTGCAGAACCTGATCCAGAAGAAATTACATTTATTATACATGTTAGAGATGAAATGTTTATAGAGTTGAATGAATGTTATAACTTTTCAGATAATGATGTAAGTGTATGTACAGAAAGCGACATTAATAGATATGATGTCGAAGTCAGGGAATTTGAGCATCAGGTATAGTAAGGGAGTTGTGTCCATAGAGACAAAAAGGAGACAGAAATATTAATCCAGCAGGATGAAGATGGAAGCAGGAAGCTATTCGAAACAAAATCTATTGAAGTCGACAAGGTCAGTGATGGGAGATTGATCCCTAAAGCATCAAAAGAGACCAAAAGGTCTTATCTTTTTAAAACTAACAGTTTGTTGCTGAATACAGGTACAGCACCAAACGAGAGAGTTGTTTCTATAAAATCAATCAAAGACTATAGTTGTAATCAAGAAGGAGTTCTTGATTATTTTTCATTGCAGAAAATTGAGTGTTCAACTCAGTGGGAGATGAAAGCATTAGATAAAGAGGAATTTCTCTGAGGAATTGGCGAAAGAAAGCGTTGGAGAAGCCGATGGAATTTGACCGACAGAGTGAGTGATGAGTTACCAAATCAAGTGGATACTTTTAAGGACCAACGACAGAACAGAGTTTGGAATCCTAGAGGGAGCAAGTCATCAGGACTTGTGGTTCTCACATTGTTACAGAAAAGTGACAGATCTCATAGATAGGAGTCTATGGAAACTTCTCTACATGGGGAGTCTGATGCAGGTGCATCAGGTTAAATTTTCATTATTCAATTGTGTAATTAAGGGGGTGAGAAATTTTAATTATTTTATTAATTAATTTGCTCATTTTTAATAAATTAGGAGAGAAATTATAAATGTGAGTATTATTGTAAATATTCCTTAAATAATAAAGGATATGAGTGGAGTTGAATTAGGTAGTTAATATAGGGATTAGGAATTCCATAAATGAGACTTAGTTGGGTCCAAAAAAAGATAAATCTAAATTATATTTTAAGTTGAGATTTGTGTGGAGGAAATTATGGAATGGAATAACTTATATTTATGTATAAATATGTAGCTTGTGAGGGTGAGAAAGGAGGGAAGCGAGGAAGTGAGGAAGTGAGGAATACAAAGAGTAATAGAAATGGTTTGAAGGGTCGAGAGCCAAGAAGCCACCCATTGTAATATCTGGCCGAAGAGTTTTTATGTTTTGTATCAGTATTTTATTTATCAGGCTCTCTTTCCTTCATGTATATTTTGAACTGAATACATTTGTGGTTTTAATGAAGAATTTTAATTTTTATGGAAGCACACGTGTTTTATTTTCTGGGATCTGATTTAACCTAGTATCTCGGCATCACATCCTCACACTCTCAATAGTAACTGGGCCATGCGAAGATATCTTTTGATGGGTGTTGGGGCTAATGTCCCGAAAGAACTGGCGACACCTTCTAGCAGCAGATGAATAGACCAAGGTAATGGGTAGAGGATTTAGTGTTGCCTACACCGTCACCTATAGATAAAGATGCCCTAGATTTGGCGACTAATTACCGTCATCCCACATGAGCATTCGAGTCTTGAGCTTCTTGGTAAATCGGCTACTAGTACCAAGTGTTAGACGGGTCAGGTAGACCCAAATAATACCACACGCACTAGTACTAAGCTTAACCCCCTCTGAATCAGGTCTCTATGGTGCTCAGGTTTTCTTTTCCGTGGGTGGATAGACAGATTTTAAAGTTCCCTAAAAAGTCACATTCTATGTTTCAAGATGTAGACTGACCAAGGAAGCTTATTGGATGCCTACCCCCTTGGTCCTAACCTAAAATATAATTTCTCTTGTGGCCCCTGTGCAAAGAGTTAATGAGTTTAGCTAGGTTAGTTTTAAGGTGGCTTTAATTCACTTATGGTGTGGAAGTGTGTGAGAAAGAAGGGAACAATTGCACAATTTTAACATGCAGATATACAATGATCCTTTACACATCCCCTATTAATCTATGTTTGGTTGTTCCTTTCTATAAGCAAATAATGTGCGGATATGGGTCATTTACAATGTTTCCTGGTTGATCTAAGTGATCAACTAAAGGGAGATGGAAAATTATCAGAAGAGAGATTTCATATGCTTGCCTAGGGTCACCAAAAGGTGCAAAGGCAGAAAATATTACTTGCTTCTCTTAGGATAATTAATTCCTGGTCCCAACTCCTAGTGCCAAAATATTAAACTAAAATTAATGACAATAAACTAGGAAAAATTAAAATTAGCTAAGAATATGTGGATTAGGGCCACTTACTCCATCTAATTATCTATTTTTTTTGGTGTCTATGTTCACAAAAATAAGTTATTTTAGATTGCAAGTAAATTCCCCCTACTTAAACTATGTGGTTTTTTGTAAAAATAAACTTTGAAATTTTAAAACTAGCACCTAGCGCTACTCAAAAGTAGCCAATAGCGAGTTTTAAATAGTCGTGGGACACCTCACACAGTGCTGGCATTTTTTTTATGGGCTTCTAATCAATTTACAAATGGAGAATTGAGGAAAATAACAGATATTTTTCTACCTCTGGTTTCCACGCACAAATGTCTCACACAAGCGTGAAATTTATCGCGCATGTCAATGTTGAACGTTCACAATAGGGCACATCTGTCTGTGTGAAATGCACGCAAATTTCCTGCAAAAAAAATCTCGGAGGTTCTAAACTTCAGACTTTCACTTAGGGTGAATGAGAAAAGAAGAAGAGAAGGGGAGTTATCCAAGCAACACTCCATAGTAGAGAAAAGGTCCCTGAAGTAGGTGTAACCACATTAACTAGAAAAATTAAAGCTAGTGGAGTCGGCAATCCTGTGGTGGTGGTATTGGTGCACAAGTGTCTCAATCCAAAATTTCTTAAGAGGAGTGGCGTTGTCTCTAATATTTGGTCACATGCAGATAAACAAAAGAGTTAGCAGGTTAGTGAACATGCTACAAAACATTAAAAACACTAAATAATGATATAGTATGCATATATAGAGAGAAAACAAGACTAAACTAAATATAAACACGAAATATCATAAAGAGTCAAACACAACAATAATACTAACAGTGGCATCAATGTCCCCTCTTCTTGCTTGTTGTTAGGAAGAAAGATATTACGTTTACACACTTGCCAAGGGGCCCTTAGAACTATGGAGTTCTAAGACCCGATGCAAGGACATTTTTACCTTCCAACTGTTTGGTGCAAGGTCTCTCTCTCTACTCCAAAGGATTGAATTTGTTGGATGGCCAACAACCGAATCACCTCTCTACTTCTACTCTAGATTACAAACTGTTGGATTGATTCAAATAAATTTTGGACAACATAACAATGTGCTCTCCTTTTGTTCTTCTCTTAGTGGCCTTTTATAGATGAATTCAAATTCTTCTTCCATCTCTTGGTACATTTATGGATGGTGACCCAAGAGAGGGGGTTGATTCCAATGTGTGCCATTTGATTCTTTTGTGTGCTCCCTTGAGGTCCAAGAAAGTGAATTCTGCCACTGTCAGGTCCGTATAGCTTTTTGAGGGAAGGTTGCGGAAAGGCGCACTTATGAAAGAAAAATGCATGTCAAGGTGCATTCTGCCAGTGTCTTGAGTGCGCAATTTGATTTTTCCTCTAGACCTTAGATTTTTTTTTAAATTTTCAGATTCTCTAATGTGCCTCAGCCTTATAAATCCTTTTTCCTCACATTTAATAATGTCATGTTTGCTTCTCTGATTTTCCAGTGATAACACCCATGTTGCAAAAATGAATTCTATCTTCCTTGTTCTTTCCCTTCCTGCCTCCTTTAAATCCACCTTATTACATGGGGATTTTCGTGAAGAAATATACATGGAACAACACCCTATCTTTGTCCAAAATGACTCTAGCCTTGTTTTTCACCTTAGGAAGTCTCTTTATGGTCTCAAACAAGCCCCTCGGGCTTGGTATGCCAAAATGGATAGCTTTCTCTAGATAATGGCTTTTCTAGATGTCATTCTGTGGTGTTTTATCTAAGGAGCTTACCCTGTAGATTCCTACACTCCATTTTTTAAAACATGATGTGAAGGCCATTACGATGTTTGAGATTGGAGAATAGCTAAATCACTACTGATGATTAATTATAAGTTGTATCCGTGAAATTGTAAATGAATTGGATGTTTTTAAAAGTGTTGACGTTTAGTTTGGTGTTGCTAGAAAATTGAAGAAGGAAGCTTCCAATAAGATGTGTTTGGGTAATATGATGATGACTTAAGCAACATCAATATATTTAAGAACCCCAAAGGTTTGGGTTAACATATATATATATATATATATATATAATTTTATTACTTATTGGGGATGTGATTGTGCAGGATCTCTCTGTAAGAAGGTTGAACATTTTGAAGCATGCTTGCACTAGTGGATATATCTAATTTAGTTGATAAGGAAAGATGAAGCATCTTGGGGTGACAATATGCTTGGGAGGACATATGGTTGGTCTATGATGATGTCGAGATTCCGAAGTAGGGAGTGTATAATTGGTCTTATGAGTCTTTGACCTTGTATATGATACCTAGATCCATAGGTTGGTGTTAGGGCTAAATCATGATGGTACCTAGAGTGGGTAAAGGTTGTAACACTCCTTAGTCCCACTTGAATAGATACCTTGGTCAAGTATCTAATCTATAACATTGTGTATGTTGTGACACTTCGTATAACATATCATTTTGAGATATTCCATGTATCTCTATGTAATTATGAATACCTCCTTATTTAAGAGGGAATGTTGAAGAATGTAACTAGTGTCGGTCTTCATTATTGTATTTGAGTCATTATGTAATCTAATTTTCAAAATAAAGAAAATAAAAAACTATTGTAAAAATAAATTGACTTAGTAAAGCATGAGTTTCGTTCTTTGTTCATTAGTAAATAGGTCAAAGCACCCATTGAGTTCTCTAGGATGTTAATTGAGTCAAATTCAAAATTCATTATGTAAAATACCCTTCCTGGGCTCATTGTGTCAAAGAAAGAAATAAATTCTATGTCAAAATTATATAAGTTGACTTTGCATCCTATCATGTCGGCCTCTCCTACCATCCATTTCAACCTTAATATAAAAAATAGAAACCACTATTTACACCGAGGTGAACTTAATATAGTTGGAGATGAGACAATAAACTTATATCTGCAATATCTCAGTGAAAAAGAAGGATGTGAAGTAGCCTAAAAGGGAGATGAAATGGATGCAATAATGGTATTTAATTTTTTCATATGTGAGAAAAAAATCACACCAAATAGATGAGATACATTTCAGGACCAAGAGTATAGAGAAGAATCAAGAGACCAAAGATTGCAGAAGGATAAAAGGTTGAAGTCTATTGGCTCGGTTCATGTATTGAATTTTGAATGAATATTCTCAAGGGATGAATTTATGGGAGGAGTCAATATTGTGTCATGGTCAAAAAGGTCTTGTTTTGTATCATTTTTATTTGGTTATACTAGTAAAGAGCTTTTTTGGGTTTTCCCCTTCTTAAAGGTTTTTCCTTGGTTGAGTACCTAAATCTGGTGTACTTTTTTCATTGGTGATCTTCATTTTTTTGGTAGTTGTTTGATGATAAAATAAAACAATAATAACAAGGAGAAAATAAATTGAAATAATGTCACAAGAAATTATCAAAGTTAAGAGAAAACATTTTGAATTTTCCCTAACCTAGGTGCACTAGATTTCTCAACATACTAAAGCGGCCTAACCTTAGATATATTTCATCCTATATAAGGCATCTCATTTAGGATTATCACAATCATCCATGAGACTTTATCTATGGAATATTTCATATCTTTTCAATGTATGATATAGGTCAAGTTTTTGGTTGATCTTTGGTTGTGGTTAAAGAAAATTTTGGATTGAATCTGAGCATGTTTTTGTGGCATAATTATTTGTACAAGCAAACTGAAGTTTCCTTGTCTATATTAGGAGGGTTGAATCCTTTTTTGTGTTGATATGGGGTTTGGAACAACGATAATAGAGGATGCATTATCTTGAAATGATAGTGTAGAGATACAAGGCTTAAGAAGGAAGGATAGTGAAATTATTTAGAGGATTTTAGGCCCTAATATAGGGTTGACATGGATGTCACCAAAATCCCAAATCTAAGGGCTCAAATGATAGAATTCAGTATGTAAAGGAGCCAAGTATAGGAGGGCGTAAGAGTTCATTTTGAATATGTATCATATGATTTCATTTCTATGTAATGTTTTCTAAGGAGTTGTATTAGGGTATGAGATTGGTTTTGGTTAGTGATTAGGGCATCACTAGGTGTGTATTGTTTGATTTTGATAAGGTGATCCCTAGAACAGTGATACTCAAAAGTAATTATATGGCAGTGACATCTATGATATTTGACAATAACATGTGGCAGTCATACATATGCTTATGAGAGTGATGTATGACAATAATATTTATAAAAATGATATTGATATATGGTTTCGTCTCTAATGAGTGTAATGTATGACAAAACTTTTATGTTAGTGTCAAATAAGACTTTCTTCTTATAGCTAAAGTTGCATTGGTTTATGAGTTTTTTTAATTGCATGATAATATTTCCAACCTCCACTTATCCTTTTTTCACTATTATAGTTCCAATTAACCTTATGATGAAGATTCATTATCATCTAATTGTATGAAGTCACTTTCTCCAAGTTGTTGTTGTCTTCTACAAAACTAGTGTAAGTGATATACACTTACAATTGAATTATATATATATATATATATATATATATATTTCTATGTGATGCAAAAACTCTGGAGATCAGTTACCACTATGTCCACACAGTGTTTGTATCAAGTAGATCTACCCGAAGAGATCACTTCCTATTGGCTCAACCATATAGTCTGAACCCAAGAGTGTCAAGATAATTGAACCTCGTGACCTCTTAATAGAAAATGTACTTTAATGATAGACACTCGATCAATTGAACTAACACTAAAGGATATTTATTTTTCTATTTTTAATGAAAAATTATTAATAGAACATATTTCTGTCAAATATATGTTCTTTATTTTTCTTTTTCTTTTTTAAATTTAAAGTCTAGATAATGTATGTGTAAAAAAAATATTGTAGGTCTTTATCCTTTAAAACAAATTAGATATGTCCAAGAAAAAATGTAAAATTTAAATATATATAAAAATATTCTAATAACTTTAAAAAGCATCAATTTGAAATTAAGATATGATGGATCGTGCTTTCTTCGAGGCCAATGTTGGTAGGAATTGATTCTCCACGTTCTCAATAGGGTGGTGCATAGTATCTTCTTCCCTCAGTTCTCCCTAACATGATTTTATGGATAGTCATTAATTGGATGCCATAAATTATTATGCAAATTTAGTGTTCGGTTCCTTATTTATGCTTTAAATAATAAAAACAATGAACTCATAATAGAAGCAATTTGAGAGATCTACTGTTGGTTAATATAATAAACCTTAAAGTTAAGTAAGAATATAGAATTCCTATTTGTCTAAAGAGATTGATAAAATTTGGTTTTAATTTCTTGCAAATTTCTAAAGTTCAAGAGATTGATAAAATTTGGTTTGAATTTTTTGCAAATTTCTAAAGTCCATGTGCATTAATGTTGAAGAAAAGAATTACACCATAAAGGGAATATAGGAAAAATACAAGCCATTATTCTCACATAATAACATTCAAAAACCAAAAACTTAAAAGGAAACAACTAAAAACATTGATATCAAAAAAATACAAAATTCCAAGAAATGAATTTTATAATTTTAAATGTAACATCCATGTAACTAAAGAAACTAGCTTCACAATTTCAAATGACAACTCTACATTAAATGAGATGCATCATAACTAGAAAACCATAACCTGTTATGTTTGGAATTTTAAGGCTATAAAATCATACACAAAAAGAAAATATAATTACAAAAAATCCAATCATAGTTAAGAGTCAAACCATCCTAAAACCCATGGCTAAACAACATCCATAAGCCATATTCTATGTCACATGGGTCTTTTGACTTCTTAAATGATGACACTCAATAATCCAAAGTCACTTATGATATAAGACATGCCAACTCTCAAAATATAGATTTAGCAAAGAGTTTAAGCATGTGTGAGAGGAGCTTGTGCTCATGCTTATTATACTTCTCTGGAGGTAGGTTTGGATTTCCATTAAGTGCATGGAATTGATTAAGGCATGACATGCTTAGAATAGTGAGCTATTATCACAAATATCACCTATATTTTAATTACATTCTTGGTTTCCAAGAGAATCTACTTTCCCATTATCTTTCTTTAAGACTTGATGAAAGGATATAACCATGTAGTGCTTATGTAAAATAGATATAAGCTTGTAGTGTAGCTTGAGGAGATTTATTGTTTTTTTAATGGTATGAATAGTCTAATTCTCCCATCTTGATTAGAAAAGGCATTCCTACATTTAGAACCATACAAAATCCCTTACAAAATACATATTATTTTACTTGATTATACATTGATTATACTAGAAGACTCTTAGTTGAATCATAAGTCAATTATACTTTTGCTATAGAATCAATTAGGATCTCTAAAATTTATGAATTATGAATTAACACACTTATGAATTGTGAATTTATTAGAGAAATTATGAATATTATAAATTAATATTATGAATTATGATTGACACAATATAAATAGTGTAATTCATTCAATGTTAAATTAGCATGTGATTTTAAAAATATTTATATTGATAAAAAATTTATTTTAATGTCAATCAAAAATAAAATATTTTAATGCCCATATTAAATAACATAATTATATCAACTTTATAAAAAGCTAAAAATTAATTGAAATTAATTATTTTATGTGTAATTTATTCAGTCTTAATCAATGTTCAAAGATTTGATATATTGTATTTAAATAAATAAATTACAAAAAATTCAATGTCAATTATAAATAAAATATTTCAATATGAAATACAATATTTCAGTTATATATATATATATATATATATATATATATATATATATATATATATATATTCTATTAATAAGTGTTCTCTAATTTAATGTATCAGGGGGATTTGGTTTGGTAAGCTTCTATAGAGATCAAATCTTTCAAAGTGATTTTTTTTTTCAAATTTTGCATTTTAAAATAAATTTGCACCTCAAATAATTTTATCTTTCCAAAAAACTTAAATAATTCAGAGTTAACATGAATCTATGAACTGAAAATATAATTATAATAGATAAAAATTAAAAAATTTATTATAAATACAAAAATATAATATTTAAATTTTTATAAATTAAAAATTTTATATAAATATAAGAATAATATTTATTGAAATTTATTAAAAATATAGATATTTAATATTAACCTTTGTTTTTCACATTAAAATAATATATATATATATATATATTAAATTTTTTATATTAAAATAATATATTGAATTTAAGGAAGGAAGCCCAACCGTTTTATTGGAGCCATTACTTATAGAAATTGAGGACTCTTAGTATTATAGACTGACGCGGAATGCCTCATTACAAATAAGGTTGCTTCAATTTATTTGTTCTCCGTCGTTTATGTGCAGTAATTCTTTCTAAATAAATAATTTAAAGTCTCAAATTAAAGTAGATCACAATTGGTATCCCTATTCATTTATCATCTAATCACCGATGTAACACTTCAAAATTAATTGGATAGTTCTCTTTTTAAATTGGAGAGGTGGGGTTTTTCGGTTACAAACTAACGAGGATATCTGGTTTGGCTATTTCAAATTAAACCTTTACCTTATTGAAATCTGACCGTTGATTTTTCAATTCCATCTGCTCTTTTCCTTAGCTTTTCTGCAATCACACCGTTGTATTTTTCATGCCATCTCGTTTTTTGGTTTCATAGGAACGATAATATGATGTTTAGGTTTTTCAAATTAAACGCTTAGCTTCTTGGAATCAGACCGTTGTGGTTTTTTATGCTATCTGTTTTTTTCCTTACTGTTTTTGGAATCACACCGTTGCCATGCCATCTGCGTTTTTTCCATATCTATTTGTCCTGAGTTAATTTAAAATCACCTCATTGCATCCTAACCACAAGCCTCCCTGGAATTATTTTATGACGATGATCCATCTATCGATGTTGTTTCATGGTCTTTGGAGAGTTTTATGGCAGGGAAGAATACGATGGCGAAAATGATGTTGATTCACAGATCTCGATTTGTTTAGAGCAGCAATCTAGAGATAAGGGAAGCCTTATTTGTAATTTTGATTTGGAAAATTTTTAGACATTAATTTCGCAAGCCCTTGTTGTTTGATTTCCTTTAAAATGTGTGCATATGAACAATAACTACTTTTTCTTGCAAATTCTAGGCTCGAAACTGGTATGTTGTTTGATTTAAGAACCACTACTTTTTCTTGAAAATGCTAGGCTGGAAATTGGGTTAGAGAATTAGTTAGGTGAGGATTTTTTTGATATTTGGATTTATTGTTGCTAAAATCATTGTGAGTTATTCTTAGAATCAAGAGTCAAAGTAGGATTATATTGTCTGAGCATCTCTGTTTTAGACTGATTTTGCGATCTTCTCAGTTTATTCTCATTGTAGAGCATGTTTAGTTTTTTTTTATAAAGGGCATTTCGAAATAAGTATTTTCTACAGTTATAGATGGTGAGAATAATTAAAGCTAGAATCCTAAGGGTGAAAAGGGCATTCCAGCGGCCAAATATTATGTTTATATCATAATTTCAAGCTAGAGTGAAAATCGATATCTAAAAGTGAGTTCATAATGGTTTGGCAGATCTTTTTGGATTATTTTTCTACACGTCATTCCAGTTTCTGGAACAGATAAATGGCTTTCATCTGTCTGTCCCCTCAACTTCAATTACCAACAAACTTTACTGATGGGCTATGAAATAGTGAATCCGTTATACAAGAATAGTGAACCCTGAATAACAAGAAACCGTAAATAGTGAACCCTCAAGAACGAGAAACCGTAGGTAGTGCTGTGATTCTGACCGATGGATGACAGCACCCCACGGCACCATTCTTTGTTCTCCTATTGTTTTTCGTTTTCCCATTGTTTTTCAGAATTATGTATTCAATAATGTTGATGATAGTAGTTCACTTGTGCATGGAAGCCATTGGACTGAGTGACGGGAAAGCTCATGGCTCGTCAATCTGTGTTTATGGTTCAAAGTTTAGGGATATTGGAAACGAGTAAGTCGACTCATTGCTTTCACTTTTGAGGATTCCACTATTCAATGTAGGGACTCTGTCCTTTTCAACTATCGAAATGTTTTGTATTTATTCATTTTTTGTAGAGGTTTGTCGTTACACCAAAACTCGCAAGTGTTGGTAAACTTCCAAATCGGTAAGGATCTCTAGGATGGAATCAAACGCAGCTAGAGGGAATTGAACCTAGCTCCAGGCTCTGATACCATGTAGAGGTTTGCGGTTACACCAAAACTCACAAGTGTAGGTAGAATTATATATATATATATATATATGCTTGAAATTTTACTTACACGAAGAACCTTTAACCGTGGAACTGCCTTCATGAATCAAATAATTAAGTTGGCTTTGTTTTTTTATAAATATTAATTAAATAGATTAAATCATGTTTTTTTTTTAGACATGTACAATTGGTTCTATTAGTTCCCTAAATAAAAGTCATGTTTTCATATGTTTTGAAGTAATTTTTGTTTTATTATCATTTTTAATTTCATATTGTTTTTTTTCTTTATAACACAGAGAAAGGGAGAGAAATGGGGTGGAGGGTTAAAGTAAGAAAGAGTAGAGATATAGGTAGCAAGAGAAGGATAAAGAAAGAGAGGGAAGGTGGGGAAGAGATAAAGAGGAAGAGAGACGGAGAAGGGGGAGCCTGTGCAAACCAAGATATGGATGGGGTTGAGAGAGGAAGAGAGAGAGGCGAGAGGGGGATTGGTGAGTAGACATATAGAGACGGGTGAGAGAGAGAATATGAGGATGATGTGGAAAGTGAGGAAAAGAGAGATATATGGAAGGGGTTGAATAAGGAAGAGAGAGGTGGGAGGGAGATAGTTCAGTAGAGAGAGGGAAAGGGAGAGGCAGAGGGAGAGGGAGATGAGCGAGGTAGAGAGGGAGAGCCATAGGGAGAGCGAGCGAGAGGGAGAGAGAGGAGAGGAGGAAGGGAGAGGGAGAGAGAGTGAGGGAGGGAAGTAAGGGGAGAGTGAGAGAGAGGGAGGGAGAGGAAGGGAGGGAGTGAGGGAGCGAGGAGAGAGGAGCGATATGGAGAGGGAGAGGGAGATGGAGGGAGGGAGAGAGAGGAGATGAGCGATATGGAGAGGGAGAGAGAGAGAAAGGCAGAGAGAGGTAGAGGAGAGGAGAAAGGTAAAGAGGGAGAAGGAGAGGGATAGGGATAGGGAGGGAGAGGGAGAGGAATAGGGATAGGGAGAGAGAGGGAGAGAGAGAGGGAGAGGGATAGGGATAGGGCGGGAGAGAGGGAGCAGGTGAGAGAGAGAGAGAGAGAGAGATAGATAGGGTGTGTGTGTGTGTGTGTGAGAGAGAGAGAGAGAGGGAGTGATAAAGGGAGGAGGGGAGAGATAGAGAGAGGGAGAGGAGAGGGGAGAGAGGGAGAGAGAGAGAGAGGGGGGGAGAGAGACAGGAGAGGTGCGAGGGGAGAGAAGGAGAGAGGGAGAGGGAGAGAGGGAAAGGAGAGGAGCGAGGGAGAGAGAGAGAGGGAGGAAGTGAGAGAGAGAGGGAGAGAGAGAGAGAGAGAGGGAGAGACGAAGATAGAGGGAGAGATGGAGGAGGGAGAGGGAGGGGAAGAGAGGGGAAGAGAGATAAAGGGAGGGAGAGGAGAGGAGCAATAGGAGAGAGAGAGAGACAGAGAGGGAGAAGGGGGGGGTGAGAGATAGGGAGAGTGAGAGGAGAGGAGTGAGGGGAGAGAGAGGGAGAGGGAAGGGAGAGAGATAAAGAGAGGGAGAGGAGATGAGCAATGGGAGAGAGAGATATATATATAGAGAGAGATAGGGAGAGAGAGAGAGAGAGAGAATGAGATGGGGGAGGGGGAGAGAGATAGGGAGAGGGAGACGAGAGGAGCCAGGGGAGAGAGGGAGAGGGAGAGGGAGAGGGATAGACAGAGAGAGGGATAGAGGGAAAGGAGAGGAGCGAGGGAGAGAGAGAGGGAGGGAGGAAGATAGGGAGAGAGAGGGAGAGACGAAGATAGACGGAGAGAGGGAGAGAGAGATAGGGGAGAGGGAGAGAGAGAGAGAGAGAGAGAGAGGGAGAAAGAGGGAGGGGGAGAGTGAGGTAGAGGGAGAGGGAGAGAGACAGAGAGAGGGAGAGAGAGAGAGGGAGAAGAGGGAGGGAGTGAGGGAGAGGGAGAAGAGGGAGGGAGAAGGAGAGGGATAAATAGAGAGGGAGAGGGAGAGGGAGAGAGGAGGATAGGGAGAGAGAGGGAGAGAGCAAGATAGGGAGAGAGGTAGAGGGAGAGAGAGGGAGGGAGAGAGATGGAGAGAGAGACGGAGAGCAGAGGGGAAAGGTAGAGACAAAGAGGGAGAGGATCGAGGTAGATAGGGAGAGGCATAGGGAGAGAGATGGAGAGGGGGAGAGAGGGAGAGGGAGGGAAAAAGGGAGAGGGAAAGTAAGAGGGAGGGAGAGGGATAGGGATAGAGATGGAGGGAGATGGAGAGCAGAGGAGTGAGATGGAGATGGAGAGGGGGAGGAGAGGAGTGAGATGGAGAGGGAGGGATAGGGAGAGAGAGAGAGGGATAGGAAAAGGGAGAGGGAGAGGGAGAGGGAGGTAAGGAAGAGGGAGGGAGAGACAGGGTGAGGGAGAGAGAAAAAAAAGAGTGAGAGCGAGAGGAGAAGAGCAAGGTAGAGAGGGAGGGTGAGGGAGAGGGATAGGGAGGGAAAGAGAGAGAGAGAGAGAGAGAGAGAGAGAGAGAGAGGGAGCAATGGAGGGGGAGAGAGAGAGAGAGAGAGAGAGAGACAGAGAGAGACATAGATATTGTTTGTGAGTGTGTGAGAGAGAGAGGGGGAGAGGGACAAAGGGAGGTGGAGAGAGATAGAGAGAGGGAGAGGAGAGGAGAGAGGAGAGAGAGAGAGAGAGAGAGAGAGAGAGGGAGAGGGATAGGGAGAGAGGGAGAGGAAGACAAAGGGAGATAGGTAGAGAGAGGGAGAGAGATATAGGGAGACGAAGACAGATACATAGAAAGAGGGAGAGGGAGAGGGAGAGGTAAAGAGAGAGAGAGGGGGACAGTGATAGGGAAAGAGAGGTAGAGGGAGAGGGAGAGAGAGGGAGAGAGTGACAGAGCGGGAGAGGGAGCGGGAGAGGGAGAGGGTGAGGGAGGAATAAAGGGAGAGTGAGACAGAAAGGGAGAGGGAGAGGGAGAGGGAGAGGGAAAGAGATATGGGGAGAGAGAGGGAGAGATAGAGAGGGAGAGAGGGAGGGAGAGGGATTAAGGGAGGAAGAGGGAGGGAGGGGGAGATGCAGAGCAGGAGAGATAGGGAGAGAGAGGGATAGGGACAGGGATATGAGAGAGAGAGAGAGAGAGAGAGAGAGAGAAGTTATGGTGGGAATGAGGAGAAAAAGAGATAGAGAGATGTATAGAGAGAGAGGATGGGGCTTGTGGAGAGAGAGAGAGAGAGAGAGAGAGAGAGAGAGAGAGGAAGGGGAGAGAGAGAGAGAGAGAAATTATGGTGGGAATGAGGAGAAAAAGAGAGAGAGAGAGAGTAGGGGGTGGGTGATGGAGAGGATTAGGATAGAGAAAGAGATAGAGAGAGACAGAGAGAGAGATTGAGAGCGAGAGAGAGCGAGTGCAAGAGAGAGTGATAAGGATGGAGAGGGAGGAGGAGGGAGAGGGAGAGGGAGTAGGAGGGCAGAAGGGGGAGAGAGAGAGAGAGAGAAATACTAAGAGCGAGAGAAAGAGAGAGAAAGAGCGAGAGTGAGAGTGAGGTAGAAAGAGAGAGGGAGAGGGGTAGAGAGGGGGGGGGGAGAAAGAGGTGGGAAGATGGAGGGAGAGAGGGAGGGATAGAGAGAGAGAGATAGAGAGAGAGAGAGAGAGGGAGATGCAGAGGGGGAGCAAGAGATGGAGTGAGAGAGAGAGAGAGAGAGAGAGAGAGAGAGAGAGAGAGAGCGAGAGAAAGATAAAGAGAGAGAAATTATGGTGGGAATAAAGAGTAGAAGATATATATCTATATATATATTATGGTGGGAATGAGGAGCACGAGAGAGAGAGAGAGAGAGAGAGAGAGAGAGAGGGAGATAGAGTTAGTGTGAGAGAGAGTGAGAGAGAGAGAGAGAGTGAGTGTGAGAGAAAGCGAGCAGGAGGGAGAGGGAGAGGGAGTGGGGGAGATAGAGGGGGGAAGGAGAGAGAGAGAGAGAGGGAGAGGGTGAGAGAGAGCAAGAGTGATAGAGTGATAGAGAGAGAGAGAGGGAGAGAGGGAGAGAGAGAATGGGAGGGAGAGAGAGAGAGAGAGAGAGGGTGAGAGTGAGAGGGGTATAGTGAGGGAGAGATAGCAAGGGAGGGAGAGGGATATATAGTGAAGGAGAGAAAGGGTGAGAGAGGGGCAGAGAAAGAGTGAGAGGGAGGGAGAGAGATGGAGGGAGTGAGAGAGGAGGGATCGAGAGAGGAGAGAGTTGTAGAATGGGATAGAATGGTAAAAATATGGGAGGGATAGGGAGACTAATAGAGACAGTGGGGTAGTGAGATATATATATATATATATATATATATATATATATATAGAGAGAGAGAGAGAGAGAGAGAGAGAGTTATCCAATGGGATAGAAGGGTATAAATACGGGATGGATAGGGAGATTGATAGAGAAAGTAAGGTAGAGAGATAGATAGAGAGTGGGATAGATAAAGAAAGTAGGGTAGAGAGATAAAGTAGTCGAGTAGGTGAAATAAAAAGATAGAGATTGGTGGGGAGAAAGAGAGAAGGGAGGATAGAGTGTGGGGGTGGATGGATAAATATATATGACGAGGAAGGGAAAAATATTGGGAATGACGGAAGGAGACGGATGGGGAAGAGATGCAGTGAAGGAGAGAGCATGAGAAAGAGAGAGAGAAAGCTGAAAAAGGGAAAAAGAAAGAGAGACGAGGGGAGAGGGAGGGAAATATATAGAGGTGGGGGATAGGGATAGTGATGTTTAGAGATAAGGATAAAGAGTCAGAGGGAGAGGGAGCATAGAGAGAGAGAGAGGGAGTAAATAGATGATAGAGAGTGTGAAGGAGACAGTGTGGGGGAGGAGAAAATTATATAATATAGAAAGAGAGGTGGAGAGAGATAAAGGGAGAGAGATATATATATATATATATATAAATAGATAGGGAGGTTCAAATAAGAGAGAGGTTGGAGATATAGTGGGGGGACTAGCACAAGAGATAGAGAGAGGTATAATAATAGAGAGATGGTTGAGATATGGAGAGATATAGAGAGAGAGTGGAGGTAGAGAAATATAGAGTGGGGGTATAGATAGAGAGAGAGATATCGAGTAAGAGAGGTAATGGTTGGGGGAAGAGAATGGATTATATAATGGTTGGTTAAAGGATAAAGAAAATATTAGAGATAGTGATATACAAATTAAGGGAGAGAAGGAGAGAGGTAGAGAGCAAGTGACAAAGAGATATATAGGGGAAGGAGGGAAGATAGGGTAGAGTGGGGTGATAGGAGGGAGAGGGAAGGAGCTAGAGAGAGATAAGAAGGGAGGAAGAGCTAGAGAAAGTGAAGGATGGATAGGGAGTGCAGGGTGATAGAGAGATAGTGAAGTAAGGAGAGAGAGAGTGGGAGAAGCGAAGTGAGGTGCAAAGTGAGAGAGATAGGGAGAGAGTGAGGTGTGAGATGGATATACGAGTAGTGAGTGGTGAGGGAGATGGGTAGAGAGGTAGAAAAATAGCAGGTTGGGAGTGAAGGGAGGGAGTTAGGAGGAGAGAGAGAGAGAATGTGATAGAGAGATTTATTACGGAAAGAGAGAGAGGAATATAGTTGGGGCCAACGAAAAAATGAAATTGGGGAATTGGTGGAGGGATAGAGGTAGAAATATATAGATAAATAGAGGGAGACAATTAGAGAGGAATGGATGGGGAGGGAGAGAGATGGAGGGAGAGAGAGGGAGGGAGGGAGAGAGAGGGAGAGGGAGAGGGAGAAAGAGGGAGATAGGGAGATATATATATATATATATATATATATATATATATATATATATATATAGAGAGAGAGAGAGAGAGAGAGAGAGAGCAAGATGGGGGTGAGGGAGGGAGTAGGAGGGGGATATATATATACATATATATATATATATATATATATATATATAGAGAGAGAGAGAGAGAGAGAGTAAGAAGGAGGGAAAATATGGAGGGACAGAGAGAGAGCAGGGGGTGAGAGAGAGAGAGAGAGAGAGAGAGGGCAAGAGAGGGCGAGAGAGAGAGAGTGAGAGGAAGAGAGCAAGAGAGGAGGGAGTTGTAAAATGGGATAGAAGGGTAAAAATATGGGAGGGATAGGGAGACTAATAGAGACACTGAGGTAGTGAGATAGATAGATAGTAGGATAGAGAGAGAGCGAGAGAGAGGAGGAACTTATAGAATGGGAGAGAAGGGTATAAATATGGGAGGGATAGGGAAATTGATAGGGACAGTGAGGTAGAGAGATAGATATAGAGTGGTCTAGATACAGAGAGAAAGTGGTGTATAGAGAGAAGGATAAAGAGTTCAAGGGAGAGAGAGAGAGAGAGAGAGAGTAAATATATGAGAGAGTGTGTGATTGAGTGAGAGATTAAGAGTGATAGGAGTGGGAATAAAAAGGAAAGAGAGGATATAGTTGAAGGAGAGGATGGGGAAACAAAGCTAGGGGGACATTGGTAGGAAGAAATGAAAAAAGGGATGGAGTGAGAGAGTAGATTGAAGGAAAGAGTGTGGGGGAGGAGAAAATTATATAGGAGATAAAGGGTGGTGGAGAGAGATAAAGGGAGAGAGAGAGAATGAAAGATCTATATATATATATATATATATATATATATAAAGAGAGAGGGAGATTCAAATAAGAGAGAGGATGGAGAGATAGTGGGGGGACTAGCACAAGAGATAGAGAGAGGTATAATAGTAGAGAGATGGTCGAGATAGGGAGAGATATATAGAGAGAGTGGGGGTATAAATAAAAAGAGAAATATTGAGTAAGATAGATAGTGGTTGGGGGAAATAGAAGGGATTATAGAATGGTTTATTAAAGGATAAAGAAAATATTATAGATAGTGATATAGAAAGGAAGGGAGGAAAGGAGAGACGTAGAGAGCAAGTGAGAGAGAGAGATCTAGGGGAATGAGGGAAGACAGGGTAGATTAGGGTGATAGGAGGGAGAGGGAAGGATCTAGAGAGAGATAATAAGGGAGGAAGAGATAGATAAAGTGAAGGATAGAGAGGGAGGGAAGGGTGATAGAGAGAGTGTGAAGTAAGGAGAGAGACTCGTGGGATGAGAGAGATGAGGTGCAAAGTGAGATAGGTAGGGATAGAGTGAGGTCTGAGATGGATATAAGATTAGTGATTGATGAGGGGTAGGGGTAGAGGTAGACACATAGCAGGATGGGGGTGAAGGGAGGGAGTTAGGAGGGTGGAGAGAGAGAGAGAATGTGGTAAAGAGAGTTATGATTGAAAGAGAGAGAGGAAGATAGTTGGGGCAAAGGGAAAAAATAAAATTGGAGAATGGGTGGAGAGAGAAGGTGGAGGGAGATAGGTATAAATATATAAACAAATATAGGGTGGAAATTAGAAAGGAATGGATGGATAACAATTAGAGTGAAGGAGGATGAGATATGCCATGGGGTTGGGTGAGGTAGAAATAAAGAGAGATATGGGGTAAGAGTGAGAGAGGGGGAGACAAAGGAAGGAGCGGGGAAAAGAGTTAAAGAGAGGCTACATGGTAGTGTGAAGTGTGGAAAAAGGTGAAAACTCGAAGAGAGGGACGAAAATGTTAAAGAGTTATAGAGAACGAGGGTGGAGAGGTAAAGATAGAGAGAGAGAGAAAAAAAGCTATGAAATAGGGAGAGAGAGTATTTGAGCGAGAGAATGGGGTGGTGGGAATGATAAAAAAAGAGATAATGGGCAAGTGATACAGTGGAGTGAAAACAACGAGATAATGGATTATATAGTAGAAGGATGGAGGGAGTGAAGGTTGTAGAGAGAGGTAGGGAAAAATAAAGATGAATATGGATGAGAGAGAGGGGAAGGGGAGAGAGAAAATGGTAGAAAGAGAAAGAGTGGTGAGAGATAGATGGGTTGGGGAGAGAGAGAGAGAGAGATTAACTAAAAATGAAGAGAGATAGTTATGAGGGAATAGAGATGGGAGCTGTCACACCCCTGACTAGAAGCGCTTGAATGATAATAAAAATGTACATGTGACACTTAGGTTATTGAGTCAAAATTCTATCATGTCTTGCATGCCTTTTTATATATAGAAATTTTAGGTTGGTGGACTAAGTTAACTAATATGTTCAAGGTTGATGTGTCTCTGGAATGGATCATAGGACCAATATTATCAGGCTGGTGAACCAAGTTCCATTGAGGCTTGTGTAATTGCATATGTATGTATGATGCATAAGTCAAGTGGGCCAACATATTTATAAGTCAGGCCATAAATCTCATGTGATTATCAAGCTAGTGATCCTAGTTTACTTGTCATTTAGCGGATATATTATTTGTTGCAAAACGAAAGGATGAAAAGGGTATGGGGGGTTGCGATTCCATGGTGGGAAAAGGTTTCTTAATGAGAAGAAATATTATAATCTTATAATATAATTTATAATAAAATATTATTATTAATAAAAATAAGAAACAAGTCTATAAAAATGTGCTCTCCCCCATTCCGAGGATCATCAATAAGTGAGGGATAAGTGTATCTGGAGGGTTCCTGGAGACTTGTGATTTTAGCATGAAATATTAGAGTCTGAGGACTCTATAAATCCTTAGTAAAACTAACTCGGACCCCTTGGAAGTAGTGACACAACCCGAGGGATTGAAATTGCATAGAATGGTGTGCACATGGGTGTGGTTGATGGGAGATGTGATCCTGTTGTTTGGAGTCTACCAAGTTTGGTACCTTGGTGTGATGTCTTGGATGGTACCTATAGACCCATAATGGAAGTGGGAACTCCTGGACACATAAGACTTTAGACATTCCTATCCAGCCAAGTAAGACACCCTGTAGGCGATGGAACAAATTGAGAGACTATATGTGTAGAGAAGGGTGTGTGCCACTTCAGTGTAGTCTGTTGGGGTATGTGATCCTAATGGTTCGATGCTATCAAGTTTGTTACCTTGGCCCTATTAAATTTGGTATGAGGTGTGTACCTGTTTCAAGAAGTGAATGATATGTGGAGTCATGGAACCCTATTTAAAGTTCAAACCAAGATATCTCCTTATACCTTAGGAGTTGTTCCAAGTGATGGATATATCGTTGGAAATGTCTCTAAGAGGAATACCAATTACACACTCTATATGATCATTTCAACAATTTACGTATAGACAAAATTCCTTCAAACTACACCTGAGCTTGTATTCACTTGTTCTCTGGAAATCAATCACTAGAAATGGAATCAACGTAAACACTTTTCTCTACAATATACCCCTTTGGAAATGATATAAATAACACCAAACATTGTTACCAAATGCTCCATGTCATTGATGGAAACTTCATCAGTTGGCCACACTAATTGTACTACTGGTTTACTTTTTCTCTCTCTCTCTATCCCTTTTCTTCTGAAAATTTAATAATTACATTGCATCATACATTTCTAATGTTTTCCTCCTCTCCCCCTAAATATATTTTTATCAAGAACCATAATGCATCACATCATGCCAAGGTTTGATCACTCTCCCTCACTAACATTAATGAAAAACAGTTTAGTAATTTTTTCCCACCACCAGTAGGTGACCCCTATACGAGAAAATTTCTCCCAAATTTGTCTTCAGCTAGCAACTAGAAGCCCCTTGTAGCCACCTGATATATCTATGTGCTACTATTCTCCACTACATAATCCACCCATAGTTTGACCTCAATCATCTATTATAGTCATATGTTTGAAGGTGGATCATCTAACCCTGAAGGTATGATTTTTAGTTGTGTAATTGGGTTCTTATGCTTGCTTTTATTGGTTACACATGGACATGGATTGGTGGGGGGATTCGATGGAAAGAACATACTTTTACTGTACTCTTTGTTCACTTACCGCAACTTGGGGGTTATTTTGGTATCCTAATCTCGTTACCGCATATTACATTTAGGAGTGGCACTACATGGGAAAACATGATTTTGGTAGCATTATCCTACTTCCCAATACCATGTATCTCACTCCCCTGTACTCATTACAAGCCCTTTTCACATTTTCCCCATTCGGGTCCACATTTATCCATAAGGGCCATAGGGTGTAAGCCTCCCCTTCCCCTTTTCCATAGCATCGTTCAGGTCTAGAATGATGCCTTAGAGGTTGATGCAACTAAAAATTAAGATAAAAGAATAATATGGCCACATACAATATGAAATGTACTAAAAAATGTAAAATATGGTGAGGATGATAAAATTTAGTGCGTGGGAAAAACCCAAACATGATCTCTATCCCCTATCATTATGGCCATCACCCTAGTTCCTAGGGCCCTTATGATTGACCCCGACATAATTAAGGAACCCATGCTTGTCCCAACCCTAGGTAGGAAATGAACTGCCTCACTTTAAGGGGGTAATCACTACTACATCTTACACATTATTCTCTCATCCCTTTTATCCCAAAGCAATAAAATGAAGAAAAAAGAAGTAAAAATGCATATGAATAAGGGTATAAAAACAAAGATCGGGGTAACTCAAGCACCACAATTACTCCCTCCTACATTCATACACCCATGGTGTGGACCTATTTTATCATAGCTACCCTTGTACCATGTCATGTAGCCTAGAGCCTTCCCTCTTGCCCCCAATTCGCTCCATCACTATTTCACATGACACTTTCCATATGATGGATGTAACATGGACCTTTCATTCACTTATAGGTTGAAACCACCTGATTGGGTCATTCAGTAACCTCTCTTGCGAAGGAATGAAAAATATGTGCATGTTTAGAGCCCATTTTGAATAGCATGCCACTATGAAGTGTCAACTTGTTCCCTTGATTAGAAATATTATTTACTCAATTGAACTAAATATTAATTGTATTAAAAGGTGAGGAGACGCATTGGATCTTATACAGGATTATAGGTGGGTCTTCATCTTAGACTTAGCCTCACTATACAGGTTCCAAGCCCTAGAGAGTGTCATAATGGCACTTATAGTGTTTGTTTTGAGAGCCACAGGACTCCAACCTTGCAAAGAATTGACTGGTACACCATGAGATTCTTCAGAAGCACCACTTGGACCATGTTTCCCAACCAACTACATATTGCACCTAACACTTGGAATCTAATCCAGGGCCCATAGGAGGTTTTGTCTCACCCAAGAGACATGGGAGGGCATGTGTCATATTCTATCCCTCATTGATGGAGTATCAAACTGATCTCGAGCCATTTGGAGACACATTTGTAGCCCACTGAGCCCAACTTGGGGTTTGGATTTTTTTTGCAACAATTGGAGAGAATCCCCATTTATTAATCACTTTTGAGCCCCTCACCCTCATTCTTAGCACATGAGGCCTCAACACTAGCATTGGATGACTCTTCATTAATTACTTGGGCTAAGAGACAAATTAAATAATAATTAATACTTAAGCTATCTTGGTTGGCCTGTGACCAAGGGTATCTCACATCATTGTTATGTTAGGGGCTTCTTCTTTTATAATTATAACTCATTAATCTTGTATACATAAGAGAGTATATCTGTCATTTTGTATCATCACACTTTGGGATTTCGGCTAGCCTCATTAGATATTTTTAACCTGTAATTTCTGGAGTACTTTTGGATGATTAAATGTACTTTCATGTGTGGAAAAAATTGCTATCTATCTGGATCTTCTCTTTAGCAATTTTGTGGATGGATATACTCTTAATTCTCTTTTAATGCTATATTTTTGAAATAATAAATGTCTGATACATGAAATTTTATTCTTGTGGTTATTATTACCCCCTAATTCAAGAAAAAAATGTTTAAGGCCTTGGAACCATTGGAAAATTTTGCATGTGTTACTCATAAGATAATAAATGAATGAATGTTCCTAGAGGATTGTTTGCATTTTCATCCTTTAAACTCCTTAAAAATTTCCATAAAAGTGTAAAATTATAAATTTTTCATGTAACTACATCCATAGATAGTGAATTTTCTTCTTTAGGCCTCCTTCAAGAGTGAAGTTACCAAATCAATATTATTTTTTACTCCAATCCTCTCAATTGCAAGGAACTTGTGGTAAGTCCTTGGTGATGACATTAACTCAACGAAACATCTTTCTTTTAATTTTCTTTCTTCCCTTGTTTCTTCATCCATTTGAGGCTAAGGAAGCCTCTCTAGGGCTTGGTGTGAAATTATCTCGAGGAGTGTGTTTTCAATTATGATTGGATAGGCCCTTTTCTTAGTGTCTACTCTATGAATGTGTAATTTTTGAACAAATTACAATGGTAGAATCTCAATAAAATTGATTCCCTAGCTATCACACCAAGTGGGAAGCTTAGAAGTTTCCTTTCAACTTGGGGATTCCTTGAAGGTTCACACTTTAGAACTTATTGAAGTGTATGATTCTTAACCTTTTATCTTTTCTACCTTGACCTTGGATGAACTCCTATGTCATTAGATATTTCAACCCTAGGTATTATGTACTATTTATTCCAAGGGTTTTTTCATGGAAAGTCTCACCAGTGTTTCCCAAGACTTTCATATTTATTGAACCTTTCCATTGAGTGAGCCATCCTTTCCTCACCTTAAACCTTGTTGTGTACATATCAATCACAAGTGATGGATTTTGGGACTCCTCTAGTTAGTGAAATCTAAGAAAATAAGGAGACTTATGTTGTGGTGATGGTGGACATATGTCCCAAGGTGTTGTTTCTCCCCCTAGATTTAGCCTATTTTCTAGGCCTGTTGGTTTGTGTAGCAACAAGAACTCCCCATATTTTATTCTACGCCTATGAGCCTCTTAGCTCCCACTAAGATTGATCTCCATTATTCATCTATATCCCTGCACTTATTTGGACAACTACTCTCTTTCCTTGTGAAGATGGTTGATTAAGTTAGGAAAGAGAAATTACTCCCAACGTCTTCCATAAACAATCAAAAGTTTCTTAGGTAAGAGGTTTCGTTAATATGTTAGCAAATTTTTCTTTTGTGGAAATATACTCTGGCCTCACAATTTGATTATAAACTTGATCTATAAAAATTGGTACTTTAATATTACCTAATATATTCTTTCTTTGCTTTTTCTTGAGTGTTATTCCTATGGACCTCTATTTACGTTTTGGAATTTTAACTGATCACTCTACTACTACAATTCATCTTCAATTATAATTATCTTCTTCATGTGATGTGATATTTTTGTACTACCCCTGAGACTATTATGGCTTATTCCAACTTCTATCATATGCATTCTTGATCAACCAACATATTTTATTTCATTCTCTCTTTCTTATATAGTGTACCTTGTTGATGCATGAGCATCGATAGACCCAAGTGAAAATCGAATATATGAGCTTCTAGAAGGAGGGAAGGATGGTGGAGAATGTTGTTGGCACGAAATATTTGTTTAATGCTAAAATAAAAGCCCTTAAAGCATTGATTAATCCATTAGATCATGATCTCATATTATCCATGTTATTCTAATTGTAAGCCACCTCACTCATAGGATATGGTCAATCTATTATAAAATACGGAAGCTACATGATCTTAGGAAACAATTATGAGATCCTAGGAGAAAATAATGGATCTGAAATGATCCATTCGATGTATTGTATTCTTTATAAATTATAGCCTTCGGCATAGTGAAATGGGGAGTTCAACGCTATGTAAATATCTGAATTGTTCATAGTAGCCAATCATGTAATAAATGGCCCAACCATGGCGCCATAGGTGATTGTGTAATTTCGTGAATTGTTAGAAATATAACATGCATTTCAATGTTGAGGATTTCTGTCTATTTCAGGTTGATGTATTCCAGTGAATGGACATTTAATAGTTGTGTGGTGAATCATTGTGTTTATGTTTTCCTTTTATTTTTGAGTTATTTGAATTTTGGACAACGATGAGTAGAATTGAATTCCAGCAATGGACCAACAATGATCGAATAATAAATTGTAGAACCATTGGATGGTTTATGGTTACGAGGGATCTTGAAATAATATAAGATCAAGTGTTGTGCATTAAAAAATTAATCACCCTGATGTCCATTTGTCAGGTGTTAATTAACAGCCTACGATGGATGAAGAATAAAACCATTCAAAATATTGTTGGAATTGATGCAACGATTTTATTTCATGGAGATTTGGATCTGCATTGGATTGATTCTAGGATTTACGTAGTCAATAAAACATTTTTTAAAGTAAGATATTGAAGCTTGATTCAAGAATGCGTGAATGAGGCAATGAGGATCAAGTTAGCATTAAAAATAAGAGAATGTGATTAATGAAACACAATATGGTGAATTGCGTGAGTACAAGAATACACAATTTTTGCATACTCCTGTTCTAGGAGTACGATTCCTGTATGAGAAGTTTGGATTCCTATTCCTGATCCAACAACTGAATTTCTGTTATTGCTGCATAATGGATGATTCATCGAAGCATGGGCCCATAACCCACAGGTTTTCTAAATGGAAACCTTCAGTGAATTAAAATTGATAGACTAGGTTTAGCTCTCTCATCACTTGTGTACATAACATGGCATAGTGGACTACAGGTGGGTATTTCTTCTTCTATTTTTAGGGTGAATAAGCTATTGTCTTCAATCTCTTATTTTTGTTTTTTCATCCATTAAAAAAATATACATTTTTTATATTTTTTATTCCTTTTGCTATTGATTTTCTTTAGTCTTCTTCTCTAACTCTACAACCTCTTGAATTGGATTTTAATTCATGTCCTCTATCAATGACTCACACTTAGCATGTGTGTTTTAGGCCTTTAACAAGTAAAACATGATTAGCATTTTTATTTTTATTATCAGGGCAACTTTACCTCTTCTTGTCACTTTGGTTCATGTATCATCTCCAAGAATAATATTTTCACCTTTGGTATTCCTTACAAATATAATTTTTCTCTTATATCTATTCATATGATGAGAGCATCCATTGTATATATGCCACTGATCATTTGTTTCTTGAGCACACAATAATCCATTTCATTTTGCTTGCTATTCTTCCTTTTTTTCTTCCATACCTTAGCTTCTGCTTGAGCTTTCTTCATCCCAAGGGCTATTATGAATCTTTTAATATTAAAATTAGTTTCCTTATGTCCATAATTATGGTAGTTATAGCATTTAATAAAATCAAACAAAAGGGAAAATAATTGTTTCGCCTAAGAACATTCCCTTTTAAACTGGTAAATCTCTTATTTGGTTGATAGGATTTGTTTCTTTGATTTCTTATTTTCCCATTTCTAAAGTATTCTTTACAACTTGCTTCTTTATGTCCATAATTTGTGCATGTAAATAAATAACCATGAAAGATATTCTCATACCTGGGAACCATATGTATGTTGATTTTTTGGCTTCTTCTTTGAGGCACAAAATATATTTGTTGATTTCTTACTTTAACGTTGTATCTTTTTTAATGGAAGTAACTTTTGTTCCATTATTGCTGGTGATTTTTATTTGCACCCATTTTTATCTTTCTCCTATTCTTTTTGTTTCATCACCCCTATTATTTGTGACCTTTTTCTTTAGCTACAACTCTATTTAGTTCATTGGATGCATTAAAAAAAATTGTGGGTTCTTTGTCTTCAAATGATTTTGAGATTGTCTCTCCTTCATAATCCCAAACAAATATAGATATGAGGGAACCTTTGGGCACTCAAAATTTCATCCAACTTACTATATCACTTGATAAATTTCTAATTCAGTTTGAGTTGTGCCTTAGCATTTTCTAACTCTTTATAAGGGAGACTACGTCCTCCTCAATATTTTCACATTCCTTGACTTTTTCTTTTAGTTTTTCTAGCAAATAACCTTCAATATCCCTTTTTTATTTGATTTTTATAAGAAGAGATGCCAAATTTTCTATTTATTTCGAGGACTTGTATGTCCATGTATATATGTTTATATGTTTTGGGCCAACATGCCCATGGTTATATGCCTTTAATGGTTGTGAAATCGGAGAGCCTCAAAGTGTAATCATGTTCTAAATATTGTAGATATGTTAATAAAATAGGTTGGTTGCAAACCAAATCCATGGAAAAGAGTATGGGGGGCTCTCAACTCCAAGAAAAAGGGGAAACAATTCTAATGTGAATATTTCTAGTGAAAAGGCACAAAGGTCAACATGGAATTAGAGGGTGCCACGTGGTGAGAGAAAGGCATACATATATATAGTGATCATTTTTCATTTGAAGGCAAGGGATTCATGATTCATTCATTCAATGATTAGTTATTCAACGAGTCTCGGGGCTTGGAATTTGCAATTGAGTGAGGCCCCAGAGGCTCTGTTTTGTGGCTTTAAAAGCCATGGAGTTATGGTGGAACTCGACTCTTAGTAACAAATCAGGGATTCTTGTGCTTGTACTTTAACTAATTGGGAGTTGTTTCGATTTTGGTGACCATTTGGTGAGCCTTATGATTGGGTTCTGTAACTGAATAGAAGTTGTATCAATTTGACCTATAAGTGTTCCTGCAAGCCTTGGAGACTTGTAATAGCTCTTGGAACAATAGAGATAAGATCATCCCTACATGGATGTAAGTCACCCTGGACTTGGTGGCATAATCGTGGGACTATTAGGTGTGGAGAAGAGGTGCACCACTTAGGCACAAGATGATGGGGGGTGTGAGCTTGAAATTTGGAGGTTGAGTCTACTAGTGTTGGTACGGTGGAAATTTTTTGTTGTATATTTTTGTCTCAATTTAATTATTTCCCTTGGATTTGAGGCTCAACTCACGTGTGACCCACATTTGAGAGTTTATGGACCGCGTGGCTTATGTATAGGTGGAATTTGGAAGGCCTACGCCCATTCAACCTTCTTTATCATATAAGTTTCTTTTGTATATTCATTTAATATATGTTACATTATTTATAAACACTCTTTTACGGTTATGCCTTAATTAATTATGTTATACATGAATTTTATTTATTGTGTGAAAATTTATGGTTTATAGATAATCGTTGCATTAAATATACATTTAGTTATGCATTTCATCACATGGAAAACTAATCAAAGTGTGAAATATCCCTGAGTACTGGCACAGGTTGTAGTATTGTAAAATAGTTGATTAAAAGAGGAAATTTGTATAAATATTTATTAGAAAAGGCCACTAAGCATAAGTATAATTGGTTGGAAGTGACAATTTACACTTTTTGGTTGCTGTAGGAATAGAGAAACCCACAGTGAGTCATGGATTTGATAAATTACATCAAGGTTAATGTGCTTTTGCAGAAATTTTGAAAATTAGTGTTTTGGGTATGAGTAGCGATTCCCAACAGTGGGTTGTGGGAACTATAGAGTAGTATCAGAGCCTAAGTTACAACAATGGGTTTTCTTGGGCTAGAAAATTCCTTACAAGTAAAAAAATTTGGTGTTTTATAAATTATTTCACGAAAGTCACAAGGATGGGAATGGTAAAAATTCCACCTAAATTTAAAATAAAGTGCCATGGAAGGGAACTTAGTAGAGCTTAGGGTTAAATTTTAAATCAGAAATTAAATATTTTGGGATAAAATTTAGCCATGTGGGGTGGTAAGCCCTCGCATTGTACCAATAATGTTGAAACTCCCAAGGGCTCCTCAACTCTATTTATAAACTCGGGATCCATACAAACTTAGAAGTGATAATTCTATATGCACAGTAGATGGGATTCTATTCATGCCACCCTTAACTATGATATTAGATCAAAAGCTCTAAGAGATCATTCCTCCTACTACATTGGAATGAAAGCTTGTAGATGAAGGTACAATTGGAAATTACCTATAGCTATGAAAGTGGAAATGCCATTGACTCAACTTGCAAATGTTAACTAATCAATTCATGAAAGGACAAAGGATAATATACTTTCATAGATAAATCTATTTTATCTTGCAAAACATATCAAAATACCAAATATACTTGATGAAAGGAGACTATTTTATCTTGCATAATTCATAAAACTACCAATCATAATTTCATGCATCGTCTACCTAGTTCACACTTTCTTGAAAATTAGTAGCCTAGTTGCATCATACTTGTGATAAAAGAAACTAATTCTACTTTATTTTGCAGTGAACAAAAGGAATGGATGGAGTGGCCTATGAGCTTCCCCTGATCATCAAATCATAGTTGAGGGTCGTTAATCATCTTGAATAAGTTAAAGTTGTAGTGGGGATAAAAAATAATGAAGGAAAGTGGTGTTATAGTCTTGCTTTAGGTGGCTGCTACAGGAGTTCTTGTATTGCTACAAGAGGGCCTATAATGCTACAGGAGGGATTCTAAGTGGGTTTTGAAGGTGGAACTGATATATTCAGGGTATGGATAGGTGGATGGAGGTTGAAGAAAATTAAGGTAGGTTGGGTTGAGCCCCTACCCAAGCTCAGGACCTATCAGAGGTTTGTCTTACACTAGGATGAGTGCTCATGATATATTAGAAAAAATTACTTATGAAACAGACTTTTGGGATTGAATTTGAAGGTGGAAAGAGAGGTTGAAGGAGCTCGAGATGGAAGTGGTAAAATTTCCCTTCCCTAGAGATCAATACATCCCTACAATCAATCACATGCATTCATCCATTTTTCATTGAAAAAAATGAGATAGCTTATGATGGAAAAGATGATTTGAATTGAAATAACATCTATTTCATGCTAGAACATTGATATAATCACTAAACTGACTTCTAAGTAACAAAAAGAAATTTAAAATAGGACAACTAACACTAATCGATTTCCAAGAAATCACAAACAAAATACTTTTTGGACTGTGGTTGTGAATCCCTCTAGTCATTCTCCCACAAGAGAGGTGATCTAGAAGCTGCAAGCACACGTTTTTATATATTAATATCTATTGAAATGAAAGAAACTATGAACTGCTTGGAATCAAGAAGAAACATAAGTACGAAAAGAGGGACCAAAGCCTTTGGGTTAGGCCCAAACCCAAGGGTCTCATCCCTCTAAAGCTAACTCAAATGCAGCTTAAAATACGACTTCTCATTATCAGAAAGTGCAGGTCTCATACATCACATTAAATTTCAAAGTAACAATGTCAAGCTCCAAGCTCAATAGCTACACCTAGCTGAACAAAAAATTTGAATCCTAATGAGCCCTTCTTCTTCTTTATTTATACAAAAGGGTAGCGACTAGCATCACACTTGAAAATAGGAGTGATTTCCTCCTTCATCTCAAAAATAGTGGATCTTGTCCTTATTTAGCTTCACTTGCACTAGTAGTGGCTTGGATGCCAATAAATTCGAATTTATGAGAGAGATTCTTCTAATCCGAACTTGATTTAGTGAGTTAAGGAGGTGGGGAAACCCCTTATATTCTCTCTTTGTTGTCTCCTTCGAGTCCCTGCATAGTAAGTATCTAAAAATTTCTCCATTTTACTGTAATTAAGCCACATTAAGCCACATTAGGCCACACACTATGAAAAACACCTTTTACTCTTCTCACTAAGAATAATATATATATAAAAAAATGTGAATAAATGCAATAAAAAGATAGTTTTAAGGCCGGAGGATGGCATAATGACCCTCAGAATATACATATTTATGGGCCTTGTCACCCTTGACGAAGGTGTTGCTCATCCTCTAAGCAACTCAGTCATCCATGTGAATCTCTCTCATGGCCCTGGTGGCCTCCCCGACATCCCAAGGCACCTCAGATGGTGTGCCTTCTTGTGGGTGAAATACTGCATTTTTCTATATCTCGGTCCATTCCCTATGATATTTTGTTTTTTCCTTTCCTTCTTGTAATCCTAGTAGAAAAATTGGACTAAGTTTTAGCACTATCCATTGGATACTAATCCTCTACATGACTCTCTTGTAAAATGGTGCTCTCTCTAAGGCATTTCTTAGCCTTTCAAGAGAGTGGTATTCTTTGAATTGTAGACTGTGGGGTACAACTTGCCATCTTCTCTAGAAATATTGAAAAAATTATGTTCCAAAAATTCTAAAGGTGTCCTCAAAGTGAAAAATGGATTTCTTATATTTTTTAATTTATTTGGGTGCTAAAATAACATCATTGGAGATGGGTTTAGGATTTATAATGATAGCATTATGGCTCACTAGCTCTACTCTGATGTAAAAAGGTTCATTCTCCTACTTTTTCATTACCTTGTTCACCTCCTCAGCCCTTGTTTCTTCGTGAGGCAACCTATATGCCAAATCCATTAGCTGCATGTCTCCCAATCTTTAATTGGGATCCCATAAATTCAAAATTTTCAAGATGAAATTATTCATTTATAATTAAACTAACTTTTCCCTATCCTCCATACTAGTTTGTTTACAAAACTCAAAAAACTACTTGTAGTCTTGGAAGGGAAGAAAACCATATTACTCTAGAGTGTTGATCTTGTACTGTAGCCATTATCCTTTAATAAAGAGATATTAATATTTTGAAGGTTTCTTGCATTGGAGGCCTTCCATAAAGAGACTTTCCATGGTGGCAAGTTGGTCTTGTTTCTCCTATGGCATCTCTTTTAACCTTATGTTCTCTTCCTATAGTTTCTTTGTCCCTCGCGTAGCACACTCTGTCTCTCCTATAGAAAACCCTACCCCTCCTATAGAAAACCCTACCCCTCCTATAGCTTCCATTTTTCTTCTTGGTGAAGGGTAGCTTGTGTCTTGGGGTTTTTGAAGGTAGATAACCTGGTGGTGTTCCTACTCATGGATTCTATAGGTGTCTTTGTTTTGGGTTTAAGATAGGTGACCTCTTCAATTTTTCCTTCACTGGGTCCTACCTCTTCCTTCTTACTTGGCGATTCTTCAATGGTGATGAGGACCCTTGTGGATGTTTTTGGTATCCCTTGTTCCATTCTAGTGCCTTTTCTAGTCTTGAAATATAGTGGGGCTTCTCTTTTTTGCTTCCTTTTGGGCTTGACAGGTGTGCCCAATGTAGTTATAGTGGAAACTACCTCTTATTCAGTATCCCGTGGATAGAAACTTGTCTGATGTGGTTTTTTCTTTGCTTCTTGGAGTTCAGCAGGTTCCTTAGGGCCCAATGCTTCTTCCACTTGTTTCTCCACCTCATTTGATTCTCCTTCCTCTACCTCTATTTCCTATTTATCCTCTGTTTTTATCTCTTCACCTTTTCTCTTTTTCAACTCTTCTTCTATTTTTGTTTCTTCTTCCTCCTCTGTTCTTTTCTCTCCGCCTCCAATTCCAAAGGTTGATGTCTCCCCAAGGGTGATGAATTGTGTTTGTATGAAAGTCTCCCTATCCATGTCGACAAATTTCGATGATCAATTTTATTAAAGCATCCATCACTATCAATTTAATGAGGCCATGGTGACACAAATGTTTTTTTTTTCCCTCCCTCGCCTTTTGACTCATCTCTATGATTGATTATAGGAGAAAGGGGCGGCACACTAAGTAATTTTGGGAGAGGAAATTTTTCCTTGAATATCAACTAATGGAGTAATCTGAAATGGTAAGCATAAACCACACTCATTCTCAATTCACACGATATATACTTGAGGATATGGTAAGCCACCTCATCCCAAGGATAAGGTAGGCTTTCTCTTCTAACTCCATTCTTATCCTAAACATGCTTCTCTTTCAAAATGAAGAAATTGTTTTTAGTTGTGACACTCAACCTTTTCTTATTTACTCCATATAATCCCTAGAGGTAGGGTGGCAACTCTGTTAATGGTTTCAAGGCTCAGAGAGATGTATAACACTATTACAATAGTGGTAGCATTGTCCTCTCCTTGGGAATGCAATGCCATGGAAAATTCATGAGAAAGATAATCATATTACCCCTTTAACAATTCAAATGAACCTAACCATTGATTTCTTTTGAAGATGTTCACTACAGGGGGGTGTAGGTAAATCCTTTTGGTGTCTGATGGTTCTCTTTTGTTAAATCCTCCCCCCATTTCTTCTCAAAATTCAAACAGTATCAGTGGTGAAATAGTGGTAAAGTGATTTCTAGTAGTGAGGAAGATGCGCGCTTGAATTGACATCCACCAAACTATTTTTCTCTTCTTTGAGCAACAAAAAACTTCAAAAATACCTCCTACTGATCAATTGGTTGTTACAGTATCTTAATTTCAAGCACACTTCTCATGTAATTGGATGTAGGAACAAGGAAGAATGGTCTCACTTATTTCTTTTTATAGGAAATTTGGGTGTGCATGAAGGTTTGAGACAATTTCGAGCCATTGTGACTCCTTTCACCACCTCCCAATTCTCCTGTAGAAGATTCTCGTCCCTCCTATAGCAATTGCAGAGCTGCCCATAGCTCCTTCTTGTAGCAGTTACAGAACAAGGTTTGAAATTCCTCAGTGGCATACAAGAAATTTTCCACTCTCTAATTACTTTTGAAATTAGAGAATGTGCAAGAGAAGTCGAGACCTAGTACATACTATTATGTTTTTGAGTTGAAAACTTTGAGCATTGTGGTGACATGGAATCTACACAAGTTTCCTCTTTTGGATCATTGTCCCCATTTCGTAATCATTTTTCCTTCCCTAGTAATCAGCACCCCACTATATGTGATACCAAAAAAATTGATTTTTGAAATTTGGTTCTGGGAGGGACAGGTGGGTCCCTAAGGCTTTGATCTTTGGCCTAGGGAAAAGTGTCCAAAAGAATTTAATTTTTTCTCCTAAAGTGACTTTATAATTTTTATAAAGTCAAATCTAATTTTAAAGTGACTTTAAGTGATAAAGTTACTAAAGTGACTTTATAAAGTTATAAAGTCAAATCTAATTTAAAAGTGACTTTAAGCGATAAAGTTACTAAAGTCTAATTTTAAAGTGACTTTTAATAAAGTCAATGTAAAATTAGAAAGGAAAAAGTGACTTTGGAAATAAATGACTAAGTAGGTCTTTATTAAAGTGGGGTGAATTAAAAAATAGAAAGTGATATTTAAATGAGCATTTAATCTCAGCCCTAGATCTCAATCTATTTCAGCCATTGGATTTAGGGATTTCCCAAAAGTCACTTAGGGTTAGGTTAAAGGAGGAAAAGGAGGGAAAAGGTCATTCATTCTTTCATGAGCAGATTGGGAGAAGGAGAGAAGGAGAGCTGGAGATTTTTCTGAGCAGTGAGAAGAAGGAGGGCAGCAATGAAGAGATTTCAGCAAAGGTACAGCAGCATTTATTGGCACACATACCGAGGCAGAAAATTCGTACAGCAAAGGAGAGGCAGTGTTTCCAAGTGAGGAGGCACAGAAATCGAGGAAGAGGGTACAGCAGCAAGCACGCACTCCAAGGCACAAAAATCAGGCACATTTTTCAAGGAAGAGGGTGGCTGTCATTTCCGGCACAAAAACCGAGGAAGAGGACAACAGCTAAAACTCTGTTTTTTGGCACGGATTTCGAGAGAGGTTGCTGTACAAAATCTGTACAGTTCGTACAGCAAAGTACGGCTGTTCTGGCACGCTTCCCGAGGTGGCCGTACAACATTAATGCTGTCCTAGGGTGCTGTAAATTTTCTGTTTTCTGTTGTTGCTGATTTGGCACAATTTCCGAGGCGGTGTGCAAGCACGAAAATCGAGATAAGTCTGTAAATTGGTTGCTGGAATTTTTTCTGAGTTTTTCCTGTTTCACTGTAAAAAGCAATATTCAGAAAATAAAAGAGAAGCTTTCGAACTGGTTTTCCCCAAGAGTTGTAGGGGGGTTTTCCAGGGTCATGTTGACCAAAAATATCTGTGTTAAAATGTGTGAATGGCTGTTTTAAGCTTGCTGATTTTTATTTCTGCATTTTCCAGCATTCTGTAAATTTTCCAGAATTTGTGTTTTCAGCGAAAATTTATTTTCGAGTTTGTTGAATGCAAGGATATGGGAAAGGGCATTTAATTTGAAATGAGGTGGGCAACAGCTAGGAGGTGGGAAAAACGGGGAATTACACCTCCATGTGACATTTCCACATTGCGTGGGTGACCCTGACACCAACCTAAGTTTACTAATCAGAGATCGGCAAGTTCACTAGCCACCTCCAACCTATTAACACACCTTTTTCTCATTCAAAACACATTTTAGTCATTTTATGCACAAGGAAGAGGTGAGGAGTTTCCATACACAGTCCGCTTCACCTATCCCGATCAAGCTGTTGCGAGGTTTGAATTTTGGAGTTCGACCATATATCATTATGATCAAGGGAGTTGACTCTCTACCTTATTTCCTATGCATGTCTTCATTCTTAATGATATATTGTATTTGTTTCTTTTGTTGTGTGTGTACGGGTGCCTCTCTAATGTCCATGGTGTTGATCTTGGAGTGGAAATCCTCTAAAATGATGTGCCTCTTAATCAAAAGAAAAAAAGGCCCATCATTCCTGTGGTAGTGTATTCGAAGCATGGGTAGACGAAATACACTTTTCTTAGTAGGGAGGTTGCTTACCTACATGCAAGTCACAAGTCAAAGTGGTTTGTCAAATGTTAGTGGAACAAGTTCAACATGTAATAAGCTAAGTTAAGTGGAAACATAGCATGCTACATAAACAATGAAACAAAAAAAAAAAACAACATGCACAATAAACACGCTCAATAGAGAAAACACACTAATAACTCAACAATGGAGAGATTTCTCCCTTTATTAGGTGCTAGTAGTAGTAGAAGATAAAATGCTAAATCTATTGTAATGGATCCTTCAAGCTACTAAGCTCTAATATTCAAGACAAGGGGGTCTCTTCCCCTCAAGTTTTTAGAAAGTGTCTCTTCCCTCTCAAAGGATGGTAGATCGACAGACATGTGGTGAACTCGTCTCTCTTGGATTGAGGTGTTGGATGGCCAAAAACTGAATCCTTCCAATCCTCTTGCTGCTGGAAAACACAAGCTAGTTTTTTGATGTGAAATTTGGCTAGCATAACAATGTGTCTCCCATTTCTCTTCCCATGGCTGGATTTTATAGACCATTTTCAAATTTTCCCTCCCTCTCTCGGTCCAAGATGGATGGTGACACAAGAGTGGGGGTATGATTCCTTTGTGTGTTGCACTAAAGCCTTAAGGTGGCTCAAAGGCGACTATATTTGGTGAGCTTGAGTGAGAATATTTTTCTCCAAGCTTTCCAAGTGGTCCCGGATAGTGACATTCCACATTCTCCAGGACCATGCATTTATTGGAGGGATAGTCATTCTCTTCAAAATTATAGAAGAAAAAGACGCAATGTGCACTCATGGCTAGTGCTTCTTGTACACCGTCCAAAAATTTCCTGCTGACCTTAGGAAAATTAAAAAATTTCAGCTCCTGTAATGTATTTCTTCCTTGTAAATCTTTATTTGTACCTTTTGATTTACATTTTCTAATGTCTTTTGCTTGTACAATTTTCTAGTGTTAACATTTTCCCCCTAATGTATGAGGACTAGGAAGAACTGTATAGCCAAAATACATTATTGTTTATTTTTTTTTGTAGTCCTTTTGAGAGAGAGAGAGAGAGAGTAACTTGCTTGAAAACTGAGGTTGGAGACCCCTTGTCGTGACCATGCTTTATTGTAACCCTACAAGAGATAGAATGAATAAAGAATTTCTACGAGGTGGGCATGTCCCATGCTCGTGATGTTTTGAATAGTTAAGATTATCTCACAGATAAAGGTTCTCTTTATGTCACTTTTGTGGTAGTGAGCTACTACCTGTTGATGATGTTTGAAAGAAGGTTGAATGTGGTGCCCATACGCATAATATTGGTATGGAATGTTTGTTTTAGAACAAGTGCTCATTGTATGCATGGGTTTTTGAATATTGGGGACCTTCCTTTGTAATCATTGTTGAAAGAGATGCTTATCCAGTCACGGGTCTTCGAGGAATTCTGATAGAGTGCAACAGTTATGAATTACGATACCATCTTGACATGAAAGCTTATCTTCAGGTCGAATTTCAAGAGAATCGATGACATCAATGGGAAATGATGATTCCCGTAGTGACATCTATGGATGCCCCTATTGAGGTGGGGAGTCATCGACAAGAAGGAAGGACCAACCGACCGAGATGAGTACTGATGCAAGGGACCAGGGTTTCTGATGTAGCAGGGCATGGTGTGCTAGTTTAACTTAGGAATGATGATGAGAAATGGCTATAATGGATGATGGTAGTTAATTGGTCCGAGGTCAAAGCTGTAAATGCGAGTAGCGGCAGTCATAACAATTTTTGGTGAGGAAATCCCTAGAGTCGGTAGAACATCCAGGGTGGGTGTATGGCTGTTATGAGTGTCATGGTGGGGCGTGGCAAATAATGCATAGCTACGACCAAGGGTGATTAGGGACTACTGCTAGGTGAGAAATGTGAATGGATGGGTGGGATTCCTACCTTGATGTATCTTAGGGTAGGCTATCTTGTTTTCACAATCAACTTAGATTAGCACGATACAACTTCACATCATGTCAACTTAGACATAAATAAGGTCATGATATCTATAACAATAACTGGTTAGCATGTTCACATCATAAACTCACAAACAATTTCCATTCATGCATAACAATTACATATGCACAATCAGTCTAGATTAGTACAATACACTATCAAAATTAGGTCGAATCATAACTGAATGTCATAACCCTAACCATATAGTTTGACACCAAGAGTGTCAAGAGAATTAAACCTCGTAACCTCTTAATAGAAAATTTACTTTAATGATAAAGACTCGGCCAATTGAGCAAACCCTCAGAAATATTTATTATTATATTTTTAATAAAAATTTATTAATAATTTTTTCCTTCACTTTTCAATAAAAAATGATAATATTTCTATCAAATATATATTCTTTATTTTTATTTTCTAAGTTTAAAGTCTAGATAATTTATATTCTTAAGAAGTTAAAGCATAACTAAAAAAAATATTGTATCTCTTTAGATTTAAAAACAAAATATATATGTCCAAGAAAAAATATAAAATATAAATATATATGAAAAAAATGCTAATAATTTTAAAAAGCATCAATTTGGAATGCAAGATACGATGGATTGTGCTTTCTTCGAGGCCAATGTTCGAGGCCAATGTTGGTAGGCTTTAATTCTTGATCTTGGATCTCCACGTTCTCAATCGGGTGGTGCATAGTATCTTCATCCCTTAGTTCTCCGTAACATGACTTTATGGACAATCACTTATTGGATGGCATAAATTATTAAAAAAATTAGTGTTGGGTTCCTTATCGTATCATCTTTTACTTAAGGACGATACGTTTACGCTTTAAATAAATAAAAAAATAACGAACTCATAATAGAAACAATTTGAGAGATCTAATGTTGGCTAATATGGTACACCAAGTTAAGTAAGAATCCCTATTTCTCTAAAGAGTTTGATAACTATTGGTTTTAATTTCTTGCAAATTTTTGAAGTCGATGAGCATTAGTGTTGAATAAAATCATTAAACTATAAGGAGAAATACAAGCCACTATTCCCACATAATAACACCCAAATTTTTTTTTTAAATATAACCAAGAACTTAAAAGGAAGTAAGTGATATCAAAACTAAAAAAACTACAAAATCCCAAGAAATGAATTTAATAGTTTTGAATGTAGCATTTATATAACTATAAAAATAGTTAGAAATAATTAATTCCTACTTGTCTATGGTTGTAATTCTCCATTTGAGGAGTTTGTTCCTACATAATAGGAATTAGCTAGAATATAGTTTCTCCTAGTTTAGTGTGTGGTTGAGAGAATCTCTCAACCACACTACTGTACATCTAAGATAGAATTCCTATCTTGAGACTATTGCTTGTATAAATATGTGTGTAATTTCCTTCATTCATAATATAGAATTTGATTAGAGTTTGCTGCGTGCTATTTTATCTTGGTATCGGAGACTTGAGAACCCATATAAATATAAATAAAAAAATATGACATTTAATTTTTTATAAAATAAAAAATTTATATAAATATAACCAATAATATTTATTTAAATTTATTAAAAATATAAATATTTAATATTAACATTTTCATATTAAAATAATATATATATATATATATATATATGATTTTAGGAAGGAAGCCTAACCGTTTTATTGGAGTCATTACTTATAGAAATTGAGGACTCTTAGTATTATAGCCTGACGCCTCACGCCTCCTTACAAATAAGGTTGTTTCATGATTTTTTCTCGGTCGTTTATGGCTAGTAATTTTTGCTAAATAATTTAAATTCTCAAATTAAATACGAACACAATTGGTATCATTGTTCATTTATCATCTAATTGGCGACGTAACATTTTAAAAGTAATTGGATTGTTCTCTTTTTAAATTGGAGGGATGGGTTTTTTTTGGTTACAAAGGAATGACGATATCGGGTTTGGATTTTTCAAATTAAATCCTTAGCTTATTGAAATCAGACCATTGATTTATCCATGCCATCTGTTTTTTTCCTTATCTTTTCAGGAATCACACCGTAACCTTTTTTTCATGCCATTGGCTTTTCTGGTTTCATAGAAAGGATAATATAACGTTTAGGTTTTTCAAATTAAACACTTATCTTCTTGGAATCAGACCGTTGTGGTCTTTTATTCCATCTGTTTTTTTCCTTACTTTTTTTGAAATCAGACTGAATCAGATCGTTGTGGTTTCTTATGCCATTTGTTTTTTTACTTACCTTTTTTTGAATCAGACCGTTGGAATTAGACAGTTACATGCTATCTACTTTTTTCCATATCTATTTGTCCTGAGTTAAGTTCATGTGCACATTTGGTTTGAATTTCTTGCAAATTTCTAAAGTCCATGTGCATTAGTGTCGAAAAGCATGAAATCATAAAGAGAAGAGAATGTAAGAGAAATGCAAGCCACTATTTCCACATAATAACACCCAAGTTTTTTTTTTTAAATATAACCAAAATTTTAAAAAGAAACAACTAAAGACATTGATACGAAAACTAAAAAAATACAAAATTTCAAGAAATGAATTTCATAGTTTTGAATGCAATATCCATGTAACTAAATAAACTAGCCCCACAATATGACAACTCTACATTAAATGAGATGCATCATAACTAGAAAACCATAACAAATTATTCTTGGAATTTTAGGGCCATAAAATCATACAAAGAAAGAAAACATACTTGCAAAAAATCCAACCATAATTAAGAGTCAAACCATCCTAAAACCCATGGCTAGACAACATCCATAAAACCCATGGCTAGACAACATCCATAGGCCATATTCTATTGCATCTAGGCCTTCTCACCTCTTAAATTATGTCACTCGATAATCCAAAGTCACATATGATATAAGACATGCCAACCCTCAAAATATAGATTTAGCAAAGAGTGTAAGCATGTGTGAGGGGAGCTTGTGCTCAATGATGGTTATTATACTTTTGTGGAGGTGGATTTAGATTTCCATTAGGTGTATGGGATTAATTAAGGTATGACATGCATAGAATAGCGAGCCATTATAAAAAAGATCACCTATATTTTAAAAAAGATCACCCATATTTTAATTATTATTACTTTTTTGTTTCCAAGAGAGTTTACATTCCCATTATCTTCCTTTAAGACTTGATGAAAGGATATTTTTTGAAATTCTATGACCATGTACTATTTGTGTCTAAATAGATACAAGCTTGTAGTGTAGCCCAAGGAGATTTATTGTTTTTTAATGGTATGACTATTCTTAATTTACCATCTTGATTAGAAAAGACATTCCTAGTTGAAACAAAAGTCAATTATACTTTTGCTATGGAATCAATTAGGATCTACACTTTATGAATTATGAATTTATTAGGGAAATTATGAATTATGATTGACACTGTATAAATAGTGTAATTCATTCAATGTTCAATTAACATGTGATTTTAAAAATATTTATATTGATAAAAAATTTATTTCAATGTCAATAATAAATAAAATATTTTAATACTCATGTTAAATAATATAATTGTATCAACTTTATAGAGAGATATAAAGTAATTGAAAATAATTATTTTATGTGTAATTTATTCAATCTTATTCAACCTTCAATGAGTTGATATGTTGTATTTAAATAAATAAATTTTAAAAATATACATGTCAATTATAAATAAAATATTTCAATATGAAATACAATATTTCAACTTTACATATATATATATGTATATATATTTTAAGAGGTGCTCTCTAATTTAGTGTATGAGGGAGATTTAGTTTGGTAAGCTTTTATAAAGATCAAATCTCTTAAGGTGGAAATCTTTTTCCAAATTTTACATTTTAAAATAAATTTGTACCTCAAGTAATTTTATCTCTCTAAAGATTTAAATAATTTTAAGTTAACACGAATCTATAAAGTAAATATATAATTATAATATATAAAATTAAATATTAATATAAATACAAAAATATGATATTTAGTTTTTTATAAAAATAATTTTTATATATAAATATAAGCAATCATATTTATTTAAATTCATTAAAAATATAAATATTTAATATTAAATTTTTTTCACATTAAAATAATATATATATAAACTTTTTGATATTAAAATAATATATTTAATTTAAGGAAGGAATTTGAGGACTTTTAGTATTATAGACTGACGCCTGAAGCCTCAAATAATGTTGCTTCAATTGATTTGTTCTCCGTCGTTTATGGGTAGTACTTTTTGCTAAATGAATAATTTAAAGTCTCAAATTAAAGACTATCACAATTGGTATCCCTATTCATTTATCATCTAATCAGCGACATAGCACTTCAAAATTAATTGGATTGTTCTCTTTTTAAATTATAGAGGTAGGGTTTTTCGGTTACAAAGGAACGAGGATATCAGTGTTTGGCTTTTCAAATTAAACTTTTAGCTTATTGAAATCAGACCGTTGATTTATCCATGCACATTGCTATCTGTTTTTTTCCAAAGCTTTTTTGGAATCACACCGTTGCTTTTTTTCATGCCAGCCGCTTTTTTGGTTTGATAAGAGTGATAATATGACCATTAGGTTTTTCAAATTAAATGTTTAGCTTCTTGGAATCAGACCGTTGTGGTTTTTTATACCATCTGTTTTTTTCCTTACTTTTTTTGGAATCAGACCATTGCTTGGAATCAGACCGTTGCCATGCCATCTGCTTTTTTCCACATCTATTTGTCCTGAGTTAAGTTAAAATCACCGCATTGCATCCTAACCACAAGCCTCCCTGGAATTATTTTGTGATGATGCTCCATCTATAGGTGCTGTTTCATGGTCTTTGGAGAGTATTATACGATGGCGAAGACGATTTTGATGCACAGATATCGATTTCTTTGGAGCAACAATCTAGAGGTAAGGAAAGCCTTATTTGTAATTTTGATTTGGAAAATTTTTAGACATTACTTCCGCAAGTCCTTCTTGTTTGATTTCCTTTTAAATGTGTGCATATGAACAATAACTACTTTTTCTTACAAATTCTAGGTTGGAAACAGCTAATTTGTTGTTTGATTTATGAACAATAACTACTTTTTCTTGAAAATTCTAGGCTGGAAACTGGGTTGGAGAATTAGTTGGGTGAGGATTTTTTTTTATATATATTTAGATTTATTGCTGCTAAAAAAAATTCTGAGTTATTCCTTGAATCCAGAGTGAGTAGGATTATATCATGTGAGCATCTCTGTTTTAAACTGTTTTTACGATCTTCTCAATTTATTCTCACTGTAGAGCATGTTTAGCTTTAATTATAAAGGGCATTTTGAAACAACTGTTTTCGACAGTTATAGATGGTGAGTATAATTAAAGCTACAGTCCTATGGGTGCAGAGGGCATTCCAGCGAATAATTTTATGTTTATATCACAATTTCAAGCTAGAGAGAAAACCGATCCCTGAAATTGATTTCATAATGGTTTGGTAGCTCTTCTTGATTATTTTTCTACCCGTCATTCCGGTTTCTGGAGAACATAAGTGGCTTTCATCTGTTTGCCCCATCAACCTCAATGACCAGCAAACTTTACTGATGGGTTATGAAAATAGTGAATCCGTTATACAAAAATAATGAACCCTAAAGAACAAGAAAGCGTAGGTAGTGCTCTGATTCCGATGGATGGATGGCAGCACCCCACGACGCCATTCTTCGTTCTCCCATTGTTTTTCAGAATTATGTATTCAAGACTGTTGATGGTCGTAGTTCACTTGTGCATGGAAACCATTGGAGACCACTGGACTGAGTGACGGTAAAGCTCATGGCTCGACCGTCCACGTTTATCGTTCAAATTTTAGGTATATTGGGAATGAGTAAGTCGCTTCATTGTTTTCAGTGTTGATAAATGTGATTCCATTATTCAATGTATGGACTTCGAGTGAGAGTCTGTCCCTTTCAACGGTCGAAATTTTTTAAAACAAAAAATTCATTCGCTTTGGTTTCTTTGCAAAGAGAATTAAAGAATTAATATAATATTCAATAATTCAAGATCCAGATATATGGAAATAATGAAAGTTGATATTATAAGTGAAAGATCCTTTTTTATGGAAAAGTTATATTTTTGTAAATGTTATGACCTCCATTGATGGGTTAATAAAATAGTGAATCCGTTGATGGAATTGCTCATCGTTCTTTACATTATCCATCATCTGAAGACTGAATTATTTGAAGCTGATTTGCATTGACGGCACTGATTTTCATGGTTCAAATTCACTCTCACAAGAAGATACAATTATTTAAACCTGATTTTTTATTCCAACAGTTTAGTCTCTCTTGGATTATTTTCTTACCTGTCACCAACTTGATTCTAATCCAATGATTTCTTTAATGGCATTGCACATCATTAATGAAACCATTAATGGCATTGCACATCATTTTTTAAATTACCTCTCTCCATTATTTGATTTTTGATTCAAACCGTTGTAACTTAACGTGCTTCAAATTCTTTTTTCGCAAAATCTTTTTTTCGTCGCACCAATTTAGGTTAAATATAAACTCGTGCAAAGTTTTTCTCATTTACGAGATCAAAGTGCGCTGCAATTTGTTGGATATATATATATATATATATATATATATATATATATATATATATATATATATATATATATATATACTTTTGAAGTTTTACTTACTGGAAGAACCTTTAACCGTGGAACTCCTTTCATGAATCAAATAATTAAGTTGGCTTCGTTTTTTCTATAAATATTAATTTAATAGATACATCTTTTATTTTGAATTAAATCATGTTCCTTATTAGGCATGTACAAATCAAATAATTAATGAACAAGTTGGCTTTGTTTTTTTTGTAAATATTAATTTAATAGATACACCTTTTATTTTGAAGTAAATCATGTTTTTTATTAGACACGTAGAATTGGTTCTATTAGTTCCCTAAATAAAAGTCATGTTTTCATATGTTTTAATATAATTTTTGTTTTATTATCATTTTTAATTTCATATTGTTTTTTCTCTTTATAACAAAGAGAAAGGGATGTATTAAAAGAGGGAGGGAGAGAAAGGGGGTGGAGCGTTAAAGTAAGAAAGAGTAGAGAGGTAGGTAGTGAGAGAAGGATAAAGAAAGAGAGGGAAGGTGGGGAAGAAATAAAGAGGAAGAGAGATGGAGAAGGGGGAGCAGTGCAAACCAAGATATGGATGAGGTTGAGAGAGGAAGAGAGGAAGGTGGGAGGGGGATTGGTGAGTAGAGAGAGGGAGAGGGGGGAGAGAGAAGATGGGGATGATGCAGAAAGTGAGGGAAAGAGAGGTGTATGGAAGGGGTTGAGTGAAAAAGAGAGAGGTGGATAGATGAGTAGAGAGAGGGAGAGGGGGAGAGAGAGAGAGAGAAGGAGGAAGGGAGATGGAGAGGGAGAGAGAGAGAAAGGGAGGGTGAGGAGAAATGTAGAGAGGAGAGGGATAAAGGGAGGAGCAAGGTAGAGAGGGAGATGGAGAGAGAGAGGGAACGAGAGAGGGAGAGGGAGGGAGGGATGGAGAGGGAGTTAGGTAGGGAGAGAGAGGGAGGGAGAGGGAGGAAGAGAGGGAGAGGGAGAGGGAGAGGGAGGGAGAGGATAGGAGCAAGGTAGAGAGGGAGAGGGAGAGGGAGGGAGAGGATAGGAGCAAGGTAGAGAGGGAGAGGGAGAAGGAG
>CM076576.1:54745349-55162581 GCA_034641835.2 Pinus albicaulis
AGTTTAGTAGGAGAAAGAGAAAGAGATATATTGGTGGGGAGAGAGAGAAGGAGAGGGGAGAGAGAGAGAGCCAGAGAGAAAGGGGGGAGGGATGAAGAGAGAGAGAGAGAGAGAGAGAGAGAGAGATAGGGTGAGAGAGAGAGAGAGAGAGAGAGAGAGAGATAGGGTGAGAGAGAGAGAGAGTGAGAGAGAGAGAGAGAGAGATAGGGTGAGAGAGAAGGGAGGGATGGAGATAGGCACAACAAGAGAGAGAGATAGGGTAAGAGAGGTCGAGAGAGAGAGAGAGTGATGGTGAGAGAGATATTGAGAGGGGGAGGGGGAGGGTTAGATAGAGGGAGAGAGAGTGTGAGAGAGTGGGAGGGAGGGTGAGAGAGTGGGAGGGAGGGTGGGAGAGAGAGAGAGAGGGAGAGAGTGAGAGGGAGTTTGAGAGTGAGGGAGAGAGACGGAGAGAGAAAGAGGGAAAGGGAAAGAGAGAGAGTGAGAGGGAGGGAGAGAGAGGGAGGGAGCGAGAGAGGAGGGAGTTGTAGAATGGGATAGAAGGGAAAAAATATGGGAGGGATAGGGAGACTAATAAAGACAATGACATAGTGAGATAGATAGAGAGTGGGCTAGTGAGAGAGAGAGATTGGAGGGAGTTATAGAATGGGAGAGAAGGGTATAAATATGGTAGGGATGGGGAGATTGACAGAGACAGTGAGGTGGAGAGATAGATATAGAATGACCTAGATAGAGAGAGTAGGGTAGAGAGAGAAAGTAGTCAACTAGGAGAAAGAGAAAGAGAGAAATTGGTGGGGAGAAGAGAGAAGGGAGGATAGAGTGCGGGGGTCGATGGATAGAGATATATGACAAGGGAGGGAGAAATAGTTGGAAGAATGGAGGGATATGGACGAGGAAGAGATGGAGTGAAGGAGATAGCATTAGAAGGAGAGATAGAAACCTAAAAAAGGAAAAAAGGAAAAAGAGAGAGATGAGGGGGAGAGAGCGGGAAAGAGGGAGGTTTGGGATAGGGATAGTTATGTATAGAGATAAGGATAAATAATTAGAGGGAGAGGGAGCATAGAGAGTAAATATATGACAGAGAGTGTGATTGAGTGAGAGACAAAGAGAAATAGGAGTGGGAAGAAAGAGGAAAGAGAGGATATATTTGAGAGAGAGAGAGAGATAGAGAGAGAGTGGGAGGGAGGGAGGGAGGGAGAGAGTGAGAGAGGGAGAGGGACAGAGGGAGAGAATGAGAGAGGGAGAGAGAGAGACGACAATAGAGGCTAAGAGAGGGTGAGCGAGAGAGGGAGACAATGAGAGAAGAGAGAGTTGTTGAATGGGATATAAGGGTAAAAATATGGGAGGGATAGGGATACTAATAGAGACAATGAGGTAGATAGATAGATAGAGAGTGGTATAGAGAGAGAGAGAGAGGAGGGAGTTATAGAATTGGAGAGAAGGGTGTAAATATCGAAGGGATAAGGAGATTAATAGAGACAGTGAGGTAGAGATATAGATAGAGAGTGGGCTAGATAGGGAGAGTACGGTAGAGAGAAAAAGTGATGTATAGAGAGAAGGATAAAGAGTTAGAGGGAGAGGGAGCATAGAGAGAGAGTGTGTGTGATTGAGTGAGAGATGAAGAGTGATAGGAGCGGGACGAAAAAGTAAAGACACAGATATATTTGAGGGAGAGGAAGGGGAAACGAAGGTATGGGAGATTGGGAGGACGAAACGAAAAAAGGGATGGGGTGAGAGAGTAGAGTGAAGGACAAAGTGTGGGGGAGGAGAAAAGTATATAAGAGATAAAGAGTAGTGGAGAGAGATAAAGGGAGAGACAGAGTGTGAAAGAGAGAGAGATATATATAAAGAGAGAGGGATATTCAAATAAGTGAGAGGATTAAGAGATAGTGGGGGGACTAGCACAAGAGATAGAGAGAGGTACAATAGTAGAGAGATGGTTGGGATAGGGAGAGGTATAGAGAGTGGAGGTATAGATAGAGAGAGAGATATTGAGTAAGGCAGATAGTGGTTGGGGGTAAGAGAAGTGATTATATAATGGTTGGTTAAAGGATAAGTAAAATATTAGAGATAGTGATATAGAAAGGAAGGGAGGGAAGGAAAGGTAGAGAGAAAGTGAGAGAGAGAGAGAGAGAGATCTAGGGGAATAAGGGAAGATAGGGTAGAGTGGGGTGATATGAGGGATAGGGAAGGAGATAGAGAGAGATAATAAGGGAGGAAGTGATAGAGAAAGTGAAGGATGGAGAGGGCGGGAAGGGTGATAGAGAGAGAGTGAAGTAAGGAGATAGAGAGTGGGAGGAGTGAGGTGAGGTGCAAAGTGAGAGAGTTATGGAGAGAGTTAGGTGTGATATGGATATAAGAGTAGTGAGTGGTGAGGGATAGGGGTAGAGAGGTATACACATAGCAGGTTGGGGGTGAAGGGAGGGAGTTAGTAGGAAAGACAAGGAATTTGATAGAGAGAGTTATTACTTAAAGAGAGAGGGAAGCCTAGTTGGGGCAAGAGAAAAATAAAATTGGGGAATGGGTGGAGAGAAAAGGTGGAGGGATAGAGGTAGAAATATGTAGAAAAATAGAGGGAGACAATTTGAGAGGAATGTATGGGGAACAATTACAGTGAAGGAGGATGAGAGACATCATTGGGTTAGGTTAGGTGTAAATGAAGAGAGATATGGGGTAAGATTGAGAGAGGGGGAAACAAAGGAAGGAGAGGGGAAAAGAGGTAAAGAGAGGGTACATGGGAGTGTGAAGTGTGGGAAAAGGCGAAAAGTGGGAGAGAGGGAGGACAGTGATAGAGAGTTAGAGAGAATAGGGGTGGAGAGAAAAAGATATATAGAGAGAAAAAAAACTATGAAATAGGGAGAGAGAGTGGCTAAGCGAGAGAATGGGGTGGTGGGAATGAGAAAAATGATAGTAGAAAAGGTGGGGGAGGGAGGGATAAATATAGATGAGAGAGAAAGGCATGGAGGAAAGATAATAGGGAATACAGTGGGAGTAATCTTATTTATTTCTTTTATTGGGTTAGGTGAGGGGGTGGAAATGGGGAAAAAGAGAGAAAATAGTGGAGGAGGTGGAAGGTTATAGGGAGATATATATGTTGTGTGAGAGAGGGGGATATGAATAGATAGGTATATAAATCAATGGTAGAGAGAGAGAGAGAGAGAGAGAGAGAGGGAGAGAGACAATGGGCAAGTGATACAGTGGGGTGAAAAAAATGAGATAATGGATGATAGAGTGGAAGGATGGAGGGAGTGAAGGTAGTAGAGATAGGTAGGAAAAAAAATATATGAGTGTGGATGAGAGAGAAGGGAAGGGGAGAGAGAAAATGGTAGAAAGAGAAATAGAATGGTGAGAGATAGATGGGGTGGGGAGAGAGAGAGAGAGAGAGAGAGAGAGATAGGGATGATTAACTAAAAATGGAGAGAGATAGTAATGAGGGAATAGAGAGGGGAGGTGTCACTGTTGGTCATGGTTGTCATTGTTGTCAATATGGTATTATTGGGACTGCAAATATTCTTGTGATATCATAACCTCATACATATTTTGATGATGTCCTTATTCACAATGACAAGTCCCTCTTGTTTGATAATGATGCCATTAATGAAGGTGTCAAGCTATTAATGATGCCATTGTGATGTCAAGCCACTAATGAAGAAGTCTTTTCCTAGATGTTCTTGAACTAACCATGAAGGCACCATAACCTCATGTATCCTTTCTCTTGATGAAGAAGCCCTAGAAATCATGATGATGTCGTTATCTTGATAAAGGTGTCCTTAATGATGCTCATAGTGACTCTTGATGAAGAAGCTCTCCTTGTGATGGTCTAGCCCTTGCTCTAACAAATTGATGAATGCTGCATATGGTTAATGATATGTCACTGCACTATCTTAATGAAATGGAAAATGAAGGAATTGGAGATCACTTGATGACATATAATGATTAAAGACATAACAAGTGGAGATCTCACATAAAAACACTTGGTGACATATGACAATGAAGAAGCCCTTGCTATCCTAATCACCTTCTGCACATAAAAATTCAAGGACAATTACAAAGAAACATAAAATTGGGCACCTTGGAGGCATCCTATCAACATGGGTCCTATATCATCTTGTAGAGTACATTTTTCCCATTATAATGAGCCCTTATTTGCCCCCAAACTCCCAGTGGTTGATGAGATAATGATATATTAAGTTAAGAAAAAATTTAATTAATTGTTAGCCGACCTACACCTTGGCACACATGACAACCTCCATCCTAAAAGTCGTGTCTATTCATTTCTTCAGCAAAAAACTCTATATATATACATATTTCGGCATTCATTTCTTCATCAAGTGTTCTGTCATCAAGCACAAAACAAGAGTTAATTAGTTCACATCTTGTGAACTTAAAAGAGAGCTTTTGATATTCTGTTTGGGTCACTAAACCAGACTGAAAATTTTAGATTTGAAGTTACAGTAATTCCAGTGGCTTGGTCTCATCCATAGTGGCTCAGATTTCTATGGTGGCACATTTCAGATCCGAAATTGTAGTAATTACAGTGGATTGGTCTCATCTACAATGATTCAGATTTCTGTGGTGGCACATTTCATATCCGAAGTTGTAGTACATTACACAGATTGGTCTTGGTGACTGCAGTAGCTTAAAATTCAGACTGTGGTGGACTCCTGAAACTCGGACTGTGGAAAATTACAGTGACTCTTTTAATTGTAGCAGTTTCAGACCTCTTATAGTGGACTATTTATCAACATTTTGGATCAGATTGTTGGTCAATGGCTTGGAAATTTCATTAGTACACTAATATTCTTCTTAGTGGCTCGTGTTAAGTGAAGATCATTCTTTTGTTAAGTCAGATTGAAGGACTCACAATTGGAGGAAGGCCCAAGTCTAGATTTACACTCCCAGATCTAGATTGTGATTGAAGCATTACTTCTATAACTACAGTGAAGATACAACTACAGTAAATGAGACCTATATTGGATAGCCAAGAGCTCAATTGAGCATTCAGAGAAGTGAAGACTAAGAACATGCTATTAGAAGCACCTTGTGAAGGCATTCATTGAAAACCTGTAGCTGTCTATTTATGGACACTTGGAAATAATTTGAAGTCCATTTGAAGCAGTACAAAAGAATTGAATTGAAAATTCTTCAAGTGCTGCCTTGAAGACATCATAATAAAGAATTAAAATAATATTTGAAGCACTTTTGGTAGATATTTTGAAGGAGCCCTTGAAGAGGCTTAGAGGATGTGTAGAACTAGGGTTGCTCATTGAAGATACATTGAAGATTCGTAGAGATCATTGGAAGCCATGATATAATCATGAGGTGATTTGGAGATTTTTGATTGGGTATCATGAAGGGAAGTGGAGGCACCTTCATGTGATAAGATTAAGGCTGTCATTGATGACATATGTGGATACTACAATGAAGATTAACAGGGCTTGTTGAAGAAAACATTGGAAGTTGTGAAGTATAACCAAATATATCTTGACGAAGTAAAACAAGGGTTGGAGTCCAAGAGGTTGGAGCCTCAAAAATACAAGGTCGGTGCCTTGTAAGATATGGTTGGAGCCCTAGAGGATTGGAGCCCTCAAGAAACCAGGTCGGAGCCTGTACCAAAGATAGGGTTGGAGCCTTAGAGGGTGGTGCCTCAAATTGACAAGGTTGGAGCATTGGAAAGACCAAATCGGTGCTTGGCACAATACAGGTTGGACCCTGGAATATTGGAGTCTTCATCTAGGGTTGGATCCCTATATCATTATTGTACTTTACTTATTGTAAAGAATAAATAAATAAAAGTATTTATTCTATCATTTTTCATTTTGTGTTCTAAATATAAGTGATCTAACTGGTAAAATTAACAATTGAAAAGAAATATTGATTCACCCCCCTCTCAGTATTTCCAACAATTGGTATCAAAGCCAATACTTTCACTCAAAGCCTAACATCTTGAAGGTTTATCATTAAAAAACAAATGGCTAAGCCAAGGAAGAAAGTCTCCAATCCTCCTAAAGATGTGTCTTCTTCAACCATCGAAATTGAAGTCAATCAATTTGCGAAGGCTCCATTGTTCAATGGAAATTTTGATATATGGGAGGCAAGAATGAGGAATTTCTTGAAGACTCAAGGAATTTAAGTTTTGAAATCAGTGATTACTAATGACATAATGAACGAAGAATCCAAGGAGTACAATACAATAGCAATGAAGGCAATTTTGAATGGATTACCAAATTCTCTGAAGGCCAATTTTGAAAAATGTACGTCAGCAAAAGTCATATGGGACAAACTTCATAATCTTCACTCAAAAGGAGTGTTGACAATTATATCTAGTCAAGAAGTTGATGGAAAACATAAAAGAAGTCCATAATCAGTCAAGGAAGCTGAAGATGAGAGAGGTTACAACAAGGCTAAAGAAGACCTAGAAGATGAAGAGAACAAAGAATACTTTGAAGAAGATCTCTTGAATAAAATTATGGTTTCCATGGAAGAGATTAAGAATTTGAAAAAGGAAAATGAGGAACTTAAGAAAAAAGCGCAAGATGGTGACCAAGACAAGACAAGGAAGGAAGTTTACCTTTCAAGCTTCAAGTACAAGAAAGAGATGAGGAGCTTGCCAGAATTAAGGAGGAATTTCATCAAAGCAAAAGAAAGCATCACAAAGAATTCATATCTATGACGAATCAATTGCATAAGACAAAGAAAAGGGAAGAAACTCTTTCAAGCCACCTTGAACAAAGACTTAAGAGCTTGAACAATTTTGAAGAAGAGATTGGTCAATACAAGGAAGAGCTCTCCTCTCTTAGATCTCAACTAGAAGAAGCAAGGAAAAAAGAGCAAGGAGCTGAGAAGGTGATGGAAACTTTGGTGTTCATAGAAGGACAAGTTGATGAAGTAGAAAACAAGAGAAACACCATGATATGCCAGCTAGAAGAAAAGTATGAAGAAATCTTCAAACTAAAATCAAATATCAATCTTCGCAAGGCTGAAACATGTGAAGCTACAAGAATAAAATAATAAATGGAGAGTAGTCTAGCAAAAGAGAATGAAGACGTCTTCATAATGAAATCAAATATCATCTCCCTTAAAATTGAAGCATATGAAGCAACAAGGATGATGGAAAAAATGAAGAAGCAACTAGTTATTAAAGATGAAGATTGTGAAAAGTTGAAAAGAGAAATTGTCTTTCTTAAAAATGAATTTGACTTGCTGAATAAGAACTTGAAAAGCTCTCAAACACTAGATGACATCCTACGTCATCAAAGGTCTCCCCTTGATAAATCAGGGCTTGGCTATGCAAGTGAATTCTCAAGCAAGAATGATAATGTTTCAAAAAACAAGGATGTGAGGAAGCAGAGAAGAAATGTTGATGCCCCCTGTTCCAACAAAGGCAAGGAGAAGAATCAAGTAAACAACAGAAGAAATTCCACTCCAAGGAGACTTGCAGATGGTGTCAAGAATGCAAAAGGAAATTAATATCATCAAATAATCCCAAGGAAAAAAGACTTCAGAAGTACATCAAGGAAAACTCCATCTCCCAGGTACCAAAGTATATTTCTTGGTTATTGCTATTCTTGTACAAACTTTGGGCACATGGCAAAGGATTGTAGGGCATACCACAAAGACAAATATAATGGTCCCCGTCAATATTATAGAAGCAACTTTGCGAAAAGAAGTAATGATTCCTCATTCATGAACAAGATGAAGTGCTTCAATTTCCATGACATTGGACATATGGCTCATGATTGTAACTTGACATGGGTCCTATTGTGCTCAACTTAGTGTTCCTAAATTGAGGTCATAAATTATCAACCAAGGTCAGTAAACTGCTGAAGTGTGGTGCACTATATGTGCCTAGGTATCTATTTCTCACTACGTTGTGTTTAGTGTTTTTATGATGTTTTTGGTTTTATGGTTTTATGTCAAGAAGGAAAAGAACTAAGTGTTGGTAAAGAGAAGTGGATGGTTACACTAAAACAAAGAAAAACCTACTCTAAACTGTGTATGACACTAAAGAACAGAAAATACAAAGCTTGATAATGACTCCTAGTAAGGAAACAAATCACAACATGAACTCAATAACTCATAGCATGAACTCATCCAATTCATTCATTAGGAATATGTTGGAATAGTTTGAGAAAAGAAAAAGTTTAATACAAATGAGGTTCTCCTAAGGACACAATCATATTACAATATTACAAAGAATCTCATCCATGGCTAGAGGTTTATTGGAACACAATTGAAAAGAGATTATTTGTAGCACAATAAGATTTCTACTCTAAATTAACTTGTAATGCTAAGATTACTCCATTCCGCAGTTCAGCTTGTCACTAGTAAACCTCATCCAAAAGTAGAGATTTTATAAAATAGTTTTTGGAAATAAAGGTTTAATTGTGAATTTGCAAAGGATTGCAGAATAATCAAGGCCTTAAACTGATATTACTAACTCCTGTCCAGATGATGATGTGTTAATGGAAAGTCAGAACAAAAGAAGTTTTGTAAATAATGAAGGCCGTGGAATCTGATGTTAACAAATACTACTTAAAGAGCAATGGATAACACTGAGAATGCAATTGATCAAACTTGAAACACAGTAACCACAACTAAACTACAGTGCCATTAACCTAATTTGAAATATAGTGAAAAAAGTTGAACTAGAATGCCACTAATCTAACTTGAAATGCAGTGAATTAAAACTGAACTAGAGTGCCATTATCAAACTTGAAATATAGTGACAGAATTAAACTAAAATGACATCTACCTCTGGAGTGCTACCACTAGACTAAGGATGCAACTAATTACTGGAATGTTTTAGCTCTATCTCATTCATAATTAGTGGTATTTTGGAATAGTTTGTAGAACAGGACTGGCTGCAACATGTTATGTAAATGAACATGAAAGCATAAAATTCAACAGAACACAACAAAGCTCTAAAACACCACAGCTATGTCCCATCCAAAATTAGTGATATTTTGGAAGATTTTATAAGATCATGACTAGCTGTACAACTGATGTAATTGAGCATAAGAACGTAAAACTAACTCCTAAAATACTACAGTCACACCTCATTCGACATTATTGATATTTTGGAAGAGTACGTAAGAACGAGACTAAACTGTAGCATCTAATGCAAATGAATATAAAACTCAAAGTTCAAAAATTCAATTAAACTAGGAATGAAACAAGGCTAAATTACTTATCTAAATTATATGAACAAAGCTCCTCAGGTAGCAGGGGCCCTCTACCCCCAGAGTAGCACGCAAATCCACTCAATATTGACTCATCTCGTGCAATAAAATGATGTTTCTTTCATTAAATGGAAAATTCTTCAAAACAGAGTATTTACGACCTTCAAAGATCTAGCAACAAAAAAAAATCTAACCAACAGTTTCTCGGTCTCCCGAGTCATACTTATAATGAAGTTACATAACTACTCTTTGAGAAAAACGGGGATAAGTGTCTTTCCCACTTCTAATCAAATTAAAACTCTTATTAACAGTCTTGTGCTTAACTGCGGACATCTGTAGAGTCTGTGTTTTGATAGGAAACTACTTCTCTTCTACATGCATAACCGCTTTGATACTTTAACTCAGACTTCGTGGGGAGAAAGAGATGATGGGGAGGTGTTGTGGATTTCACCCATATGCCTTTTCCTTTGCAGTGACACCTGGAACCTACATAAACATGAGGATGGCTGCAGAACAGACGAATGGCTACGGAATGCCTGTATTTTGTAGCCGAGTCTTAGTCAAAATTACTACACCAACAAAATCATGAAAACATAGCAAGTTAGTCATTATATAAATTCTTAAAGCAATTTTAATTAATCTTATTGATCAGTTGAGCCTGTAATTGATGAGGGACAAAGAAAATGAAGTGGAATGTGGTGAAAGAGAAGAACATCTTTGGTGAATTATTTTGTGATGATGCTCCATCTATAGGTGTTGTTTCATGGTCTTTGGAGAGTATTATACGATAGCGAAGACGATTTTGATGCACAGATATCGATTTCTTTGGAGCAACAATCTAGAGGTAAGGAAAGCCTTATTTGTAATTTTGATTTGGAAAATTTTTAGACATTACTTCCGCAAGTCCTTCTTGTTTGATTTCCTTTTAAATGTGTGCATATGAACAATAACTACTTTTTCTTACAAATTCTAGGTTGGAAACAGCTAATTTGTTGTTTGATTTATGAACAATAACTACTTTTTCATAGATGTGTTAATGGAAAGTCAGAACAAAAGAAGTTTTGTAAATAATGAAGGTCGTGGAATCTGATGTTAACGAATACTACTTAAAGAGAAATGGATAACACTGAGAATGAAATTGATCAAACTTGAAGCACAGTAACCATAACTAAACTACAGTGCCATTAACCTAATTTGAAATATAGTGAAAAAATTTGAACTAGAATGCCACTAATCTAACTTGAAATGCAGTGAATTAAAACTGAACTAGAGTGCCATTATCAAACTTGAAATAGAGTGACAGAATTAAACTAAAATGACATCTACCTCCGGAGTGCTACCACTAGACTAAGGATGCAACTAATTACTGGAATTTTTCAGCTCGATCTCATTCAGAATTAGTGGTATTTTAGAATAGTTTGTAGAGCAGGACTGGCTGCAACATGTTATGTAAATGAACATGAAAGCATAAAATTCAACAGAACACAACAAAGCTCTAAAACACCACAGCTATGTCCCATCCAAAATTAGTGATATTTTGGAAGATTTTATAAGATCATGACTAGCTGTACAACTGATGTAATTGAGCATAAGAACGTAAAACTAACTCCTAAAATACTACAGTCACACCTCATTCGACATTATTGATATTTTGGAAGAGTACGTAAGAACGAGACTAAACTGTAGCATCTAATGCAAATGAATATAAAACTCAAAGTTCAGAAATTCAATTCAACTAGGAATGAAACGAGGCTAAATTACTTATCTAAATTATATGAACAAAGCTCCTCAGGTAGCAGGGGCCCTCTACCCCCAGAGTAGCACGTAAATCCACTCAATATTGACTCATCTCGTGCAATAAAATGATGTTTCTTTCATTAAAGGGAAAATTCTTCAAAACAGAGTATTTACGACCTTCAAAGATCTAGCAACAAAAAAAAATCTAACCAACAGTTTCTTGGTCTCCCGAGTCATACTTATAATGAAGTTACATAACTACTCTTTGAGAAAAACGGGGATAAGTGTCTTTCCCACTTCTAATCAAATTAAAACTCTAATTAACAGTCTTGTGCTTAACTGCGGACATCTGTAGAGTCTGTGTTTTGATAGGAAACTACTTCTCTTCTACATGCATAACCGCTTTGATACTTTAACTCAGACTTCGTGGGGAGAAAGAGATGATGGGGAGGTGTTGTGGATTTCACCCATATGCCTTTTCCTTTGCAGTGACACCTGGAACCTACATAAACATGAGGATGGCTACAGAACAGAAGACTGGCTACGGAATGCCTGTATTCTGTAGCCGAGTCTTAGTCAAAATTACTACACCAACAAAATCATGAAAACATAGCAAGTTAGTCATTATATAAATTCTTAAAGCAATTTTAATTAATCCTATTGATCAGTTAATCCTGTAATTGATGAGGGAAAAAAAAATGAAGTGGAATGTGGTGAAAGAGAAGAACATCTTTGGGGCTCAACATACCCCCACTTCAAGGTTTTTGCATGTCCTCATGCAACTACTCCATGTACTCTGAGACCTCTGCTAGGACATCCAACCCTCTTCTTCTGCTTTGCCTGACAGTCAATGGTCTTCTGGGCTTCCTTATGACTAACTTGAATCTTAAATTTGTAAGTGCCCTGATTAGCTTTTTGTTTTTCTTCTTCAATTTTTCACTGGCCTTGTACAATTTCTCCATTTGTAAAGACAGAGTTGAATTCATATCACTTTTTAGTTTCACCTGCTCCCTCAAGATGTCATTCTCATTCTTGATGTGCCTATTGAGTACTTCTAACTCATACTTATCTCTTCTTAGCACATCAATTTCAGATTTTGGTGGGCTAGGAGTTCTGTCTCTACTTTCTGAAGCTCTCCTCTCTAATGAATCAATATAATTGTAAACTTGTTGCTATGTTGGGTCAATTTTTGGAGTTTCTTCATCCTCAATGTTTATGATCCCTGTTTGTCTAACCTTTATTTTCTTTAGTATGCCTCTAAGTCTATGGCTCCGTCTTGGTTGAGATGGCCCTTCACCTCTTTCTTCGGCATATCTTTTTATTATCCTCTCCTTCTTAAGTTGCTTCTTTATTTGAGCCAACTTTTCAGAAATCATCTCTTCACTGTCCTCTTGAATTGATTTACCAATTTCAACTTCAATAGCTTTGGAAGTTTCCCTTCTCCTGCTTCTTCTTGTAGGTTTGCTTTCAGGTGGAAATTCTTTGGGTTCCTCAAAATGGTTCCTCACTAGAAATTCTTCCCAATTATCTCCCATTTTCCTCAAATTATGTTCAATTAAGATTTTGACTAAACCATGGTGATACAAAGTTGTTTCTAGAAATTGAACCCTTTTTTGAAAGTTTGAGGCCATTCTTTTCAGACTATGAAGTAGGAAAAAGGGAAAATTAATTTCCTCATCTAAGAAATGCATCTTTAACCGAATATGGTAGACATAGAGAGTACCAAATCTACCTCCACAGGTGATAATTTTTTGCAAAATGAGTAACATGTTCCTCCACTTATTCTTTAATGCCGAGCTAGGAATACCCTTTTTAAAAATGGAAACATCCATACCTAGAGTCTTAAGCATTTTCCTCCATGCTTCGTTATGGAATTCCCTATTTTTGAACCACCTTTCTCCTTTTCTAGGTAGTTCCGTTGCCTCTGCAATGAAAGCCTCTGTAACAGTGAATTTAATGTCTCCTATTTCGACCTCGGCTCCATTGAAGGATCTTGCAAATGTTTTAGTCACCTCTTTGTGAGAACCACTAAGTTTCTCCAAAAATTGCAACCAACCTGCTTGCTGTAACATTTCTCTGATTTGTGGATATCCCTCCAAGTACTTGGTTCCAACCGGTTCAGTCCTCACTATTAGACCCATAGCTTTTCTTCCAACCTTCAGTTTATTGCTCCTCTACTCACGGTGAAAATGGTTGTTAGAGAGATATTTCTGCCCCAAAGATGTTTCCTCCGTTTTACAGAGCGGAATGGCTAAGTATTGGCTACGGAAATGAATGATATGGAGTGGTTTTGAAACGAGTATAATGCGGTGAGGTGGTTCATATGAGTTGAAAGCTAACACGTAAGAAAAGACCGCAGAGATATTTCGTTAAGCAATTCAAAATCATCATTAAATACTTCGGCCTAATGACGTGACTGATCAAATCACTTCAGTACTTTAACCGTTAAGTTTTAAATGATAATCGAGTATGGAAAGATGGAAGGGCTTTTTTTTTTGTTCAAAGTTTTTGTGATATGGTTGATAGGCATGATCAACATGACTAATTAAAATAACCTTTTTGAATCATATATGACTTAACTATGCTAAAATTTCATGATTTGTCACCATAATAATTTCATACCTTTGCCTTTCCTTTGATTTTCTTTGTGGTTTTGATATGCCTTGTCCTCAATCATTGATCTTCAGTTCCTCATAACTTTTTGATTTTTCTTGTTGTTTTGAATATGCAGGATCAATTTGCTGCTAAATCAAATGTTTACTGGATAGTGCCTTCAGGGTCTCTAGCTGTAGAATGTCTGTCTGGCTGCAGAATGTCTATCTGGCTGCAGAATGTCTGTCTGGCTGCAGAATGTCTGATTGGCTGCAGAATGTCTGATTGATTGCAGAATGTACCTGTAGAAGTCTTAAAACATGGAATGGAATGGTTTGAAGCATGAATGGAATGATGAAATATTGTATGAAATGAATTAAAAATGGATAATGAAATATGGTGTAATGGAGTATGGGTGAAGTGAATAATGGGATGAAATGAATCACAATTATGAAGTGGATTGAAAAAGTGGCCTGCAACTTCCGATCTGTATTATTCAATTGCAGAAAGAAATCAATCTTAAAACTCTGAGATGGAAATGAGGTGGACCATGGAATGAAATGAATGAAGTATGGACGAATGAAATGAAATGGAGTATGAAATGAAATGGAGTATGGATGAATGGAGTGAAATGGATCATAAGTGGGATGTGAATCACTTATGATTTTATGATAGCTACTTGCAGAGAGAAAAAAAAAAAAAAAAACTTGAAAAGCTGAAGTGTCAGAAAGATTCTGATTTTCACTCTATCTTTTCTGTATAAACATGCTAATCAGAGATTAGTTTTCATTTTTATACTTTATTTTTATTTTTTATTATTATTACTATTATTATTATTATTATTATTATTATTATTATTTTTAATTTTTTTTTCAATTATCTGACTTTAGAAAATTCAATTCAGTTGATGAAGAAGAAAAATTCTTCTTCATTAACTTCACATCACTGTTTTCCTGGAATTTCTTGACAAATTCTTCTCTTGAGAGTGGCTTATGATACAGCTTCAATCTATGGCCATTCACAAGAAAAGTAACCTTCTTCTCATCTATTATCCTGATTTTTATTGCTCCATTATCAAAAATTCTTATAATTTCATATGGCCCAAGCCAATGTGTTTGGAATTTACCTTGAAAATCCTTGAACTTTGAATCAAACAAGAGAGCCCAGTCACCTTCTTTGAACTTCTTTTCCTTGATGTACTTTTCATGCCATCTAGTCCTTTGATGTTGGACTATACTTGTTTTCTGAACTGCATCTTTTCTGATCTCATCCAATTCATTAATCTGCTCCAATCTATGCTTTTGTGCCTCTGTTAGATCAAGTCCTAGCTGAACTGCCATTTTGAAAGTTTGAATCTGGAACTCTATTGGAAACAAAACTTGCTTTCCATAAACAAGTTCATAAGGAGTATGGCCTGTTGTGCTTCTCCATGTAGTTCTATAGGCCTACAAGGCTTCAGGATGCCTATCTGCCCAATCTCTTCTATGCAAATGAACAGTCTTCGTTAGGATCCCTTCAATGACCTTATTAGTAGATTCCACTTGACCATTTGCTTGTGGATGATAGGGAGTAGATTTTCTGTGTCTGATTTTGTACCTCTCCATCATTTGTTCCACTAGCTTTGATGTAAATTGAGCTCCTTGATTTATAACAATTTCCCTTGGGACACCAAAACGAGTAAAAATATCCTCAAAAAGAAAATTAAGTACATATGCTTCAGTAGTAGAAAGTAATGGTTTGGCCTCTACCCATTTAGTAACATAATCAGTGCAAACTAATATATATTTCTTTTGTCTTGATGGAGGACTAATAGGTCCTACAAAATCCAAAGCCCTTTTTTCAAAAGTTTCATTATGTACCTGAGGCTGCAATGGCATCTCACCTGAAGGAGAAGGTTTCCCTACCCTTTGGAAACTATCACACCTTTTGACATACTCTTTAGCATCTTTAAACACGGATGGCCAATAATATCCCAAATGAATGATCTTATAGGCTCTTCTTTTATCAGCAAAGTGTCCGCCACAAGGTTCATCATGACATGCCTTGAGAATCTCAGGCATCTCATCTTCCCCAACACATATCCTAATGATAAAATCTGGACCTGTCTTGTATAAATCATTAGCAACCCATGAATATTTTTCACTGTCATAAATGATCTTTCTTTTGTCTCTTGCATTCATTATTGAAGGAAATTTCCTTGAAACTAAATAATTAGCAATGTCAGCAAACCAAGGAGTTTGAGTAGAAATTGCAAAAATATATTCATCAGGAAATTGATCTTCAACTGGGGTATTGTCTTGGATGTTTTGGAGTCTAGATAGGAAATCAGCTACTGTGTTCTGTTTTCCAGGCCTATCTAGAATGGTAATGTTGAATTCTTGTAAAATAAATAACCATCTTATGACTCTGCCACTAGTAATTGATTTGTTCATTAAATATCTAATTGCAAAGTGATCCGTGTGAACAAAAGTTTCATAGCCTATTATATAGTGTCTGAATTTGTTTATGGCATGAACAACAGCTAAAAACTCTTTTTCAGTTACAGTATAGTTTAACTCTGAAGGAATCAAGTTTTTACTGGTATAGTAGATGGCATAAGGAATCAAGTCTTTTTGTCCCAATACTGCTCCTAGAGCTGTATCTGAGGCATCTATTGAAATATGAAAAGGTAGCTTCCAGTTAGGTCCCCTTAAAATAGGTGCTTTAGAGATTTTTATTTTCAGGGTCTCAAAGGCTAACTGGTAATCGATATTCCACTTGAATTCACAGTCTTTGGTAAGTAATTTGAAAAGTGGAGATGCTATCTTGGTGAAGTTTTCTATAAACCTTCGATAATATCCTGTAAATCCTAGAAAACTCCTAACATCTTTTTGACAACTTGGAGTAGATAAGTTAGAGATGACTTCAACTTTTGACTCATCAACTCTAATCCCATCCCCTGAAATGTGATGTCCCAAAACAATTCCTTCAGTAAACATCATAAAACACTTTTCATGACTTAGTGAAAGATTTGCTTCTTTACATCTTTTTAAGACTTTTTTCAAGTTTTCTAAAGATTCTTCAAATGTGTTTCCATAAACTGTGAAATCATCCATATATACCTCTACACAATCATGTATTAGATCTAAAAAAATTCCTAGTACTGTCGTTTGAAATGTTGCGGGTGCATTGCATAGTCCAAATGGAAATACTCGGTAAGCATAGGTACCCCAAGGACAGGTAAATGTGGTTTTATCTTGATCTTCCAGTGCTACTTGGATTTGATTATAACCACTAAACCCATCTAGGAATGAGAAGTACTTTTTTCCAGCTAATGTATCTAACACCTGATCTATGAAAGGTAAGGGAAAATGATCTTTAAGAGTAGCTTTGTTTAATTCCCGGTAGTCAATACATACTCTCCATTTACCATTTTTCTTTGGCACAATTACCAAAGGAGAAACCCACTGACTGTTTGAAATGGGATAGATGAAGTTAACATTTAATAATTTATGCAATTCTTCCTTAACAATCTCCCTAAGATTTGGATTCATCCTTCTCTGAGGTTGTCTGATTGGTTTACAATTTTCCTCTATGTAGATGTGATGAGTGCAAGTCTTGGGGCTTATCCCTTTCATATCAGTGTACTCCCATGCATATGCGGAAGAATGTCTCTGTAATATCTTGACTAGCTCTTCTTGTTGAGATTTCTCTAGGTTCTTGTTTATGTTTAAAGTTTTGCCTGGAAATATCTCAATTGTAGAGCTGCCAAATTTATCCATGGAATAGAGAGACATCTGCCTTGATGAAAAAACTCAATGTTGGATTCTTCTTGAAATTGTTCATGCTTATATTCCGAAGAGGATTCAAATTTTTCCAAGGTATTCAGAATATGGCTATCTTTACTAATTTCTGAAATTGTGAAGAGAGGTTGTAAGTCTTCTTCATCCTCTATCCATTGAGTATCATCTAATTCTATAATTGTTCTTGCTGGAGGATACAAGGTAAATTTCTTAGTTGAACTACCATCAGAGATGTACATATCACCGGATCTACAGCTAATGAAAGCATCAGCAGTAGCTAACCAAGGTCTTCCTAATATAATAGGATGTCCTCCTAGATTATTCTTAGGGGTTAGGTTCATAAAATCCACAGGATACTCCCAAGAGTCTAGGGACAATGGAATGTCTTCTATTACCCCATCAGGTTTAATCACAGATCTATCTGCTAATTGTAATAATGTGGGTGTAAAAGGAAGATTAGGAAGTTTCAGTTTATCCATGATTTTTCTACTCATAATATTGATTGTTGCTCCTAAATCAATGAGTTTGTTTTGGATTTCAATTCCATTGATGTGAATTTTGACAACTGGATTTCTTGGGTCTAGATACTTTGGAATAGCAATCTTACCCATCATGATATCTGCTATTTTTCCTGCCAGTTGAATTTTCTTTATCTCTCTTATTCTTTTTCTTGTTTTCTTCATGCTCAACTCCTTTATTGTCTTTGCTAAGATTGGAATTTCCTTGATGGCTTGCAATAATGGGATCTTAATACAAACATTTCTCAACTCATCTAGGAAATCATAATTAGGCACCATAATTTTTTTTTATACACCCCTATCAATTTTTAATCTTTCTGGGCAGGGAGGTGTAGAAGTGGATGTTGATGGATGCTCTAATATAGGAGTTGAAATTATTGGTTCTTTTTGTTTTGATTTTTCAATGTTTGGGTCTTGGAAAGTTGTGTTCTCTTCAATACTTTTATTTACCCGTAGAGAATCTTCCTCAGAATTGTCTTGCTCTTGTATGATTACAGAAGGTTTCCTCTTTTCAAGTATCCTTCCAGACCTAATTTGAACATCACTAAGGTCTAAAGGAGTGATAAAATAAGTTGGAAACTGTTGGCCTTCTATCATGTATGTGTTCTGAGGATTTTTATTGTTGGGGTTTGGTATGGGTTGGGCAGGCAACTGATTTGTTTTCTGAGGAAATGGTAATGAAAGTGGTTGATTTTGATGTTGTGGATTTTGAGGATTTTTTTGAAAGTTTTTTTGAGGAGGGAAATGTGGATATGATGGATAGGATGGTGGATATTGATAATACTGAGAGTATCTTCCATAGGGATTTTGTTCTCCTTGCACCCAAGTTTGTGATTGATTTTGAAATTGGGGCCAAGGTTGCTGCCAAGAATTCCAATTTGGTGGAGGTTGATTGTACATCTGATCATGGAATCCTTGTGTTTGAGGTCCTTGCCAAGGCCTTCTAGAGACAAAATTGAGAGATTCTGTGGAACTTGAAGGAGTATCTTCTTGAAAGACAGCTTTAAGACCAGGAAGTGAAGGAAAACTCTTGGTCTCATGTTCTTCTAAACAAATTACACAAGTCTCCACAACTTTGGCATCAAAAAGGCACTCTCTCAAGGCATGTTTCTTTCTACATTTGGGACAAAATATTGCTAAGGCATCAGATTCAACTTTTTTCTTGTTTTGTAACTTAAGGGTGTCTATTTTTTCACTAAGACTCCCAAAGATATCAGATTTGAACTCATCAAGCATATGTCCTATTTCTACCCTACTTACTATCCCAGAAGCAGACTTACTTGCCCTTGCAAGAGTAGGGTCTCTTGGTCCTTTTACAGTTTTAGATTTCCCTCTTGAAAGGTTGATACATAATTCAGTTATTTCAGGTAATGTAAGCTGAGATATATCCCCTTTTCCCATCATGTTAAGGATATATAACCATTCATCCCTAATTGTCTTCAACAAGAGAGCTTTCAAAGTGTCTTGGTCTAGGTTTTCCAGTTTTTCTCTTTTGATGTTGTAGTTAAATCTCTCCAACAAATCTTCCAGATTTTCATCTTCTTTTTGTAGCATTTTAAACACTTCCTCCTTATGGTTGACTGGCATACATTAGTCCAAATACCTTTCTAGAAATACTTGTTTCATGTCTTCCCATGTCCTAATAGAACTATTGATCAAACTCATAAACCACTTCAATGCTGCTCCTTTCAATGTTGAAGGAAATAATTTAAGTTTTTTAGCATCTTGTAAGTAGTCATAGGTTCTACACAGGACTTCAAATTCAAATAGGAAGGTTTTAGGATATTCAGTTTTCAGTCCATAAAAGTTTGGAAGGACAGAGGGTGAAATGTTTTTCATAGTTGTATTGGTTCCTTCATCTACTATAGGAAACCCAGAAGAGCTTCCCATTTCTCTTATACCTCTTCCTCTGCCTCCTTCTCCTTCTACACCTCTACCTCCTTCTCCTCTACCTCTACCTATAACCCCCTCCAAATAGTGTGTGTTCGCCATTAAAAACTCCTCCTCCCCCTTCTTCTACCATAGTTGATTCTTCTGTAGAAGTTGAAAATTTTATGTCCCTAGCAGGGGTTCCTGAATCTCCTTCTAAGACAGGCTCAGTGGGTGAAATAGAAGGTCTTTCTAATGGAATATCTGATCTTAAGTTCTCTGGAAGTCTAGGATCAGTAAAGGATGGAATGTGGGTTTGAGTTGGAGGTGTGCTAGCTCTAGGTCTTGGTGAAACAAGTGGTGTTCTAGGAATCAAGCTTCTGCTTCTTATGAATCTACCCCTTGAGTCTCTTTCTCTACGCATATCATTGTTTTTGGGAGGTAAGAAGCAAGGCTACCTAGTTACACTTCACATGACAGCAAACTATTGTGCTCAGCTTAGTGTTCTCAAATTGATTATTAAATTATCAACGAAAATTCATTTCTTTGATGTGGTGCACTATGTATCATTGGTACTCTTCTCACCAAGATTGTGTTTAGTGTTTTTATGATGTTTTTGATTTTTGGTTTATGTCAAGAAGAAAAGAACTAAGTGTTGGTAAAGAAGTGGATAGTTACCACTAAAGCCAAAAAAGCAAAACCTATAAAGCTGCAATACTAAAGGCTAAAAAATGCAAACTTTTAAATGTGAATCTAGTAGAAACAAAATCATAACATGAAATCAATAACTTAGAACATGAACTCAATCCAATTCATTCATTAGAAATATGTTGGAATAGTTTGAGAAAAGAACAAGTTTAATACAAATGAGGTTCTCCTAAGGACACAATCATCTTACAATATTACAAAGAATCTCATCCATGGCTATAGGTTTATTGGAACACAATTGAAAAGAGATTATTTGTAGCACAATAATATTTCTACTCTAAATTAACTTGTAATGCTAATATTACTCCATTCTGCAGCTCAGCTTGTCACTCGTAAACCTCATCCAAAAGTAGAGATTTTCTAAAATAGTATTTGGAAAGAAAGGTTTAATTTTGAATTTGCAAAGGATTGCAGAATAATCAAGGCCTTAAACTGATATTACTAACTCCTGTCCAGATGATGATGTATTAATGGAAATTCAGAACAAAAGAAGTTTTGTAAATAATGAAGGTCGTGGAATCTGATGTTAACAAATACTACTTAAAGAACAATGGATAACACTGAGAATGAAATTGATCAAACTTGAAACACAGTAACCACAACTAAACTACAGTGCCATTAACCTAATTTGAAATATAGTGAACAAAGTTTAACTAGAATGCCACTAATCTAACTTGAAATGCAGTGAATTAAAACTGAACTAGAGTGCCATTATAAAACTTGAAATAGAGTGACAGAATTAAACTAAAATGGCATCTACCTCCGGAGTGCTACCACTATACTAAGGATGCAACTAATTACTAGAATGTTTCAGCTCGATCTCATTCAGAATTAGTGGTATTTTGGAATAGTTTATAGAACAGGACTGGTTGCAACATGTTATGTAAATGAACATGAAAGCATAAAATTCAACAGAACACAACAAAGCTCTAAAACACCACAGCTATGTCCCATCCGAAATTAGTGATATTTTGGAAGAGTTTATAAGATCAGATCTTGTTGTACAACTGATGTAATTGAGCATAAGAACGTAAAAATAACTCCTAAAATATTACAGTCACACCTCATTCGACATTAGTGATATTTTGGAAGAGTACGTAAGAACGAGAATAAACTATAGCATCTAATGAAAATGAATATAAAACTCAAAGTTCAGAAAGTCAATTAAACTAGGAATGAAACGAGGCTAAATTACTTATCTAAATTATATGAACAAAGCTCCTCAGGTAGCAGGGGCCCTCTACCACCGGAGTAGCACAAAAATCCACTCAAGATTGACTCATCTCGTGCAATAAAATGATGTTTCTTTCATTAAAGGGAAAATTCTTCAAAACAGAGTATTTACGACCTTCAAATATCTAGCAACAAAACAAGATCCAACCAACAGTTTCTCGGTCTCCTGAGTCATACTTATAATGAAGTTACATAACTACTCTTTGAGAAAAACGGGGATAAGTGTATTTCCCACTTCTAATCAAATTAAAACTCTTATTAACAGTCTTGTGCTTAACTGCGAACATCTATAGAGTCCGTGTTTTGATAGGAAACTGCGTCTCTTCTACATGCATAACCACTTTGATACTTTAACTTAGACTTTGTGGGGAGCAAGAGATGATTGGGAGGTGTTGTGGATTTCACCCATATGCCTTTTCCTTTGCAGTGACACCTGGAACCTACATAAACATGAGGATGGCTGCAGAACAGACGACTAGCTACGGAATTCCTGTATTTTGTAGCCGAGTCTTAGTCAAAATTACTACACCAACAAAATCATGAAAACATAGCAAGTTAGTCATTATATAAATTCTTAAAGCAATTTTAATTAATCCTATTGATCAGTTAAGCCTGTAATTGATGAGGGACAAAGAAAATGAAGTGGAATGTGGTGAAAGAGAAGAACATCTTTGGGGCTCAACAGGTCCCTAAAACCATGACAACCAAGCCAGAGAAGAAAGTTACACAAGTATGGAGAAGGAAGCAAATTGGATTTGAAAGTCTCTTAAACACTCAAGCCAACAACACATGTTGTTGATTTGATTAAGACATCCTTAGCAGATGTGATATTCCAAGTGTTTGATGATGAGACTCTGCCAAAAGGAGACCATGCATATAGTTAGGGGGAGCTTGTGCTCATTCTTCCAGAGGCTATCTATGAATGAAATCTTTCATAAGTCACACATGGACAATCTTGACAGATCATCTATCAGGAGTAACTCCATTGAAGAAAATCATGAAAATGTGAAGATATCTTCTACTTGATCACTAGAGACTTAGGGGGAGAAAGAACATTAAAAAAGAGCACCGTGACAGGGGGAGAAACATATATTACATGGATAACTATGATTGATGAAGGAAACATGAAGAATAAACATTCCAAGAAACAACTTGATAGGGGGAGTACTTGGGTACCCCATTTGCCATTGATGTCAAAGGGGGAAACTGTTGGTCAAGGTTGTCATTGATGTCAATATGGAATTATTGGGATTGTAAATATTCTTGTGATATCATAACCTCATGTATATCTTGATGATGTCCTTATTCACAATGACAAGTCCCTCTTGTTTGATAAGGATGCCATTAATGAAGGTGTCAAGCTATTAATGATGCCATTGTGATGTCAAGCCACTAATGAAGAAGTCTTTTCCTAGATGTTCTTGAACTAACCATGAAGACACCATAACCTCATGTATCCTTGATCTTGATGAAGAAGCCCTAGAAATCATGATGATGTCCTTATCTTGATAAAGGAGTCCTTATTGATGCTCATAGTGACTCTTGATGAAGAAGCTCTCCTTGTGATGATCTAGCCCTTGCTCTAACAAATTGATGAATGCTGCATATGGTTAATGATATATCACTACACTATCTTGATGACATGGAAAATGAAGGAATTGGAGATCACTTGATGACATATAATGATTAAAGACATAACAAGTGGAGATCTCACCTAAAAACACTTGGTGACGTATGACAATGAAGAAGCCCTTGTTGTCCTAATCACCTTGTGCACATAAAAATTGAAGGATAGTTACAAAGAAAAATAAAATTGGGCACCTTGGAGGCATCCTATAAAAATGGGTCCTATACCATCTTCTAGAGTACATTTTTCCCATTCTAATGAGCCCTTATTTTCCCCCAAACTCCCAATGGTTGATGAGATAATGATATTTTAAGTTAAGAAAAAAATTAATTAACTGTTAGCCGACCTACACATTGGCACACATGTCGGCCTCCCTCCTAAAAGTTGTGTCTATTCATTTCTTCAGCAAAAATCTCTATATATATACAGATTTTGGTGTTCATTTCTTCATCAAGTGTTCGGTCATCAAGCACAAAACAGGAGTTACTTAGTTTACATCTTGTGAACTTAAAAGAGAGCTTTTAATATTCTGTTTGGGTCACTAAACCGGACTGAAAATTTTAGATCTAAAGTTGCAGTAATTCCAGTGGCTTGGTCTCATCCACAGTGGCTCAGATTTCTGTGGTGACACATTTCAGATCCAAAATTGCAATAATTACAGTGGATTGTTCTCGTCTACAATGATTCAGATTTCTGTGGTGGCACATTTTAGATCTGAAGTTGCAGTACATTACATAGCTCAATCTTGGTGACTGCAGTAGCTTCAAATTCAGACTGTGGTGGACTCCTGAAATTCGAACTGTGGTGGACTCCTGAAACTCGGACTGTGGAAAATTACAATGACTCTTTTAATTGTAGCAGTTTCAGACCTCTTACAGTGGATTGTTTATCAACATTTTGGATCAAATTGTTGGTCAGTGTCTTGGAAATTTCATTGGTACACCAATCTTCTTCTTAGTGGCTCGTGTTAAGTGAAGATCATTCTTGTGATAAGTCAGATTGAAGGACTCACAAGTGGAGGAAGGCCCAAGTCTAGATTTAAACTCCCATATCTATATTTTGATTGAAGCATTACTTTTATACCTACAGTGAAGATACAGATACTGTAAATGAGACCTATATTGGACAGCCAACAGCTCAATTGAGCATGCGGAGAAGTGAAGACTAAGAACATGCTATTAGAATCACCTTGTGGAGGCATTCATTGAAAACCTGTAGCTAACTGTTTATGGACACTTGGAAATACTTTGAAGTCCATTTGAACCAGTACAAAGGAATTGAAGTGAAACTTCTTCAAGTGTTTCCTTGAAGACATCATAATAAAGCATTAAAATAATATTTGAAGCACTTTTGATAGAGATTTTGAAGGAGCCCTTGAAGAGGCTTAGAGAAGGTGTAGAACTAGGACTTCTCATTGAAGATACATTGAATATTTGTAGAGATCATTGGAAGTCATGATATAATGATGAGGTGATTTGGAGATTTTTTATTGGGTATCAAGAAGGACAGTGGAGACACCTTCATGTGATAAGATCAAGGTTGTCATTGATGACATACGTGGATAATACAATGAAGTTTAATAGGGCTTGTTGAAGAAAACATTGGAAGCTGGGAAGTATAACCAAATATATCTTGACAAAGTAAAACAAGGGCTGGAGCCCAAGAGGTTGGAGCCTCAAAAAGACAAGGTTGGTGCCTTGTAAGATAGGGTTGGAGCCCTAGAGGATTGGAGTCCTCAAGAAACCAGGTCAGAGCCTATACCAAATATAAGGTTGGATCCCCAGAGGTTGGTGCCTCAAATTGACAAGGTTGGAGCCTTGGAAAGACCAAGTCGGTGCTTGGCACAATATAGGTTGGAGCCTGGAAGATTGGAGTCTTCATCTAGGGTTGGAGCCCTATATCATTATTGTACTTTAATTATTGTAAAGAAGAAATAAATAAAAGTATTTATTCTATCATTGTTCATTTTGTGTTCTAAATATAAGTGATCTAACTGGTAAAATTAACAATTGAAAAGAAATACTAATTCAGCCCCCTCTCAGTATTTCCAACAGTCACACCCCTAACTAGAACCCCCTAAATGATAATGAAAATTTACAATTGATACTTAGGTTACTGAGTCATAATTATATCAAGGCTTCCATTCCTTTGAATGTATAGAAATTTTAGGCTAGTGGACCAAGTTAACTAATATGTTTAAGAACGATGTTTATGTGGAATTGATCATAGGACCAATATTATTAGGAAGGTGACCCGAGTTCCATTGAGGCTTGTGTGATTGTGTATGAATGTATGGTGCATACGTCCAATGGGCCAACATATTTATAAGTGAGGCCATAAATCTCATGTGATTATCAATCTAGTGATCCTAGTTGACTTGTCATTTAGTTGAGATATTATTTGTTGCAAAACCAAAGGATGAAAAGGATATGGGGGGTTGCGACTCCATGGCGGGAAAAGGTGTCTTAATGAGAAGGAATATTATAATATTATAATATAATTAATATAAAATATTATTATTAATAAAAAGGAGAAATAATTCTATAAAAAGGGGCTCTCCCCCATTCCAGGGATATTCAATAAGTGAGGGATAGGTGTACCTATATGAGGGCCTAAAAGGTACATGGATACCCGTGAGTTTAGCATGAAATCTTAGAGTCGTAGGACTATAAATCCCTGGTCAACTGACAGAGACACCTTGGAAGTAGTGACATGACTCGAGGGATTTCAAGTGCATAGAAAGGTGTGCACATGGGTGTGGTTGATGGGGGATGTGAGCCTGTTGGTTGGAGGCTACCAAGTTTGGTACCTTGGCGTGACTTCTTGTATGGTACCTGGATACCCATAATAGAATTGGGAACTCTTGGACCCATAGGAATTTATACATTCCTATCCAGCCAAGTAAGACACCCTATAGACGATGGAACAACCTAAGGGGCTATAGGTGTAGAGAAGGGTGTGTGCCACTTCAGTGTAGTCTGATGGGGGATGTGATCATATTGGTTTGAGGCTATCAATTTTGTTACCATGGCCCTATTAAATTTTATTTGAGTTGTGTACCTGGTTCGAGAAGTCAATGCTAAGTGGAGTCATGGAACCTTACTTAAATTTCAAACCAAGATATCTCCTTATCCCTTAGGATTTGTTTCAAGTGGTGGATATACTGTTGGAAATGTATCTAAGAGGACTACCAATTACACACTTTATATGATCATTTCAACAATTTACGTATAGAAAAAATTCCTTAAAACTACACCTGAGCTTGTATTCACTTGTTCTCTTCACATCAATCACTATAATTGGCATGAATGTAAACACTTTTCTCAACAATATCCCCCTTTGGAAATGATGGAAATAACACCAAACATTGGAAGTCATTGATGGAAACTCCATCACTTGGCCACGCTAATTGTACTACTGGCTTACTTTTTTTCTCTCTCTATCTCTTTTCTTTTACCAGTTCAATAATTGCATTACATCATACATTTCCAATGTTTTCTTCCTCTCCCCCTAAATATATCTGTATCAAGAACCATAAATAATCACATCATGCCAATGTTTGCTCACTCTTCCCCTTTAACATTAATGACAAAGGGTTTAGTAACTATTACCCACCACCATTGGTTTACCCCTATAGGAGAAATTTTCTCCTATATTTGTCTTCAACTAGCAATTAGCATCCCCTTGTAGCCACTTGATAGCTCAATGTGCTACTATTCTCCGCCACCTAATCTGTGACCCACGGTGTGCCCTCACTCATCTATTATAATCATATGTTTGAAGGTGGAGCATCCAACCTCGAAGGTATGATTTTTCATTGTGTAATTGGGTTCGTATGCTTTCTTTTCTTGGGCACATTTTGGCATGGATTGGTGGAGGGATTCGATGGAAAGAATAGAATTTTACAGTAATCTTGTTCACTTACCTCAACTTGGGGGTTATTTTGGTATCCTAGTCATGTGGGATCTATTTTAGTGCATATTTGATTTAGGAGTGGCACTACATGGGAAATTTTGATTTTTGTTGCATGATCCTACTTCCCAATACCATATATCTCACTCCCCACTACTCATTACAAGCCATTGTCACGGTTTCCCCATCCGGGTTCACATTTTTCCATAAGGTCCATAGGGTGTTAGCCTCCCCTTTCCCTTTTCCATACCATCCTTCATGTCTAGAGTGATTCCTTGGAGGTTGATGCAACTAAAAATAAATATAAAAGAATAATATGTCCACATACAATAAGAAATTTACCAAAAAAAGTAAAATATGGTCGGGATAATAAAATTTAACATGTGGGTAAAACCCGGACGTGATCTCTATCCCCTATCATTATGTCTATCACCCTAGTTCCTAGTGCCCTTATGATTGACCCCTACATCATTAGGGAACCCATGCTTGTCCCAACCCCAGGTGGGAAATGAACTGCCTCACTTTAAGGGGTTAATCACTACTACATCTTACACATCATGCTCTCATTGCTTTCATCCTCGAGCAATAAAATCAAGCAAAAATAATAAAAGGAAAATGCATATGAATAAATGTATAAAAAAAAATGTCGGGGTAACTCATGCACCACAATTACTCCCTCCTACATTCATCCACCAATGGTGTGGACCTCCTTTATCATAGCTACCCTTGTACAATCTCATGTGGCCTAGAGCCTTCCTTCTTGCCCCCACTAGAGGCCATCACTATTTCACATGACACTTGCCATATGATGGATGTACAATGGACCTTTCATTCCCTTAGAGGTTGAAACCACTTGATTTGGTCCTTCAATAACCTCTCTTTCCAAGGAAGGAAACATTTTTATCCATGTTTAGAGCCCATTTGTAAGGGCATGCCAGTATGAAGTGTCAACTTCTTCCCTTGATTAGCAACATTATTTACTCAATTTCACTAATGATTAATTGTATTAAAAGGTGAGGAGACACATTAGATCTTATACATGATTACAGGTGGGTCTTCACTGGGACTTGGCCTCTCTATATAGGATACAATCCCTCCAAAGTGTCATAATGGAACTTATATGGTGTGTGTTGATAGCCATGGGACTCCAAACTTCTAGAGCATTGATTGCTACACAATGAGATTCTTCAGCACCACCACATTGCTTGTTTGTGCACTAGTTATATAAATATGATGATGCACTTGGACCATGTTGCCTAAACAACTACACATTTCACCTAACACTTGGAATCTAACTCACTCGGAGAGACATGGGAGGGCATGTGTCATATTCTAGCCCTCATTGATGGATTATCGAATTGATATCGAGACATTTCGAGACCCATAAGACCCATTTGTAGCACACTGAGCCCAACTTGAGGTTTGGATATTTTTTGTAACAATTTGAGAGAATCCCCCTTTTATTCATCACTTTTGATCCCCTCACCCTCATTCTCAACACATGAGGCCTCAACACTAGAATTGGAGAGGAATCCTCATTAATTACTTGGGCTAAGAGATAAATTAAATAATAATTAATGTTTTAGTTATCTTGGTTGGCTTGTAACCAAGGGTATCTCACATCATTGTTATGTTAGGGCCTTCTCCTTTTATAATTATAACTCATTAAGCTTGTATAAATAAGAGAGAATATATGTCACTTTGTATCATCACACTTTGGGATTTCAGCTAGCCTCATTAGATATTTTTTACCTGTAATTTCTAGAGTACTTTTGGATGATTAAATGCACTTTTATGTCTAGAAAAATTTTTCTATCTCTCTTGGATCTTTTCTTTTCCAATTTTGTGGATGGATACACTCTTCATTTTCTTTAAATGCTATATTTTTGAAATAATAAATGTCTAGTACATGGAATTTTATTCATGTAGTTATTATTATGCCCTAATTCATGCAAAAAATCTTTAAGGCCTTGGAACAATTGGAAAAATTTTCATGTGTTAATCATAAGATAATGAATGAATGAATGTTCCTAGAGGATTGTTTGCATTTTCATCCTTTAAAATCCATAAAAAATTCCATCAAAGTGAAAAAGTATAAATTTTTTGTGTAACTACATCCATAGATAGTGAATTTTCTTCTTGATGCCTCCTTGAAGACTGAAGTTACCAAATCAATATCATTTTTTACTCCAATCCTCTCAACTCCTAGGCACTTGTGCTAAGTCCTTGGTGATCACATTAACTCAACGAAACATCTTTCATTTAACCTTCTTTCTTACCTCATTTCTTCATCCCTTTGAGGCTAAGGAAGTTTCTCTAGGGCTTGGTGTGAAATTCTCTAGAGGAGTGTGATTTCGATTATGATTGGATAGACCCTTTTCTTAGTTTCCCTTCCAAGAATGCGCAAGTTTTGAACAAATTCTCATGGTGGAATCTCAAGAAAATTGATGCCCTAGCTATCACACCAAGTGGGAACCTTAGAAGTTTCCTTTCAACATGGGGATTCCTTGAAGGTTCATAATCTATCACTTATTGAACTGTATCTAATTCTTAACCTTTTCTCTTTCCTACCTTAACCTTTGATGAAATCCCGTCTCATGAGGTATTTCAACCCTAGGTTTTGTGTACTATGTATTCCAAGGGTTTTTTCATGGAAAGTCTCACTAGTGTTTCCCAAGAATTTCATATTTATTGAACCTCCATTGAATGATCCATCCTTGCCTCACTTTAAACCTTATTGTATACATATCAATCACAAGTCATGGATTTTGGGACTCCTCTAGTCAGTGAAAATCTGAGAAATTAAGGAGACTTATGTTGTGGTGACAATGGGTCTCTGTCCCAAGGTGTTGTTTTTCCCTCTCATTGGAGGAAATTTCTGCCTAAAAGTGTCCTTGAAATTTTCATGTAATTTCCATGTCATAATATGTAAACCAATCAAAATGCTTTAAATTTAAAAAGAGGTACATGTAAATATTTTAGAGGGAAAAGAAGAAAAACTATTTTTTTAATTGTATTTTTGGCTTATCTCCTTATAGGTTTAATCAAATATCAAGTTTATGCAATCATTAGATGCAGAATTAAATTCCACATCCAAAAAGTACCCATTACGCATACTTCTGAGAGGACGCACCTTGATAAAAATTGCAGATACATTAAAAAAGTATGTTTTAACATGTTTTTAAATTTATCTACATTTTTTATCAATGTGGTCCTCTCAAATGTATGCATAATGGGTACTTGCTGGATATATAATTTAATTTCGCATCTAATGAGTGTCTAAACTTGAAATTTGAGTAAACCTATAAGGAGAGAAGCCATAATACAATTTTAAAAAGTAGTTTTCTTATTTTCCATCCAAAATTCATAACTCTTAGTTTATTATTTTAACTATTATTTTATTATTTTTCCTTAGGAGGCCACTTTTAGGCTAAAATTTCCTCTAATGAGATTTAGCTTATTTTCTAGGCCCGTTGGTTTGTGTAGCAACAAGAACTCCATAAAATTTACTCTACTCTTACGGGCATCTTAGCTCCCACTAAGCTTGATCGCCATTATTAAGCTATATCCTTGCACTTATTCGGACAATTACCCTCTTTGCTTGTCAAGATGCCTGGTTAAGATAGGAAAGAGAAATTACTCCCAACATATTCCATAAACAATCAAAATTTTCTTAGGTAATAGGTTTGGTGAATACATTAAGAACATGTTATTTTGTGGAAATATACTCTAGCCTCACAATCTGATCATAAACTTGATCTCTAAAAATTGGTACTTTAATATTACCTAATATATTCCTTCTTTGCTTCTTCTTGAGTGTTATTCCTATGGACTGATCTTTAATTTTTTTCCTTTTAACTCATCACTCTACTAATACAATTCATCTTCAATTATAATTATCTTCTTCATGTGACGTGATGTTGTTTTAATCCCCCTGGGACTATTATGGATTCTTCCAAATTCCATCATGTGCATTCTTGATCAACCAACATTCCTGTAAGAGAAAAAAATGTCCATCAGCCTAGTATAAGTTAAGGTAATGAGAAAATCATAACAAGAATACCATTCATAGCAAGAAGAAAGCAGCAAGCATATGTTTTAAAGGAATCAGGGTTTATGGTTGTTTTGGAAAAACAAGTGAAATCGGTCCAAAATCTACATAAGCAAGGGCCACCTCTACTCTTTCAAAATTCTCATTAAAAACTTTTAGAAATAACAAATGAGTTTTGAGAAGTTCTTGAGAACTTAGAAGACAACACTAGTTACTTTGTTCTAAGAAGCCCTAAAACCTAGGAGTTTGGGAAAGTTGACAAACTGGTCAAAGAGTGATAACAAAACCTCCTTCATAATAGCAGAGGGTTTCAAACTATCCTCTAGGGTTTGGCGAAGAGGCACTAACTCCACCTCATCAAAAGGTAAAATTAGATAGCCAAAGGCATGAAAGGAAGCAGACATAAAAACAAGTGATCCACTACACCAAAGGAAGAATGAAGAAATATCAGTTCAAGGTTTTTCTTCTCAAAGAAAGGACATAAACATTTTTAAAGGGTCAAGGAGGTAAGCATAAGGGAAGAAATTTCCAAAGGAGGAAACTATGACAAACGTAGGTCATTATTGATAAAATGAGCTGTCCAAATTCAAAAGAGACAGTGATCAAAGGGCAGAAGTGGTTTAGAAATCTCACCTCCCTCACTGGACATACATCATTTGCAAACTAGGAACAAACATGTAGCTGGTTTAAGAGCAGTAAAGCCTCCAAAATGGTTTCTTTATCAAGACATATTCTACAAAATATGGTTAAGCATAAATAACACTTTTACAAGACTGTCAAAAGGTGTTTTCCCTACAAGGAAATTGATAGGGTCAAAGCAAGAATTTTTCCAATAATGGTGGCACATCTCAAAAGACCAAGAAATGTTGATGCTTATTACTAGGGTTTTCATACTAGGAGGTTGTTCACTGCTTTAAAGAGAAAACCTGACAGAATGTCAATTAGAGTAAAAAATGTCAAATTGATCACAAATATGCTATTTGCGAGTGTTAAAACATCATAAAAAGGTTCATGTTTACAAAATAAAGTAAAGTGCAATATTTGAGCTAGTTGAAAGGGTTTGTGAGCACAAGGAAGACATCAAGATGCTTCCAACAAAGAAAAGAAACATATCTTTGTGAAACTATCACCTACAGGACCAAAAAGAACCAAGAAGACAGTGAGAAAAAGTAAAGGGAAATAAACTTTAGAAAGACGGTTTGAGCTCACAAATCCATTTTTCAAAATACTATAAGACCTCATTTCCTTTTTCCTTAACCTCATTTATCATTACAAAAGGAGAGAAAACTGTTGGAGAGAATTTTTTGAGGGTTTTTGTGCAAGTTTGAATTTTTTTTCAGGTGTTATGCACTGAGGCCAGCGCTACGCACCTGGCCATCGGCATTGCGCATAGAGGAGGCAGCGGCAATGTTATTTAACACTACATTGTGCACCAGAAGGGCGGCGCTACGCACCTAAGCCATCACTATGCACAGGCACAGAAAAAGTCTGACTGCCCACACCTTGACCCAGCGATGCACTCCAACAGGCCCGACAGGCCCATCTCTAGCCCGAGTTGACCCGACGCTACGCTCCGACAGGCTAGCCTGACCCGACTTGAATGTGCAGTCGTGCAGGCGCTGTGCACAGACAAAGCTTGTCCAGATTTTCTCAAAAAGTGTTCAAAATTAATATTTTTGCCTCCAAATCTCCTACAACCAATGAAACAAGGTTGGTGGCTCTTTTTCTTACCTTCCAAATAATCATTTTCATAAGAAAGAAGATGTTTAGAGGCCTGATGTGACCAAACCCTAAGTTGCATAAAAAATCAAATATTGACCTCCTAAGTTAGGGTTTGCAAATTTAAAAGGGTTGTCATAAGGTGCAAAGACTCTCAGTATCAGTAGACCTACTTCTATAGGCTGAACACACTACTTGAAAACTTCATCTTAGCCATCATTTGCAAAAAAATTCCCTCACATCACTTATTTTCCATCCTAGACCTAAAAACTCTCAAACAAGCTAAATCCTTTTGTGCTAAAACCAGTCACCATGTCTGAAGAAAAAATTCATACTAGCAGTGATGAAGGTCAAAGGTCTCCTAACCCAAAGCACAAGGGAGGAAGGGTTAATAGGTTTGTGCCCTTAGACACCACTAAAATTACTTCCTCTCCCATGATCCTTGCATGTTTTTAGGATGTTGGGTGTTATCATTTTTGTGAGAAGGTTAAGCAAGTCTGAAGCCACTCAAATTTGAATAGGTTGTTCATCCTCAGTTTACAAAATCACCAAGTCAACCGAGCAGGAGTGAATTTTGAACTCTCATTTGAATCCATTGCTAAATCCACAGGAATTCCAGATATTGGTGAGAGATGGTTTAAACAAAACAAATTGGACTTGAGTTATTATGAGCCCTACCTCAAACCTAGCTGTCAACAAGGCTGCAAGGTTGTCTTCCCCTTCACCCAACTGCTACAGAGGTATGCCCTACTGATAAGGCATATTATAAAGTACTTCACCTGTGAGGGAAGGTACTCTAGGGTTTAATCTTATCACATAAGGCTTCTGATGCACTTCACCAGGGTTTAATTACTGAACCTACCATACTACCTATACCGGAGAATTGACAAAATGGCTTCAGTGGTTAAGAAGAGGAGTTATGCCCACCAAATGCAGATCAATTTTCACCACTCCTTGGTCAATATGATTGTTTTACACTAGCTGGAGGAGCAAGGAATCCCTTGGGAAGTTTTTAACTCTAATGGTGTATTTTCCAATCCCCAAACCTTCATTCAACAAAATTTGCCTTCCACTTCACATCCACCTACCTCCACTCCTCCACCATCTCCACATATTCCTTCTACAGAAGGAAACCCACCTCCTATCTCTTCACCTAATGCATCAAATGAAGGAGTTGACAGCAGCCGTAATGAGGAGAAAACAGATGACAATGGAGAGGAAAAGGAAAATGAGGTAGAAACAAAGGTAGATGAAGAAAAAAAGGAAGAGGATAGTAGTGCTAGAGAAAAAGATGATGGCAGTAGCCATGAGGAACAAACAAACAACAATGAGAAAGAGGCATAATCCATTGAGGAAGACCAAGAGGATGATGACAGCATGGAAAGGAGTGAAGAAAATGAGGCAAGGGCAGAAAACAATGATGCAAGTACAGAGCTTAATCAAGAAGATGAAAGTGATGAAAATGAGGAAAATAGTGGGGCAGAAATAGAGCCTAATGATGAAGAAAATGATGATGACATGGAGGAGGAAGATCAATATGACAACCAAGAGGATTATGAAAAGAACAATGAAGATGACAGTTAGCAGGAAGTTACAAAAGGCATTGATGAATTTGAGCATGACAGTGAGCCCAATAACAGTGAAAAAGGTGCTGAAAACAATGAAGGCAATGAAAATGAAGAGATAGAGGGAGAGGATGAATAAATAGAAGACTAAGAGCAAAAAATTGATGAGGCTGAAACAAAATTTGAAGATAAGGCCAGTGGGCGCAGTAGTGGCACAAGTGAGATAGTCAGTGATGAGAAAGAAAATAGTCATGACAGTCATAATAGCTTTCATGACTGTCATGACACTAATCAACCTCTAAATGACCAAGAAATCCAAAGTGATAGTGCAGAGAGTGACAAAGAAGAAGACCTCAGTGAAGGATAGAGCCAACATGAAGCAAGTGAGGAGGATAGTGGTCAGTTTGAGAGCCAAGATGACAGTGAAGAAAATAGTGAGGAAAGAAAGGATGATGATGAGGTTAAAAGTCAAGAAATCAGTGACCTAATGGAGCATGAAGTCACTCATGAAAGCTAGTACAAATATGAAAAGGCTTGTGACCTCATCAAGGATGAAGGCACCCTCATCACTCCTATCACATGCACCTACCATAGAGGCAAAAGAGATGTGTTTGCTGCCTCAAAAAGGAAAAGGGCCATATCTCCTCCAGCTATCAAGCACAAAGACAAAGGCAAGGAAAATATGGATAAAGGTGAGAAACGGGTCAAGGTAAGGAGAATGAAAAGGATCAAGAGGACTTCTCAAGGGCCTCAATTCATTAATTTAGATAGTGACAATGAGGACAAGGAGATAAACACAAGATTGCTTCTCTTGGAGAAAGATGCACAACTTCAGGAGTGGGAAAGAGACTTTGAGATGGCACAACATGTCATCCACTATTACAAAGATAAGCATAAGCATTTCAAGGAGGTAAAGAGAGGCCTTTCCCTACAAAATAAAATGACAAAGCATTATGCAAGGAAGAACATGCTTGCTTATGCCAAATTGAGGAAGGCCCTCATGGAGCTAGAAGACCTAAAAAGAGCCAGAGTGTAGGAAAACCTTGGAATTTTGGCTAAGGCTTCTCAACAGGTGTCCAAGACCTCTTGAGGGACCTCTCCACAAATTTTGAGGCAAATTGGACAACATTTTGTTTTTTCCAAATTTTGACCCCTCTGTGCACAACACCCTAGGCACTACACACAAAATTGGTGCATCCTCAGCTCTCAAATTTTACATTTTTAGATTTATCACATCACCAACGGTCTTCTCACCAATATTCAGATCATTTGGAGCATTTTTACCCCCTCAAAAGGTCAAAAAACATAAAAATTTTGACCTTTCTACCTCATTTTCAGACCAGGCGCTACGTACAGAGCAGTGTTGGGCGATTTGATTTTTGGATAGGTAAATGGCATCCACTCAGAAAAAATCAAGAATTTCTAGAAATTAGACTCATCAGGATTTCCAACGAGCCATCACAGAGACAAATCCGGTGTCGGGAAGAGATCCAAAACTCAGCTGCAAGAAACCCTATTTTCTGTTGAAGTGGCGCTAAGAATAGAGGCTGCCTAGTGTGTTTTGGACCAAAAGTCAACAAAACACACTCATTTATGGAAAATAGATATTTTTGAGTTTTTTGAGGCAAATTAAGCTATAATTAGGTGCAAATAGTTATTTTAGCATTTATTTCTTGGGATATTATATGCCTTGGGCCTTGCATGGTCTGTTGGCCATAAATGATATTTATGACTATATTTTACATTTTCCTACCACATTTAGGGTTTTAGTCCTGATTTGATCCATAAATAGAGCATGAGGACCCTATGTATTTTGTTGGCATTTGATGATCTTGAAGAGAAATACACATGGTTTCATGAGCTTGGAGAATAAATTGGTTTCGTGAAGTGGATGAATGGCTTGTTTGGCTTGATGATGAATAAGCTTGTTTGCAGGGTTCCATAGCTTGGTGAATGGTGATGCCTTCCTAATTTTTCTATTGTTTCCTTTTTTATCATTTTGTTTCATTCTTCTTGGCTGCTATAAATCAGAAAAGTATAGGTTGAGACATGTTCTTTGAGGCACCTCAATCCTCCTCTTTGTTATAGCTTTGATGTTTTCCTTTTTTGGGCATCTTAAGGAATTCTTGATTCCTCCTTAGGTCCACCAAAACTTTTTTTTTGTTTCATGTATGGTTAGTATGCTATCTTACAAGTATGATTCATGGTATGCCCTACTTATTTAAAGTTTTCAAAACCCTACCTTGAAGCCTTTCTGTGGAATATTGATTGCTAGGTTAGGTCAAAGAGGTCTCATTCGATCTTGCCCTTTGTCCATGCTTACCAACTTGTTCCAGAGTAGGGCCAATATCTTGATATATGATGTTTAGGAGTTCCCTCTCCATAAATTGAGTGATTTGTATTATCTTACATGTTTTCCCAAAATCTGAAGGTGAGTTTTTAAAGTTAGAAGCTCTTATGCTCTCTATTTTTCACTGGAATGTTTATCTTATATGTTTATCAGTTTAAGAATTTTTCATTGAGCTTAATGGTTTTCCCTACCTCATGAGTTGTAATTTTTAACTATATATGTTTAAGATCTATTAGTTTTTCCCAAAATTGATGTTCACTACACCTCATACATCACCTTAAGGATCCATTTACCTTGCTAAATTGGCCCTACAACGCACTCTGTTTCATCATTTAGACGCTCTTGAATTCATTTGACTCCATAGGCAAATGGATTTGACATAATATCACTCCACCTATTCCACTTGACCATATTACCCAACCAAAATAATCAACAAACCCTACACTTAACAACTAGCCTAAAATCAAAACCCTAGAGAAAAAGGAACACATAATTTGCACCCAATAGAGAGATCCATCTCTGAGTCCAGGAAGGCTAGGTCCTCGGACTCCAAAGACTAGTTCCATGTTACCCTATCATTTGTTCTATCAATATGCCAAATCACGGGACCCTAACACTTCCAAGGAGCTTTCAATTTCTAAAACACTCAACGCCTTAATCTCTTTGATTCCAACCACCAATGTGCATATAAATCAAGGTATGAGAGAAGCATGCAATATACTCAATGCAACACTTCCGATTCAGTTCAAATGACCAACATATCTCAAATTTCATATAGAGTGATCAACTCAAGTAACATGCCATGAACCTCCGATATATCATAACGTATAATCAATGCACATATAAAAACAAACTTAATTTCACACTTTGCATAGGTTTCTGGGTATAAATTCACCAACCTACCAACATGTATAAAATCTATCCAAAAGACTCATTATTCAATACACAACTTACTGCCCTCAACTCACTGCCCTCAACCGGCCATTAAGCAATGAAAAGAACACACCCCCTTCATTCAATGATTAAAATGTTATCAATAGTCCTCAAATGTCAGTCATTTGAAACAAGAAACTTTGATAGAGGCCAAAAATGTGCGGCTCTCTTCCATTGAAATCTTTAAGACGAAGAGATTTTATTAGTGTCAAATGCAACAAAAGGTTACAAATTCTGACTTTAGATGAATTTGGTAAATACTATAAGTAAATTCTCATAATAAAAGAGCATTGAGCATTCGGATACCTTCACACCACGAATTGAGGCCAACCTTCGACCTTGCATATTCCTACTAGCATCAAGGTTTGAGATAGATCCCTAAATTAGTAGAGAAAAAAAGTGCTTCATCATTCAACGAGCTGGATACTCTCTTCCTCAGACTACTTCATCTCCTTCTCAACTTCCGTAAGCTCCCCTTCAGCTCCTGAACTCCCCTACAACTCCTCGGCTGTGGTTTTAAAGGCTCTGAATTTAATTGCAGACATAGCCATCACCATGGCCGGACCATATGCACTGGCTGGCCATGTTCACAAGTGGAACACTATTTCCGATCAGCAGAAACAGAGGGAATTGGGTATAAAAATGGCATGGTTGGTGACCACTACATTGGGCTCCCTTTTTTGAGTTTGAATCTCGATCAATAAAATTAACAAATCCCACCTAAATCTCTGATATATTTCCAACTATGTTGACCAATGTTTTGAATTCACGTGCTTTCAAACCTTAAAGAGATTCTGGTGTGAATCGTAGATTATTACAGTCGTGAAGACCATGAATGTGGAAATTTAGAGTCTCTTTTAGCTTGGAAATTAATTTGAAATATGAAGAAAAAAAAATGAATGTCAATGTAGAAACAAAAATAGAGGTGTGGGTTTCTGCAATGGTGGCGCACAGTGGGAGATGAAGCAACGTGGAGCAGGCTAGAAGAAGAGGCGTGTAAGTGAGAGTAGGCAGTGATTTGGGTCAAAAAATTGTTGTGAGGGTATGAGAATGGATATGCACAATGCCCATGGTGTCAAAACACCACTACATAGTTGTGTTAACAAGGCAGTCACTGCATAGATGTATATAGACTTTTTCTACAAGTACGACAGAGAAAATAAACCACAAAATTTAAAATTACCGATTCATTCATCATCCAAGCCTTTAAAGTGGTAGCATTATGAAGTTCGATGAGATTGCAAATAAGGGTAGAGGTTGCACTAATACAACACAGGCCAACACTATTTAGAAGCTTAATGGGGACCTCTAAACTCGGGGCTCTGATATCATGTGTGTGTCTAACATGAATCTGTGGCTCTAATCCTCTATGGCTATGTGTGGAAGGTGAACAGTCACAAAGGAGTCCAAGTGACCTTGGAAGATGAATCCAAGGGTCACACCAATGTAACATAAATAGACATCTATGGTGAACAATATGAATAACTCATGCTTATCTTTCTATGTTGTGTTTACCTTCTCCTCCACCATGTGTGTGTTTAACATGGTATCAGAGCCATGATGAGTGGCCTTCCTATGTGCGTTCTTGTGTTCCATTGACAGCGTTGGTGTTTGAGCATAAAATTTGACCTCTGCACACTGTTCCTCGCTACTCGAAAACGCCATTATTTTCCTGCTAGCACTGACATCATTTTCTGTTGCTATGAGTGTCTTTTCAGTCCTACCCTCTGCTTTCCTACACGCTCTGCTCCAAGTCTAATTCCGGAAGGTTGTACGAGTAATGCTTCCATATTCCAGGCTTCTGGTATGCATTGCCTTTCATTTATCCTCCCTTCTTCCTCCATATAGAATCAACACCATATCAACTCCTCTGCTTTTCGGTGCCACTACACTGCTCCCTCGATGTGGTGGTCTTGGTATTAAAAATAAATCATACACAACCTCCCTACACACAAATATTGGCTGAAAGGCACCTTGGTATCACTTCATTCTCTTCGTTAAACACTCTCCTCGGTTCTGTTGATTTAATGACTGTGCACTAATGCATTGAGCTAGAGGCCGAGCAGTGACTGTCAATGTTTACACACCAATCGAGCCTCCCACTGTGTTTTTCTTGTAGAGAAACCATGCCATGGGAGTGTGCGCAAGGAGAACCATGATGTGGAGCAGGTTGCCGCCTTCCATGGAATAGTTAGAAAACCTGTGCATCCCTCCATACTCTGAGCATAAACTGCTTCACTGACCTGTGTTTTCAAACTCCCCACTCCTCTGTGTTTATACCTCTTAGCACCAAGCTCCTCCCTCCTCCATACAGTTGACCCTTGGCCACAGACTCACCACTCACTGGCTCCTCGACTCCTATCTCACGCTTCTCCCACAGCACCATTTACACCCTAAGCCTGAACCGGTGCATGTTCACCCTCGCGCAGCTCTCTGACAGCTACTCTTCCACACCCTGTCGGCCCTTCACTCCCCCAATGACCTTCCACTCTGTCGGCACCCTCCTATCCCTTGCACTCCTTGTGACCTCTCCTCTCCCAAAACATCCATCAAACGCTCACCTTCGCTCACCTCTTCTCATAGCCCCCCTCACCCTCACCCATCTCCTCACTCCCGCCCCTCCGCTGCTCTCATACCACATTCTCATAATTGGTTGGAAGTGAAAATTTACACTTTGTGGTTGTTGTAGGAATAGAGAAACGCACATGGAGTCACGGATTTGATAAATGACATCAAGGTTTACGTACTTTTGTGGAAATTTTGAAAACTAGTGTTTTGGGTATGATTAGTGTTTCCCGACTGTGGTTTGGGGGAATTATAGAGTAGTATCAGAGCTTAAGTTACAACAATAGGTTCTCTTGGTCTAGAATATTCCTTACAATTAAAAATATTTGGTTGTTTATAAATTATTTCATGAAAGTCACAATGGTGGGAATGGCCAAAATTCCACTTAAATTTAAAAACAAGTGCCACTGAAGGGCACTCAGTAGAGATTAAGGACAAATTTTGAATCAGAAATTCAAGGTTTTGGGATAACATTTAGCCATGGGCGATGGTGAGTCGTGGTATTTCACCAAGAATTTTTCAACTCCCAAGGGCTCCTCAACTCTATTTATCAACTCAGGGTTTGTACAAACTTAGAGGTGACAACGCTATATGCACAATAGATGGGATTCTACTCGTGCCACCCTTAATTATGATATTATATCAAAATTTATAAGAGACCATTCCTCCTACTAAATTAGAATGAAAGCTTGTCGATGAAGGCACAAGTGGAATTACCTCTATCTATGAAAGTGGAAATTCCATTGACTCAACTTGTAAATGTTAACTAATAAGTTCATGAAAGGACAGAGGATAATCTAATTGCAGAAATAAATATTTTTTATCTTAAAAATCCATTGAACTACCAAATCTAATTGTAGAAAGTTGACTATTCTATCTTTTATAATTCATCAAACTACCAATCATAATTTCATGCATCATCTACCTAGTTCACATTTTCTTGATAATCAATAGCTTACTTGCATCATACTTGTGATAAAAGAAACTAATTCTACTTTGTTTTGCAGTGAATAAAAGGAATGGTTGGAGTGGCCTAGGAGCTTCCCTTGATCATAAAATCACAATTGAGGGTAGTTATTCATCTTAGCTGAGTCAAAGTTGCAGTGGGCATCAAAAGTGATGAGGAAAAGTGGTGCTACAAGCTTACTACAGGTGGCTGCTATAGGAAGTCTTGTCTTGTATTGCTACATGAGGGCCTATAATGCTACAAGAGGGATTCTTAGTGGGTGTTGAAGATGAAAATGATATCTTCAGGGCATGGAGAGGTGGATGTAAGTTGAAGAAAATAAAGGGAGATTCGGTTGAGCCCCTACCCAAGCACAAGACCTCTCATAGGTTTGTCTTGCACTAGGATGAGTGCTCATGGTATACTAGGAAAAATGATTGATGAAACAAATTTTTGGGACAGAATTTGAAGGTGGAAGGAGAAGATGAAGAGCTCGAGATGGAAGTGGTAAAGGCTCCCTTCCCTACAGATCAACATATCCCTGAAATCAATCACATGGCTTCATCCATTTATCATTGAAAAAATGAGATAACTTATGATGGAAAATATTAGTTGTAAATAACATCTATTTTATGTCAGAACATCGATCTAATTACTAAACTAACTTCTAAGTTACAGAAATAAAATTTAAAACATGACAGCTAACACTAATCAATTTCCAAGAAATCACAAACACAATATTTTTGGACTATGGTTGTGAATCCTTCTAGTCATTCTCCCACAAGATAGGTGATCTAGAGGCTACAACCACAGGCTTTTATATATTAATCTCTATTGAAGTGAAAGAAACTATGAGCAACTTGGAATCACGAAGAAGCATAAGTACAAAAATAAGGACCAAAGCCTTTGGGTTGGGCCCAAACCCAACGGTCTCATCTCTCTTAAACTAACTCAAATGCAACTTAAAATCCAACTTCTCATTATAAAAAAGTGCACGTCTCATACATCACATAAAAGTTAAAAGTAACAATGTGAAGCTCCAAGATCAATAGGTACACCTAGTTGAACAAAAACTTTGAATCTTAATGAGCTCTTCTTCTTGTTTATTTATACAAAAGGGTATCTACTAGCATCATCGTTGAAAATAGGAGTGATTTCATCCTTCATCTCAAAAATAGTGGATCTTGTTCTTCTTTAGCTTCATTTGCACTAGTAGTGGCTTGGCATCCAATGGATTTGAATTGATGAGAGAGAGTATTATGATACCAACCTAAATTAGGGAGTTAAGGAGGTGGTAAAACCCCCTTTATTATCTCCTTGTTTTCTCCTTCATGCCCCTGGATGATAACTATCTAAAAATTCTCCATTTTCCTGTAATTAAACCACATTAGGCCACATACTATGAAAAACACCTTTTACTCTTCTCACTAAGAATATTATGGAAAAAAATGTGAATAAATGCAAGAAAAATATAGTTTTAAGGCTGGAGGATGGCATCATGACCCTGATAATATACATATTTATGGTCCTCATCAGCCTTTTTGAAGGTCTTTCTCATCCTTTGAGCAACTCAGTCATCCATGTTAATCTCCCTCACAGCCCTAGTGGCCTCCTTGACATCCCAAGGCACCTCAGATGGTGTGCCTTATTATGGGTAAAATAGTACCTTTTTCTATATCTCATTCCATTCCTTCTTCTATTATATTTTGTGCTTTCCTTCCTGTAAGCCTCGTAGAAAAAGTGGACTAAGTTTTAGTCCTATCCATTGGATCTTCATCCTCTGCATGACTCTCTTGTAAAATTGTGTTCTCTCCAAGGCATTTCTTATCCTTTCAGGAGAGTGGTATTATTTGAATAGTAGATTATGGGGTACAACCAGCCATATTCTCTAGAAATATTGCAAACTTTCTATTCCCAACATTCTAAAGGTGTCCTCAAAGTGAAGAATGGATTTCTCCTATTTTTTAACGTATTTGGGTGCTAAAATATCATCATTGGAGATGGGCTCATGATTTATAATGATAGACTTAGGGCTCACTAGCTCTTCTATGATGTACAAAGATTCATTCTCCTCTTTTGTCATTACCTTCTTCACCTCCCCAACCCTTGTTTCTTCATGAGGCAACCAATATGCCAAATCCATTAGCTGAATGTATCCCAATCTCGAATTGGGATCCCAGAAATTAAAATTTGTCAAGATGAAATTATGCATGTATAATTCAACTAAATTTTCCCTGTCCTTCATACTAGTTTCTTCTAGATTCTTGATCTGGTACTGTAGCCATTGTTATTTAAGAAATATATCTTAATATTTTTAAGGTTTCCTACATTGCAAGGCTTCCATAAAGAGACTTTTCATGGTGGCAAGTTGGTCTTGTTTCTCCTGCGGCCTCTCTTCTCACCTTATGTTCTCTTCTTGTATCTATTATGTCCCTAGTTTATCACACTTTTTCTCTCCTATAGAAAACCCTGCCCCTCCTCTAGCTTCCCTTTTTCTGCTTGTTGAAGAGTAGCTTGTGTCTTGGGGTTCTTCAAGGTAGCTGAACTGGTGGTGTTCCTACTTATAGATGCTACATGTGTCTTTGTTTTGGGTTTAAGAGAGGTGACATCTTCAATTTTCCTTAACTGTGTCCTACCTCTTCCTTCTTACCTGGCCATTCTCCAATGGTGATGCGGACCCTTATGGAAGTTTGTGGTTTCCCTTGTTTAATTCTGGTACTTTTTCTGGTCTTGAAATATAGGGGGGCTTGTCTTTGTTGCTTCCTTTTGGCCTTGACAAGTGTGCCCAATGTAACTAAGGTGGAAGCTACCTCTTTTTCAATATCCCCTAGATAAAATCTTGTTTGATGTGGTTTTTCTCTACTTCTTGGGGTTTAGCAGGTTCCTTAGGGCCTAATTCTTCTTCCACTTCTTTCTCCCCATATCTTGATTCTCCTTCCTCTGCCTCTATTGCCTCTTTATCCTCTGTTTTTATCTCTTCTCCTTTTGTCTTTGTCGTCTCCTCTTCTATTTTTTTTCTTCTTCCTCCTTTGTTCTTTACTCTCTACCTCTAATGCTAGAGGTTGATGTCTCCCCAGGGGTGATGAATTGTTTTTGTATGAAATTCTCCCTATCCATGTTGAAAAATTTAGTCCATAGGACTAGGATCCTAAATTTTCTTAAATCATCCATCATTATCAATTTAATGAAGCCATGTTGAGAAAAAATTCATTATTTTCCCTCCCTCACCTTTTGACTCGTGTCTATGATTTATTGTAGGAGAAAATGGGGCACACTAAGTCTTTTTCGGAGTGGAAATTTTTTCTTGAATCTCAACTAATGGAGTAATCTGAAATGGTAAGCATAAACCACACTCATTATCCATTCATGCGATATATACTTCAGGATATGGTAAGCCACCTCATCCAAAGGATAAGGTAGGCTTTCTCTTCTAACTCCATTCTTATCCTAAACATGCTTCTCTTTCAAAATGAGGAAATTATTTCTAGTTGTGACACTCATTTCCTTTTCTTCTTCGCTCCATATAATCCCTAGAGGTAGGGTGGAAACTCTGTTAATGGTTTCAAGGCTAAGATATATGGCTAATCCTATTGTGATAGTAGTAGAATTTTCCTCTCCTTGGGAATGCAATGCCATGAAAAATTCATGAGTAATATCATCATAGTACCCCTTTAACAAATCAAAGAAACCTAACCATTGGTGTCTTTTGAAGATTTTCTCTATAGGGGAGTGTAGGTGAATCATTTTGGTGTCTTTGGGTTCTCTTATGTTAAATCATCCCCCCATTTCTTCTCAATTTCTTCTTTATTATATGTAGGTATGGAATTCAAAAACCATTCAAACAGTCTCAATGGTGAAACAATGGGAAAGTTCTTGGTAGTAGTGAGGAAGAAGGGTGCTTAAATTGACATCCACCAAAATATTTTTCTCATATTTGAACAAAAAAAAACTTCAAAAATACCTCATACTAATCAATTTGTTGTTACAGTACCTTAATTTCAAGCAGACTACTCATGCAATTGGATGTATAAACAAGGAAGGTGGGTGTCACTTACTTCTTTTTATAGAAATTTTTGGTGTGCATGGAGGTTTTGAGACAATATCAAGCTACTTTGACTCCTTTCACCACATCCCATTTCTCTTGTTGCAGATTCTCATCCCTCCTATAGAAATTGTAGACCTGCCTATAGTTCCTTCTTATAGTAGTTGCAGAACGGGGTTCGAAACTCCTAAGTGGCATACAAAAAATTTTCCTCTCTGTAATTTATTTTGAAATGAGCGAATGTTCAAGATAAGTCAAGCACCAGTATATAATATTATATTTTTTAGTTGAAATATTTGAGCGTTGTGGTGACATGGCATCTACACAGGTTTCCCCTTTTGGATCGTTGTCCCCACTCTTCGTAATCATTTTTCCTTCCCTAGTAATCAACACCCCACTATACGTGGTACCAAATAAATTTGATGTGAATTTTCCACATTGAATGGGTGACCAACACCAACTTAAGTTTACTAACTGAGGTTCGCCAAGTTCATTGGCCACCTCTAGCCTATTAAAACACCTTTTCTCGCTTAAAATACATTTTAGTCATTTTATGCATAGGGAGGAGGTGAGGGTTCCATACTTGATCTTACTTATGGATTGAACTATTGAAGGTTTTTTCATGCTAGAGTTGGACCATGTATCATTACGATCAAGGGATTTGACTCTCTACCTTATTTCTTATGCATGTCTTTATTCTTGATGATACCTTGATTGTTGCTTTTGTTTTGTGTGTGTAGGTACCTCTCTGATGTCCAAGATGTTGATGCTGGTGGATATCCTTGAGAATTATGTGTCTATTAATAGTTTCACATAAGGATCCATCATCCCTTCTAGTGGTTTAAAGAAAATAATATCAGTGATTATTGTTGCAACTGCACAGGATGCTAGAGAAGGAGTTTTCTTCCTATAGTAGTCCTTTGATCTCCTCTTAAAGTATTCAGTTTGCATGATGGTTCTTAGGGATATGATGACAATTAATGAGGACATTTTTAGATTCATGGAGTAGTGTAGACACTGTAGAAAAATAAAATAGTGGCTTCTGTGTGTTTTTAAGGTAGGACATAGTGGAAACTTTGAGTAATTGTTTTGGTGAAATGGACTGGATGGGTGATGGATGGATGATGAAAAAATCATTGGAGGGCCCTATTTATCATTTCTTAGAGTCATGATTGTTTTTTGGGTTGTTATTATCCTTGGATATCCATATTGTAGCTTCACAGGTGCCTCTTGTAGCATTACAGGACCTCTTGTAGCAATACAGTTCCTTCCTGTAGCATCACAGAGGAGATGAAATTTGAATTTCTTGTTGATGGGATGGTGGAAAAATATGGTCATATGAATGGAGAGGATGGATATGAGGTGTATGGATGGAAGGATGTATGATAGCTTGTAGGATTTTTCCTATAGCCAAGAAATATGCCACTTTGTGCAATCATGGAAAATAAGAGAAGGGTTATCAAATATGGTATAAATCCAACTGAGATGTCATTCTCAAACTATTATATTCAAACTCAATAGAAAGCAAAGCCTTCTTCCCATAAATCGAGTCATATGGAGTGAATCCAGTGGTGGTTTTACAAGTGGTGTTGTAGGCTCAAGTGGCCTCTACTAGTATCTCTTCTCAATCTTTCCTACTGCTGCTAACAACCTGATGAGCCTCAATATTGCGACAAGAATGTTGCAACTCTCAAGCTTACCAACTTTATTTATCAACTCAGGGTTCGTACAAACTTAAGAGGTGTCGACACTATATGTGTAGCATACAATGTGTCATTATTTATTTTATATGATGTAATGGATTGAATTTCATGAAATCAAATATTAAACTAATTGCATAAAGGTAAATATTACTTTGAAAATAAATTAATCAACAATTTGTAATCGAAATTTTAAGAGCATGAATTCAAATAAATAAGCCTAATCTACTTTGTAAAAATGCATGTCCTAAGTGGTGTTTATTCTTCCTCAATCATGGATTTAGTTCCTATTGGTCATGATTTAAACCTAAGAGACAAAAATCAAGCTTTGGGAGAAAATCTGGTCAAGTTTACATGTGCTACAAGAGTGCTACATGAAGTCATGTTTTTGGTACAAGATGTTATGTTTTTGCTACAGGGAGTCATGTTCAGGAGATAACTCACCAAATGACTAAGTAAATAACTTTAAAATTGGATGAGACAAATTTTAGAATTAATTAGGATGTCTTATGTCTCCATTTCAAGTGGAATCATTCCAAAATACCCTTGTTCACACATACTAAAAAATAACAAAAAATTACTACTCTAAAAACTAAAAATTCAAGAACTAGTGAGCTAGTTAACCTATCAAATGCATATTCTAAATAAGTGAAAATGAAATGGGGTGAATGTTTTTATTAAGTTTAACGTTATTATGACCTAATACAATCAGAATCCACTTAAATTAATTTAATTAACCCATTAAAAAAATAGCAGAAAATTAATATTATTTCGCTACCAGGCATTTCGAAAAATCTTATATTCGTGAACTAATAACCAAATCCAAGTAGATCAATGATGAATATGAAATTAAAAAGTTATTATAAGGATTAATAATTCTTTTGAATCTATAAATAACGTACAAAATAACTCACTTCAATCATTTAACTCAATCCTACAACATGAAAATCATCAATACTAAATACAGAAATAGGCAAAACAAGAATAAGAGATGCATGTGAATAAGTAAAAATAATAGAAATAAATTATGCAATAGGGTTGTGGGGCTATTGGAATGGCCAATATCAAGGAGATTCAGATTCCTATGCAAGAAATAAATATTTAGAAGCAAAAAATGGAACCACACTTCATTATTTGAACCAATCCAGGTACATCTAGGCTAGAAATGAAAGAGAAGTTGCAAGGAAAACATGTTTTCTCCAAAAAAATAATAAGAAAATACATGCCCCTAGAGGCCAATTCGAATTGGTACTTATATAAAATTATGAGGAAGCTTTCTCCTCCAAAATCCCTCAAATAGTGGATCTGGTTCCCAACGCTAGGACTCTGCAATAAATGACATGTAACACATTCCTAGATATTCTTAATCATTGGAGCTCTAGAATTTCTCACTAATTTCATGACAATTTGTTCATTTATTCTCCAATATTAATCCTCCTATAGTAGGGAGAAAGTCCCTAGATTATCATCTCCTCGAAATCTTCTTAATCTTTTCATTATTCTCATAATATTCTTCAAAAATAAATAATATCATGTACACATATGAAATTATCTCTAAAACTTCCTAACAACATATTAAAGCTAAAATACATTATTAAGTGTATAAATAGAGGTTTAAAATAGACTTTATGTGCCCAAGAAAGTTATATGGGCCTTAATGTGTGTCTAATTTAGAGGCCCATCATACCTCCTTACTGAAATTGTTGCTCGTCCTCTAAGAAACCTATCCATCTTCTTGCCCTGATGTTCTTCTTTTATACCTTAGATGACTTTTATGATGTGGATTTAGGTTCCCCTATTGGCTAAGATGTTTTTTTATCTCAATTTTCCATCATTCCTTTGATTTTCCCTCTTGGTTTTAGTATTTCAGAAGTATCTCTTGATTCTCCTCCTCTGATGACTTCAATAGAATTTTATCAATGTGGAACAAGGAGTTTTTGTTTTATGTTGTAGGAGTGAGAGTGTTTATGGAAACAAAGGTAGAATAAATATTATTTTTATGATGTTGAGGAGATGGGAGAATCCAACATGCAACCCATGACACTTTATCCTTAATGACATAAATTCACTAATCTTTTTTACTAAGATTTAGATATGTGGTTGCAACGGAGTATGCTTTTGAGAATTGAGATAGTTTTAAGGGTTTTCATGCCAAGTATTGGTGGGGAAAATTTGTACTTACCATTTCCCTCATGATTCTTTCATCCTTCTGAGGTTAATTGTGTCTATTAATAAGCTTCCTGTAGCAACCTGTGACTTTATCACTTTGTTAGCCTCCTGTAGAAAATTTGTTCTTCCTGTAGAAAATTCATGTATAAAATATGTTGTTCCTGTAGAAAATCTATTTCTACTCTAGAAACCAATATTTTCATGCCAAGAGGTGGTGAGTCCATCTTTTATTTTAGTTTTTATTTTTTTTCTTTATTTTAGTTGTTGGGATTTTTTCATTTTTTTTCATTGCATTCAAAATAAACTCAAAGTGTTTTTCTTTTTAACTGAGTTGGCCCTTAGTTTCCCCTTGGCACTCATTGTCCTCCATCACAATTAGATTATTACCACCCAAGTTCTCAATTCCTCTTCATGTTTGTATTGTTCCTTTCCTACATGTTTGTGCATATCTTGGTGGAAAAGTGAAGCTAATTTCTAGATAAGGCCAACGTTTATCTGCTAGTAATTTTGGCTACAAAAAAAACTTTTCCTTCATACACTTGCAATTTTTTTCAAGCTAATATAAGTTTTTAATAAAGGTTTAGAATATTGCATACCTAAGCTTTACCCTTGATGTGTTTTTGCAAGTGATATTGAGGTTGTTGATATGACCGTTGAAGTTTCCTTTGCTGGTTATGAAGCTACTACTAATGATCCCGAAGCTGCATGTGATAATATGTTGGAGGTCCTATTAATGATAGCCTTGAATCTAGACGTCTTCTAGGTTTTTTTTTTTTTGTTGTTGCTGCTACTTAACATCCTTGGCTAAAATGTTGCTACTGAGATGCTCATGATGTGAGTGTTGTAGTTGATGATTGATTTTTTTTCTTTTGTACAAGTCTTCATAGCATGATGATTATTTAACTGATAAAGTTTTTGTGTGTGTAGTATTCTTCCTAGCATTCAATCTACTATTGGTGGAGTGGATGTATTACTTCCTAATGAGGGTGTTATTTTATCAACTTCAGAAATGGATTCATCATGCTCAAGGTCGTTGGATATTCTACCCTGTGGGTGAAAAAATAATTGACTTTGATTTTTGATGTGACTGTACAGGCTGATACAGGAGGAATCCTCTTCCTGTAGCAGTCAATTAATTTCTCTTCACGACATCATAATAATTTTGGGATTTATGGGAAGTCATAAGAGGTATAAGGATAGGGTTACAATCATCACAAGGTGGTGTAGGTGGTGGAAAAGTTGATAGCATAGTTTTTTTTAATTTTTTCATGTAAGACATAGTGGAAATTGAGGATTAATTTTGGCTATATGGAGTGGATAGGTGATGGAAGTGGTGTTGTGGGAAATTTTGCAACCTTCTCTAAACAGTAAATTATCTTTTGACCACTTACTCCAATCAGATCTGCTTCATGTATCATCTACATGACTTCCTATAGCATTTCAGGACAACCCCCTTGCAGCCGATTTGTTTTATCCATAACTCTCAAATGGTAGACTACATTGACTTGAATTTTTTTTAAACATGTTACCAACATCCTTATGAACCTCCCCATAAAAAATCTTGGCCATTGGATGGACGAATATCGAGAAAAAATAAAATGGTTATAGGTAATGGAGGTCTATTTATCAAAAAGTGTGCACCAGAATTTGTTGAAACTGCTTGAGCATGTTATCATCATCCATATGGATTTCCCCATGAAATATCTCGACAAATGGATGCACAGTTTTAAATAAATAATAAAAATAATTTCCTGCTAAAAAACATTACTTCCTATAGCAAAAAAATATTTCTTGTAGCATTTTAGGACAACGAGGAGAATGAATGAGAAAATCTTGGAAATGATGGGTGGATGTTGTAAATGGATGAGGGTGATGGATTGGCATGACCTATTCCTTTTAGAGCATATGAGCAAAGGAGGAGAAACTCCAAGTTTGACTTCCTTTGACTAGATTTTCGACCAACTTTTTCTTTTGGTGCCAATTTGTTTTTGTTTCTTGCAAAGGTTGGAGAGCACCTGCATTCGTCACAGAGAGACACATGGAGAAATTTTTTTTTTTTCCAATTTTCTTTTTCTTTCTTAGGCCTACTAGCTACCTCAATGAGGCTTTCAACTAGTAGGTCTGACTAGGCACCTCAAAGGAGGTTTTCACCTAAGACCTTTTCTTTTTCTCTTATTCTTCTCTTTTTTCCAACCAATTGACCACCTCATGGAGGTTTTCAATCAATGAGCCAATATCATGTGCCTAAAAAAAGGTTTTCACCTGATACCTTGTTTTCTTCCTCTTATTTTTCTCTTTTTCCATTTTTTATTTATTTTTTCTATCTTAGTCTACTTGGAAAAAAATATATATATTTCAAGTGTAGGAATACTTCTTATGGAGCCATGTGCACATCAATATGACATATAAACTCATGTGTAGGATTGAAATATATGCTTTGACATGTTCCTAAATTTTAGAGATGAAATTCTTTGACTGGGAGGAGATCATAAATTGTTGAAGAAAAGTGTGTTGCTGCAAATTAAAGATTGTATGAAAACATATTTCAATATAGTTGTGATTCCCTTGGTCCAATTTCACATTTGGATCTCTTTCTATGTACTCTTCTATGAATACATTCAAATATTTATCCAGGAGAAAATGAAGTTCCTTGAAATCTTCTCACTCAGTGCATCATACAGGTATGCTGCCAAGATTGAGTATAAATTCAAAAAGAAGAAGCAATACTTTGGATCTGCAAATCAAAATAAAATGAAAGACACCCCCAAACCATAGAACACAGGATAAGTCCAAGGTGGGGTGGCCCAAGACAACCCGTCGAAGCCACAAGTGAATAAAAACACAATGAAGCCAAAGAAAGACACAAGAAAGTGGTATGGTTTCCATAATAGCTCCACTCATAATACAAGTGAGAGTTGGGCTAGGCAGTCACTGGTGGCCAAGCGGAAGGATTCTGAATCAGATGCATGTTCCAACTCTAATTCAAAACCTAACAAGGGGAATGATAAAGGGAAGCATATTATCGATGTGAATCTGAGTACCACCATTTCCACCACCAAGATATAGAAGGAAGAACCTGAAGATCCAGAGGAAGGGGATAACCTCTTCCATTCCTAGATGTGAGTGAAGGGTTCCCGCTGCAGTTCATTGTCGACAGCGGGAACCAAAAGAACCTCATTTTAGAAGAGGTCGTGAAGTGGTTGGGCCTACCAATCACAACACACCCACAACCATACACCATCAGGCGGCTTCACCAAGGATGGGATCTCCATGTCAACTAGCAGTGTCACCTTCCCTAAAGCATAAATCCCTTCATAGATGAGGTATTATGTGATGTTTCTCCTCTTAAATTTTGCAATGTGTTATTAAGAAAACCATACTTTTGTAAGTGATAATTTTTGTATGAGTCTCGACCTCGTGCTTTTATTCTTACTATGGGTAATAAGTTGTACATGATACCATAGGTAACACCACCTACCACCATGTCTTTGATCACTGTGAAGAAATGTAGTAAGATAATTTCCCAAACTAGTAAATTGTTTTTCCTTCTGGTCCGCACTCAGGGAAATAAAAATGTTGTGGCCACGACCTCCAAATAGGGCTCCTCTGCAAGGCAGCAACAAATGGACAAGGTTGTGTAGGATTATGGGGAAATATTCATCTCACTTGCATGGGTGCCTATGCATTGTTAGGTCAAGCACTACATTGATCTGACCCAAGGCATGCCACTACCCAATGGACCAATCTATTGGTGCTATGTTTTGGATAAGATGAAATAAACATAAAGATTCATAAGCTGTTGTAGAAAGGTCACATCCAGCTGAATTCATTTCCCGGTGGGAACCCGATCGTATTGGTGCAGTAGAAGGATGGGACTTGGAGACTCTGTATTGAATATTGGGCACTGAAAAAGATCATTGTTTGGAATATATATCTAATCCCATGGATTGATGACCTTCTGGACAAACTCAAGGGAGAAAAATATTTTAGCAATATTGACTTGAAGTTCGGGTATCACCAGATCCCAATCGAACCCTCTAATGTGTGAAAGGTTGTCTTCAAATCCAAGGAGGACCTTTTTGAATGGTTGGTCATGCTTTTAGTGTTGATGAATGCTACTGCAACCTTCATGAGGATGATGGACGACACATTGCAACCATTAAATAACTCATTCGTGGTGGTGTATTTGGATGACATCCTAATCTGCATCCAAAGTTGGGAAGATCACCTCCACCACATTCGACAGGTCCCCCTGATGAGCTCCATCATTAGGTACATTTGGAGGGGTTAATTGTCACCTTTTTTCCTTATTAAGTTTCTTTTTCTCACATTTTAATTATATTATGGTCTTATGTTTCTCTATATGGTGATTAAGGCTTGTCATACTTCGAATGCCTAACATGAGTTAAATGAAAGAAAATCACGAAGATATTGCCTTTTTTATGAATATTTTTTCATTAAAGCTCGAATTATACAAAAAGGAGAGATTTTAGGGGGATTTTCCACCTCCTTAACTCCCAAAGGCAGCCAAGGGATCCTTGAGATTCCCTCCAACAACTCGAAATCAAAGGCAACCAAGCAAACTCAAGACGAAGTGTACCAAAACTACACTTCACTTGTAGTCAAAGTGGACACATCACCTAATTTTTAGGGAGATGTTGGTAGCTACCCTCTAGGTTAAATATGGATGATAAAGAGATCATTAGGATTTGAAATTTGAAGGAATATAATATACCCTTAGCTCTTTTAATAGGTTTTTGAGACTTCCATGTTGATGTAATGAGACTATTTTCTGCAATAAAATGAATATTCAGATTTTGCTTCACTGATCTAGTTTCATAGGGCTAGGCTTGTGGGTTAGGGCCCAATCCATTGACCTTAAACGCTCTTGTGCATTCATTCTTTACTTTTATGTAATTCTAGCTAGTTTTCTTATGAGTGTTTAGCTAGTTTTCTTACTTATTCAGTTCACTTTTTCTAGTTTGCTTCCATTTGTCTTTTGTTCTAGATTAAGTTTGCTCACATATTTGTAGAATAGTTTATAAACTCAGAAATTTTTTTGTCAAACCTCCCTCCCTCATCTCTTTTCTTGGAACTTGAGGAGGGTAGACCTTCTCCACAAGCCAAAATTTATTTTTAGTTTATGATTTCTTGGAATGAATAGTTAGGTTTCTATAGTGCCACGAATATGTTTAGAATGTTGTGTTAGATTTATTTTTGTAGGCTAATGTAGGTTTTCTTTCGAAATTCAATTCATCTTTTACATTTCCTTGATCATGAATTTGTCATTATTTGTTGCATGAACATGTATTTTTTTTGCAGGTTCAAGTAGCACAACAAAGGACGACTTCACCATCACCTTCACCAGGCTTCTTTTCCTCAAAATCGCAATCAACCCTGTTTTCATATTTTCCATCTTCATATAGTGAGTAAACCCTAGAGGTGCAAGCCTGGCCTCTCAAGAGGTTCCGAGCTTGGACAAGGGGTTGAAAACATTCCACTCATACAAACACACCTTCACTCCACCTTCCCTACACTTTTCTCACCCATTTTTGGACTCAGTTATCCCTTGGACTATTTTTTGTAGCAATTCAGGACTTTCCTATAGCACTACAGGAAACCTATAACAACACTTGTAGCAACACTAGTGGGCCCATTCTTAAGCCCATAAGCCACCATAAAAATCACCCAAACCTACCAAAACCACCCAAACACCTTCATCCTTGCACCCATGAGATCAATCCCTTCTTAACCCACCTTAGCACTTTCTCCTCCTAGCTGCAAAACAGTGTATTTACAAGCATAGTTAGGTCATGATTAGCTGCATGATTAAAATCATGATTGATAGAAAATAGAGTATGTTAGTGTCAGTCAGTTATACCTGTCACCAATGATCAAATAGGCCCTTTCAAAAAATTGATTAGGGTTTCAAGTCAATTTTTTATGGCTTCAGTAGGTCTTGAAATAAAAATTTGGTCACTGGCTAGTGGTGTCTAGGACTATTACTACTCCTTCCAAAAAATTTCACCTACTGTTCATTACAATCTCTCAGCTGGATGAGTCATAATTTCAAGGTCTCAATATTCATTTCATTTATGCCATCATGTTATTCATTCAACTCAGTGCCTTCATTAGGTCATTAGGGTTTCAATCATCAAAATTAGTCATTTCATGCATAAATCCAGCAAATGAAGGAGTAGTAATACAGATATTCCTTAATAAAGTTTGTTTAAAGTGTAATTTTTATTAAAAAAGATGTAATAAGTTCTAAAATTTCCTAATATGCATATAAATTTCCAAAGCTACATATTTTTCAAAGCAAAAGTGAAAAACATGTAGTGGGCCATCCCATTACTATGAAGAAAATTGACTACCACAAGCTATAAAACACCATTTCAACTCATTCACCTCATTGATAAAGATATATCACTCATCATAAAATAATTCCTCAGCATTTTCAAGGTCAAAGACACACCAATAATTGATGAAAAGCAACCATGCTACGTTTTCTAGCCCACGCACTGGGTTTTCTAGCCTACACACTGTGTTTTCCTCTACAGGTTGTGTTTTCACACCAAGAGGCATAAAACACGTTTTAAATGGTTTTAAAAGGTGATAAAAGTGTCCATAATCATTTCACAAGTAACTTACAGGTCCTTGACCCCTCCCATTAACTCATTTTTCTTGTTTTTAGAGTGCAAATCCTCCATTTGTCCCCACATTGTGTTTTGGTGGGTGACCCTTATTTTCAAGTTTGAAAGGTAAAAATGCTTATCCCATAGACATTTTACCCTCCCTCATAGTAAAAATAAACTCCTATAGCCTTCACACCCCCTCACTCTCATTTCCTAAGTTCCAAACCCTAAACCCCAGCCTACCACTCCATTTTTGGCAATTTTCTTAGCTAGGACCATGTTAAAAATTTCCTAGACTAATTCCCATACCCATTTTATCCAATTTCACTTCCTAAAGTTCCCTAATACCCCTATCCACTTCCCTAAATTTTCCCACTCCCATTTCCCTTCCCTAACCCCTTCAAACTATCCCCTGACTCGCTTCCCATGTTTTTCCCACAAGGGTTTTCCCCCTTGCAAACTATTAAAATGGAGGAGAAGAAGCCCTATAAAAAAGGAGGTCATATGTCAAGGTATGAACCACTAAACATATATGAAACAATGTATTCCCCACTTGCCAATCATTTTTTTCAAAATTTTGGGTGCATGAAGTTTTGTGAGAAAATTGAAAGGGTCAAATACCATGCCAAGCTCACTAGTTTGTTTGCCACTCACTTTAAAGGAGATAAAGTTACAATTGTAAGGGTCAAATTCACAATGACAGTTGAAGCCATAGCTATAGCAATAGGGATACCAAATAGTGGTTAAAAGTGGTTCAAAAACCTAGATTTGGATATGCAAAATTATAGATCTTACATCAAATCTCATTACAAAGATGGCATCAAGAAGTTTTTCCTTTTGATCAAATTATTCATAGGTTTTCTCCATTGATGAGGGTAATTATGAGGTACTTCACATGTGAGGGTATATTTACTATGTTTTACAAGTATCATATTATATTTCTCATGCACTTCACAGGGATGAAACCTCTTAATCTATCCTATTATCTTCACAAGAGCTTGGCTAAAATGGCAGGGAAGGTGCAACATCGACAAAGTAATCATGAAGCTAGTATCTTTCACCATGCCCTCATAAAAGTTATTTTATTGCACCATCTTGAGGAGAAGAGAATCACTTGGGAGACATTCATTCAGTCTCATGACTTTTTTCCTTCTTCTAGTCAAAAAAATAGCCAAGATATATAATTAGCTACACCATCATCATCATCTATACAAATGGAGATTGGTTCATCTAGCAGAGTCTTAGTGAAGAATAACTTACGGGCTGAGGTGACAAAAACCTATCAGAGAGGTAGGAGGCTTTTGTTTTCTCCACAAATTGTGGAAGGGACCAAGCCTACATCATCAACACAAAGATCACCAACACAACATGCGCCACTTTTGCAAGATGAAGGATCATCCCATATTGACATTGTCAGGGGAGATTTGGAGAGGGGCGAAGAGCACAAATCCACAAAGCAGGTAATTATGGAGAAATATAATGATATTAAAGAGCTTAAGGATAGCTTGTCCAGGGCCAACTTCATGATTTCATTCCTAGAGCAGGAAAACATGCAGTTGAAGGTAAACCAATTGATTTTGAATTGACATAAGTTTTATGCTAGTAAAGAGGAAGTAAAAGGAAAAGAAATAGGTTAGATTGATGATCCATATGAGCATGAACAACAAGTTAGAAGGAATAAGCCAAGAACTAGATCCCTAAATAGGGAACTTCAGCAACAAAAAGAGGCATTTCCACCCAAAGGCACAAATGATAGTGGATGAGCTTAGCTATCAAGTAATAAGGAATTTGAATTAACTATTCCTAATTATATTAAAATTAAAATTGGCATTAATTTTTAATTTTGTTAACTTTCAACATTAACACTTATTAAGAAACTATAATTAATCATTTATCTAAGGACCTCATCAAGGTTATGAATAGTTTGCTCTAATCTTATCACTAATTAATAAAAGTATCCTTAAAGTTAACTTTCCTTTTTAATATAAACAATTAAAATATATATAATAACAATTTGATATAAACCCTACCTTAAAAAGAACCCTTGATATAATTTAATAAATCAAATAATTGAATTATTATTATAATATTAACAATTTATTAATAATATGTAACAAGTGACTTCTCTAAAAATACATTAGCATCCTTATTTTAAAATATAATTAATCTCAAATAAATTATAAGGAATTAAGGCTAACAATTTTAATTTAAATCAATCAAAATGGGAAACTTTGCATTAATTATAAAAATATTATTTAATTTATTTAATTATAACATAATAATTATTTTTGTGGTTGGTCGGTCTACCTCATGCACTCCTTTGGTATATTTATGGTATCTAACCTCCTCTCTTTTCGATAGGATTTTTCCGGATGATGGGTCTTGTTCTAGACCGAAACATTGACGCAAAAATGCACACTGTGGAGATTTCAAATTCAGCAACTCAAAACTCACAGCACATAAATTTGAAAACTATAAGTGGATGAGCTTATACTAGTAGATATTGAGCAAGATAGAGAATATTGGCTTGATAGAGTCAACGAGAATTTGGAAAATCTTCTGAAGAGGGCCAAAAGAGGAAAAAATTGTAGAGACACATGGCTACTCATTACTATACAAGGAATCAAGTCTCCAAGATCAGGGTCAAACAACTGAAAGAAAAACTTAAGGAAACCCTAATCAAGCAAAAAGAGAAGGGAAAGTTGGATCTTCTTGTTGATTCTTCCCCCATTGCTTGACATAACATATCTAGTCTTCATGAAGCAAGCCTATACCAATTTTGTGTAAATTTGAAGAAATTTTGGTGAAAAGTCAATTTTTGTGAATTTTGGCAATTTTGTGAAACAATCACACTGTAAAAAATGTAGTGTGGTCCACGTTTCATTTCTTATGAAGGCCTCCAAATGGAATAAGGTCTACACTATTGGATTCCTTTTTATATCTAAATCAATCCTATCAAACTGAAGCTCCACTTCAACCTCTTCTGGCAGGTCAAAAAGTCAGAAAACCACTCAAAAATGACCTTTCTGCCTCCTTTTTAAAGAGCACGTTGCGTTTTTAGAGTGTTTGTGGGAGAATGAACTTTTCAGGGGCTAAACTCAGTCAATTTCAGTGCTTGAAGACTCCATCATGTATCCAACTGGAAGACCTATCTCCATCAATTTTTCGATCATCATTTGGACTCCGGGAAGCCCTCTAAAACTCAGTTTTCCCTCACACAATGCATTTTCTCTTGGCACACTGTGTTCTCAGCAAAGGTTGCTACATTTTCTCTTAAGAGTGAGTTTTTGTAGTTGACGTGGTCCAGTTTTTCCTTTTCTCATGTAATTTGTCAATCTTGATGATATAATGATTTTTTTAGATGTAATTAAGATAGTTAAAGGTAAATATGAGTAGATACATGTTTGTAAAGGTCATAAACGGTCAAAATAATTAGTTTTTCTATCTTAGGGAGAGTCTGTTTCACCTCCCTAGTATGTATGATTTAGGTGAGAGGATCATGTGATCTGTTCCTTGACTCATTTATTCGACCCCTGAGAGATGTGAAATGATATTTTCTCTATATGTATTCTTTTCTTTGTCATTTGACTGGTTGGAAATCAGAGGTTTGAGACCATTGTAGCTTGTGCTTTAGCTTTTATTAAAAAATTCAAAGGAACAGTTGCAGCTATAATCTAGGAATTCAAGTGAAGTGAGTTATTGATGTTTTTTTTTTCTCTGTTATATTATTTTATGAATGATATAAAATTTCTCTTTCCATGCCATGCTTTCATCAGTGATCTTCCTAAAATTTTGATAAGAAAAATGCTTTCATGGCTCTCTTTTGTTTGGGAAAATGATTTCATGTTTATTTCCTTCATTTTTAATGAATTCATGATGCATGCTCATTAAGATCCTCTCCACTCTTTCAAACCCTACACTACACTGACTAAACCCTAATCCATCACTAAAGCATTACTACCTTTCTCCTTTATATATTTGTAGTTGTAACCCTTTGATACATTTGACCTAGCTACCTCGTTTTCTTTCTTGATCTAGTAGTAAAAAAAAATCAAACTTTCAAAACCCTAGAGCTGACCTAAACAGTCTAAAATATACTCCTTATCCATTAAAATCCTTTTCTTGTGATCTCATAGAGAGAGCCCTCTCTGGTTTGGTAGGGCTAGCTACTGAACTGAAAGCTTGGTTTGAGGTTACCTCCGTTGGCATCCATTCATCAACCTTGGGACATTGTGGAGGCTAACAAAGTAGACAAAGTGTGTTTAGCCATTTGGCGCAGCAAAGTATGATTAGGTTAGTTTCCTTTATGCAATTTCAATTCAACAATTTACTTCATGCAAGATGCCTAGTTTGATTCCATTTCTTATCATAGCTTAATATGTATATTTATTTCATTACAGATTAGTTAGGTGTACTTCCTTTCTATAGAATAGTTATTTTCTTGCTGATAGAGTAATGGATTTGAATCATTTGTAGCCCTTGGTCTAAATTTAGAAGTGTGATATACTTCATCAAGAAACCCTAGAAATAGCACCCTTTCAGAGAGCTCAGAAGAGGATGACATGAGTAGAATGCATCTGCTATGTATATAGCATTGTCACCTCCATTTTTTTACGAACTACAGGTTGATAAATTAAAGTAGGGAAACCTCTGGGAGTTGCAGCATTTTTGGTGCAATACCTGCTTGAAAACCTAGTCAAAGAATTTGAAAGCCACTCTTAGATGGAATTGCACTTAGCTGATTTAAGTTCTGAAACCACCAAGGTTTTGGAGTTTGGCCCATCCAAATCTACGAAAATTAACTCAGACCTCTTATATAAATAAGAAAACCATCTATGCAAACTTTTGAAATAAAACATAGATGCATTTGGTTGGGATTAGAAGGACATGAAAGGGGTGCATCCCTTGGTTTGTAGACATCATATTTACATTAAGGAAGGATGCAAGCTTGTGCACCAACCCGAAAGGTGAATGAACCCAGCCCTAAAAGACATGATCAAGGAAGAACTAGAGAAATGGTTGGATGCAGGTTTCATTTATCCTATATCAGACAGTGAGTGGGTATCTCCTCTTACCCTATTCCCGAAGAAGAATGGAAAATGGGGAATATATGTTGATTATTTGGAACTCAACAAAGCCACCAAGAAGGACCATTTCCCTTTGACCTTTATAGACCAATTCCTGGATGGCCTTGCAGGAAAGAAGCTATTTCCTTCTTAGATGGGTTTAGTGGGTATAACTAGATCCAAATCAGCCCTGAAGAACAGGACAAGACTACTTTCGCATGCCCTTGGCGTACCTTCACTTACAGAGTCCTACCCTTTAGGTTGTGCAATGCCCCAACTACCTTTCAAAGAATTGTCTTGAGCATTTTCTCTGAGCTATTCCATGACTCAATTGATATCTACATGGATTATTTCACACCCTATGGGGATGAATTCTAGGAAGCTCTTTCCAATTTGGGAAAAGTGTTCAGAAGATGCATTGAGATGCATCTCTCCCTTCTCCCAGAAAATTGTGAATTCTTGAAAAGAGCAGGAGTATTATTGAGACACTCAATCTCCCAAGCAGGAATACAGGTGAACCCAAACAAAATAACCATCATCAAAAGGGTACCTTCTCCTCAAAAGTAGAGAGATGTCAGGAGTTTCTTGGGTTTAGCTGGCTATTATAGAAGGTTCATCAAATATTTCAGCAAGTTGGCGTCACCACTATTTGGTTTTTTGGCCCAATATTCTGAGGTTACTTGGTCCATTATTTTCCAAGAAGCTTTTGAGCTCATTAAGGGAAAGATAACTACTGCCCCTATCCTGCGAGGTCCAAATATTAGGGGATTTTTTAGGTCTAAAATGGGCCTCCTAGGAAAAATGTACAACCAAAAAAAAAATTATAAGAACCAATAGGATTCAAGATGATGATGTCAACCATGGGGGATAATTCACCATTTTTTTAATTAAAAGGGTAAAAAGGTTAAAAAAGAATGAAATAATAAAACTACTTTTTCAACTCGTATTTTCAAATTATATCCCAAATTTTTTACTCAAATTTCGAGAAGGAATACTCTTTAGATGAATAATTTAATTCCTCATTGAGGAGTACCCATGTTTCATACTTTCGATGGACCCTCCTACATGAAAAATGAGAAATACATGAAAAATCATGATTGCAATAATGCTTTTCATGTATTTCTGATTTCTCATGTAGAAGGGTCCATCGAAAGTATGCAACATGGGCACTCCTGGGATGAGGAAGTAAATTTTGCATCCAACAATTACTCTCGCTAGAAATTTGAGTAAACACTTTGGGAGATAAGTTGAAAATATGAGTTGAAAAAGTAGTTTTTTACTTTTTCCCTCTAAACTTTGATGATGTAATCAAATCTTATTTTATTATTTCCACTATTATTTATAATTTCCTTATGTGGCCCATTTAAGACCTCCAAATTCCCGTAATGTTGGAATCTACCTTCCACATCCACATAGATGGATTAGACAAATTTGTGACAGAAACCTTGGGGAAGTTAGAAGATAAATTACCTTATGCAATCTATTCCATCAGTAAGAAATTTTCCAAGACCGAACTCAATTATACTATCACTGAAAAGGAAATTTTAGCCATTTTCCATGCTTTAAAAAAAAATAGACATTATGTCACTAGTTATCAAACCTTTGTACACACTGACCATGCAACCATCAAATATGTAATGAAGAAAATAGGTGTTAATGCTATAATAATTAGATGGTTGTTACTATTATAGAAATTTGACCTAACCATTATTGATAAACGTGGAAAGGAGAATGTTGTTACATATTTTTTATCCAGGTTATCTCTATCTGCAGATGAAGAAGGAATGGTGGATGACCAACTGTCATATGAACATCTCTTCTCTATCTCAACACTCTCACCATGGTTTTATGACATAGCTAATTACTTGATTGCTAAAAATTTCCCTCCTAACATCTCATTCAAGGAGAAGTGAAAAAACATCAGAAAAAGTGTCGCTTTCACATGGGTTGGGGGAAATCTCTTCAAGTTAGGCCCTCACCAAATTCTCAGAAGATGTCTGAGGGAGGAAACGTTTTTTGATATCCTCTCTGCATGTCATGATAGCCCTTGTGGAGGCCACTTTTCTACAAAAATAAATACCTTAAAATATTTACAGGTAGGTTACTATTGGCATACCCTTCACCAGGATGCCAGAAGATACACTAGCAGGTGTGACTAGTGCCAAAGGATGGGGAAACCTACACATAGGGATGATATTCCTTTTCACCCTCAGGTGGCTCTTGAGCCATTTGACAAGTGGGGCATGGAATTCATTCCACCTATTGATCCACCATCTAGTCAGAAAAAGTATATCATAGTCTGCACTGACTACCTAAAAAAGTGGGCTAAAAAAAAAGCTATGAAGGTAGCGACTGAGGAGAAGGTAGTAGAATTTCTGAGAGAGAATGTGTTTTACAAATTTGGATACCTGAGAGAGGTAGTCACTGATAAGGGGGCATAATTCACATCTCATATCATTGAGAATCTTATAAGGAGGCACAAGATAAAGCATAAGACTTCCACTCCCTACCACCCTCAAGCAAATTTCCAAGTGGAAGTGCCCAAAAGAGCCTTGGAGAATATCATCACCAAGGTTGTGAGCAACAGTAGAAAATATTGGGAAAACTTCATTTGTTTATATTGGTTACATAGTTGGAGGTGGTCATTTAAAGATAGATCCAAATAATATAGATGTCATTGTTAAGTGTCCAAGACCAAAAAATTTAACTAAATTTAGGATTTTTCTAGGTGCAGTATAGTAAAACACATATATATTTAAAACGTAAAGGTAAAGTCATCTCCTCGTGGTATACGTTTTGAAATCTCTAAGGAAAAAAATTCTATCTATTGGGATATACGCAATAAGATGTTATTGATTGTCAACGTTTACAACAAGGTAATGGACAAAATGTTCAGGTCTTTACTCTGGAGTTCAGGAATAAAGCGTTGGTGCTTGGTATTCCTTTGGATACACGTGAAACTTTATTGAAGTCAACTGGAAATTTACATTCATATTTTAAGCATACATTATCGATGTTTAATCCTAATGACTTTGATGAAGTATGTGTCCAAGCCATACATATTGAAGTAAATGGCAGACCATTCAATTTTTCACTAAAGACATCCAAACAGTTGGAAACCAAAGACAGCAAGAGGAAGAGTAGTTTGAAGGGAAAGAAGACAACGAAAACTCATAAGGAAGGTGAAATACCTACCTGTACTCACTACCAGAGGATCAGAAATGATGAAGCTAGATGTTGAAAACTTCACTTGGAACTCAGACTGAAGAAATTCCAGAAGAATAAATGTGAAAATAAGGCTAATGCGACAATCCAACAAGACTTGGGCTCCAATTCAGGTTATGAAGGGAAAATAAAAAACAATTATTATGATAGGTAAAAATTATGATGCTAGTTCAAGTTCAAGTACTTATGCTTATTCAAACATTAATCATCTAGATGAAGATAAAAGAGTTCAGTTATTTCACATAAGGGTAACTTCTAAGCACATGAAAATAGATACATTGTTTGACACTGGGTCACAGGAAAATTTAATATCTGAATCATTAGTTAAGAAATTGTGTTTGGATACACATAATCATCCAAGACCATACCCATTAGGCCGACTAAAGGAAAATACTAAGATTAATGTCACAAAGCAGTGTCGTTTAAAATTTTCCATCACAGCTCATTACATTGATGAAGTGGATTTAGATGTGATACCGTTATACATATGTGGAATAGTTCTAGGGAGTCCTTATCTCTATGATCGTGATGCAGTGTTTCATAGGAAATATCATATGTATCATCTTAAGAAAGATGGGATTGAATACATCGTTCAGGCACATAAAATCAAAAATCACTTGGATTTAGTTAATGCTAATCAGATTAAGCAACTAATAAGTTCAAGTAAAATATATATACTCATGGTTATAAAATAACAACATAAGGATCTTCATGATGATTTTTTAGGATGTGAATCTCAGTTTAAAGATAGTTTGGTTAAAGTGGTAGATTCATTTCAAAGTCTCTTTAAAGAACCAAAAATTCTCCCTCCTAAACGAGAAATACAACATGAGATACATTTGATGTTTGATGCCCCTCTTCCTAACGTAGGAATGTATCAAATTTAAATAATAGAGAATGAAAAAATAAAGAAACCAATCTAAGATCTTATTCAAAAAAGGTTTAATTTGACCCAGTTAATCTCCATGTGGTTCACCCATAATTTTAGTTCCTAAGAAAGATGGGACATGGAGAATGTGTGTCGACTTTAAAGCTTTTGATTCACTTAAGCAGAAACTAGTCACAACACCAATCTTAGCTTTACCTGATCTTCAACAACCATTCTAAATTGAAATAGATGCAAGTGGTTATGAAATGGGTGCAGTCTTACTTCAAAATGGGAAACCAATTTTTTTTCATTCTGAAACTTTTTCTAAGGCAGTAATAAATTATCTGACATATGATAAAGAACTATTTGATTTGGTTGAAAGTGTAAAGAAATGGAAACACTACATAATGGGTAAGGAAACCGTGATTCACATAGATCATCAGTCACTTCAATACCTTCAGTCACAACCTAAGTTGTGAAAATCTCACCACTACAGATGGATGTGATTTCTTCAGCAATTTCACTTAGTAATTAAGTACAAGAAAGGTGTAACAAATAAATTAGTTGATATGTTGTCTAGACCGTATTTGAATGCTTCAATAGTACTTCAGAATAGTTCATTGAAACATGAAATTTATATAGAACAATATAGTATTGATGATGATTCCAACGATATTTATGAATCTCTAACTCATGGTACTCAGGTGGAAGAAGTCAATTTCCATATTCATGACAGGTTGTTATATCATCTGGGTATGTTGTGAATACCACAAATAGAAAGGGTGCATGTTATTCGAGAAGCTCATTCTTCTTGAATTTTAGGACATTTTGGCATAAGCAAGACTATGCTGCAAATTCAAAGGTATTGTTACTGGCCTCGCATGTATGAAACAATTATGAAGTACATTAAAGGATGTGTGATTTGTTCAATAAGCAAGCCAAGCAATTGAAATATTGGTTTGTACATGCCACTTTCAGTTCCTTTGCGACCATGGGATAAAATTTCCATGTATTTTGTTGGAGGACTGCCTATGTCTAAGAAAGGGCGTGATTACATGTATTCCGTGGTTGATAGATTTAGCAAGATGTGCATTCTTGTTCCGTGCAAAAAGAAAGTAACTGTAGAACAGACAGGACATATGTTCTTTCAACAGGTACAGGTTCATTTTGGGTTACCTACTTATATTATTTCTGATCGAGATACTCACTTTGTAGGAGAATTTTGGTACACTTTGTGGGGACTCATGGACACAAAGCTAAAGAAGAGCACAAATTTTCATCCACAAATCAACGGAAAGACAGAAGTAGTGAATAGGACAATGATACATATTATTCAAGGGTACTACAGTAAACATCCTAAGTTGTCGAATGAATCTTTACCTTATGTGAAACATGATTACAATCGAGCCTTACATTCTTCTACTAATCGATCGCCATTTGAAACATGTTTTGGGTATCTACCTAAGTCGCTGATGGACTTCTTGTTCAGTGAAGAAGTAAAAGTGGATGGACACAACAATTCATACAAAGCAGTTAAGTTCATTCAATGGATACAATAGATACATAAAGCAGTGTAGGATCAGTTAGAGAATATTCAGGCCAAGTACAAAATGCGCCATGACAAGCATCAAGCAGATCATCATTTTTAGGTTGGCGATTAGGTATGGTTGTATATCAGTAAAGACAAGATGAAAGGAGAAGGTAAGAAACTGAAACCCATCAAGTATGGTCCTTTCAAGATTGTTGAAAAGGTTGGAAATAATGCATTCCGATTAGACTTACCACCTTACATGCATATTTATTCAATTATAAATGTATAAAATCTGAAGTTATATGAACCTCCGATGATCATTGATCCCAAGGAAGATACATAGATTCCAATTATTGATGATTTAGCACCTGAGTATGTGAATGAGTTGCAAGAAGATACCACTTGGAACTAGAGATGCAGTCCACCAGGGACAAACTCTGTAATCAATGTTTGTTGTGTCTTTTCCCTGTTCTCTATTTTATTTTCATGTTTAATATGTTGTTGGTTTAAGTCGTAAATGCTTTAAATTTCCTTTAGTATTCCTCACTAAGAAGTCCAGTTAAAAATCAATTCAATGATGGAAATTAATCAATTATACCTCAGCACATAATTTCTATCATATTTAGATCACCAAGTGGAAGTGACTAAAAGAGCCTTGGAGAATATCCCCACCAAGGTTGTGAGCAACAACAGAAAATATTGGGCGGATAGATTGGTAGAAGCTACTTGGGCCTACAACGCTACTTGGAAAACAATAACAAGGTTCACTCCTTATGATCTGGTCTATTGCAAGAAATCTCTACTTTAAATTGAATTTGAGTTCAACACCTTAAGGATGGTAGCTGAGTCAGACCTAGATATATCAAATTCCCAACAAGAGAGGTTGTTGCAATTAAATTGATTGGATGAGTTCAGGATGCAAGATCTCCTTCATAGAGAAGTGATTCAGCTGCAAAGGAATGTTTGGCATGAAAATTACATTAAGGAAAAGACCTTTCAAGAATGATATTAGGCACTGCTGTATGACTCAAAGTTTAAGGATTTCAAAGGAAAACTAATGACAAGATGTTTGGGACCCTACAAAGTGGAAAAACTTTATGATATGGCATAGTTCAAATTAGAACCATATATGAGAAAGGAATTCCCCTACTTGTCAATGGTTACATGCTTAAGGTTTACAAAAAGCCCCTGTCTAGGCCATAATTTATAAATTCAATAAATAGGTAGGTGTATGTCATGGGAGACTCCACATTTTCTAGCACCTCCCCATCCTAGAAAATAAATAAATAAGGAGGCATGGGTGAAAACCTCTCTAAGGTGCCCAAGGCCAACTCTAGGGTCAAAAACCTCCACGAGGTAATCCCAGAGCAAAAAATAAGAGAGAAAAATAAAAAAATAGAAAATAAAATATCCTTGGGTGAAAATATCTTTGAGGCGCCCAAGGTAGGAATGTGGGTTGAAAACCTCTATGGAGGCATCCAACTTGCCTTAAAAAAAAAAGAGAGAAAGAAAAAAGAAATAAAAGAAATAAAAAAATGGAAAAGAAACAAAAATACCTATGCACTTATTTGTTTTTATGTTTTCCAGGTTATTGATCAAAGATGGTTTTTGGGATCTAGAGGAGCAGATTTTCTTCATTTATCCTTATCCTCTGCTTTCATGCTCCACGAAACACCCTAGAATACACCCATTCATTCATTTTACCCCTCAGATAGGCAATAATTTCAGTTTTTTCTCCTAACTATAATTGCTACAAGCAAATCCAGCAGCTACAGGATTCCTGTAGCACTATAAAAAACTCCTATAAATGCTACAGGAAACTCATTCATGAAGGAAGAAGCTCTCTCAAGTACTTCTAAACTTAAAGGATAGCACGATAATTTATGCTTTTCCTATAACTACCATTCCCGACCCCTTATTTCACTCCATGCACAAGGATTCACTCTCTAAACCCTATGTTGCACCATTAGCTGCTAGATCATCTGAAAATTGGCAGGAGACCTCTTCACTCACCTATCCACTACTCCATTCATTCCATGACTCCATTTGTGGCCTCCATAAACCATTTCCCTCCATTTCTAAGCAAATTGAAGCAAGAAGAAGCAAGAGGAAGACTGCTACAAGAATTGGAAAGGTTCTTGTAGCAAATATGTGTGTGGCACAACAAGGCCAAAGGATGAAAGAAAGTTGATGAGGATGACTCCAAAAATCCACCAACAAACTCTAGGAGAGCAAGCACACCATCCATGGCACCTAAAGACTTCCATGCAACACTTACAAGAAAAAATACAAAAAATTATTAAGAAACTCACTTAGAAAAAATAAGAAGCTCACTCAGATTAAGCTACTCACTCAGAAAATAAACAAGAAAGTGAAAATACAACAAATAAAATATCATAGTTGAAACCACCAACTCCAGATCCTTGTGCCAAATCATTCCAAACTAAAATAGCACTAGGTATGCTCAAGTATGTCCCTTCAACTCTCTCTATGCATTCATAATTACCAACATGGTTTAATGTCAAGTTATAAATTTAAAAGGAAAAAATGTGGCCAGTTATCTTGGCCACCTTCGTAAAGTTAAACTAGAGTAAAAGTAAAACTATATACCACCTAGGAAATTCAAATCAAGTTAAGAGGTAGTGTAAGAGTATGAAGAAGGTGATTACGAGGCTAATCAATCATTAACTAGAGTGGGACCAAGGGTCTCAAAGAGGAAAACTCATGTTAAGTACGATTCAGCACAACACTCCAAATTTAGTTAAAAATTCCAAAAGGGTGAGTTATATCTCATTTTCACCATTTAAATGAGAATTCCGAAGAGTAACAAGAGTAAGAGAGAAGTGGGATCCATCATGGATAGTAACATATATATCAAAGCTTGCATGCACCATCATGCTACAAGAAACAAAGATTTGCTACAGGAAACTACAGAGGAAAATCAACAAGGGTAAAAAGGGAAACACAAAGTCACTTGTGGGTGAAATTTCTTTCTAAGGAATCCACATACCAAGAAAAAACACCAAAGGATAGAGGTAAGTGGTTTCCATCCTAAAGCACTGAGATTTCTCCATGAAATTTACACACATCAAGTTAAATTTGGCAATTAAAGGGTAAAAAAAAAAATATTTGTTTAATACCTCCATATCCAAGACAACTTCAAATACCTCTCAAACATATCAACACCTTCCTATCACATCCATTAAAATGGGAGGGGGATTAAACATAATTGATCACACTGACATTAAAATAATTAGGCAACATCCTCAAGTCATGGAAATTTTCATAAATCACGAGTGTCTAGGTTTATTCGAGATTTTGAATGGTTTTGATGAAGAGATAACTTGAGAATTTGTAGTGGCTCTACAATCACACTCAGAAGTGAGAGCCACCACTATGGTTAGGGGCCTAGCCATCACACTATCACCTTAAATCATAAGCAGAGTCACAACTTTTCCCTTAGGAGTCAAATGGGTTAAGGAAAGAATGCCAAGCACTATACCCAAGAAAAGCTTCTTTCTTCGAGGAGAAGAATACATTGAAGACAAAAATGGAGTGAGGAGAGAAAGCCATCCATACCCCTACGATGAAGTAGCCTTCCATGTCATGAAATTTATTTCTTGTGAGGACAGACTTAGTGTAGTCTATGGGTATCATTTCAGATTTTTTAATGAGCTTAGGTTTCAAATACAACTTGCCCTAGAGTAGAGATTAAGCATCCCTAATTTCCTCCTGAACTCAATAAATGACATGAGAAATAAGGTGAGGCAAAGAAAATACCATCATTTGGCCCATCATGGCCTTATAAAACAGATAGTGAATTATGCTTTTAGAATATTAAACCTCCCTATATCTTGGTCCTATTTCATAGACATTGATATGGAAGCCTTCATAGCCACCCAAATAAGACAAACCTCTGCCTCTATTATTAGAGATAGGGAGGTAGAAGAAGAAGAAGAGGAGGAAAAAGATGAGGAAGGAAAAGAAGGGATGGAGATTGAATCAGAAAACACAAAGACAATAGAGACAGAGAAAGAAAAATTTGAGGGGACGGAGGAAGAAAGGACTGAGGAAAAGAAAGAATTGGACCCCATCCTAGGTAGTGAAACTTACCCTCAAGACACCAACTTGTCACTAGACATTGTAGATCAGGAAGTGGATACTATCCTAGCCACTTTGAGCACACCTGTAAAAAAAAAAAAGGAAGAGGAAAACACCTATGTATTTCAGGACTAGGAAGAGTCAAAGGGTGAGGCAAGGGAAGCTACAAAATCCCATCAAGGGCCCTATTTCCATTGAGGAAACACCAAAGAAAGATGATGAAATAAGGTTAGAAGAAGGAAGGGTGCAAGAGGTCACCTCTCCTGTGAGGACCCCTGTAACCTACATCATAAGAAAATGAACAAGGTTTGCATCCCATACACCTCATGCAACCCCCAAAGAACCTCAAAATACTAAAAAGAGAGAAAAACAAGAAGAATAGGGTCTTCAAAAAGAAAAATAGAGTTTGCTACAAGAAACTCCACCAGACCCAGAATTGGAGAAAAAGACCTTGGTTGAGGAAGAAAATACAACCATAGATGGGAAAGAGGTCAAAGAAGTTGAGAAAAAAGTTACAAGGTGAAGGAAAAGATGAAAAAGAGGGAGAAAATATGATAAGGAGGAGCCCACCTCACCAAAACTGGTCCTCAAAGATGTAGCAGTAGTGTCAAACCCTAGCCCTCAACCCAATATCAACTCCTACTACACATATATTGAAGGGGGCAGATTGATTCCTCAAAATTTCACAGTGCCTTTATTATATCAGTTGGAAGAGGAGAGGGCATGCACTCATCATTGGATGAAGCCAGCTACATCTAAAGGTGTGCATGACATAGGGTTCATGGAGGGAAAAGTGGTTAAGTTGGGGAAGGATTTTTATGATGTAGGCTCAGATAATCCATGTTGAAAGAGAAACTTCAGAAGGCCCAAGTAGATAATGTAGCATTGCAGGAGCAGCTTCAAAAAAGGGACAAAAAAATGGCCACCGTGGTATATTTGTGCATGGAGGCCATTAAACATAGATATCCATCATATTCCTATGCAGTTTACCTCAAGGAGCAGTGGCTCCTATTTCAAATCAAAACATTAGCCTCCCATGGATCCTTACCTTTTCAGAACTGCAGACAATTCATTGACTTTTCCAACCAATCAAGTATGGAAGAAAATACAAAAATGGAAAAGTTCTATTGAACCCTTAGTTAAACTGAGAAGGGGGGGGGGGTGAATCAGTTTAACTCATTCATAGACTTTTAAAAATTTTCATTAAACTTTATTAACACCTTCATTTCATGATCAACATAATATGTGAGCAATCTTTATTTGTGAGCAGCAATTAATTAGCAGATTAGATAATGTACCAACAGGCTTAATATGTGAGCAACAAGTATTAAGTAGAATAGATATACCATATCAACACACAGACATCATGCACATAGACAGCAGATATAAGTGGAAACCCATAAAGAGAGAAAACCACATCTTATTATTGTTGTGATGCAAAGGCAAGCTCCAACTCCCTCTCACCACTGATTTTCTGTAGGCACCAACCTACAGGAGACTCCTGCCTCAATTCTGCAAGCTACAACTTGCAAGGAAGCTCCAACTGCCATCAATTTTCTGCAGGTCACCAACCTACAGGAGGCTCCAACCTCAGTCAGCTACAACTGAAATTTTATCAAGCTACAACTTGATGTGGAAGCACCAACTCCCATCTATTTTCTGTAGGCACCAACCTACAGGAGGCTCCCACCTCAGTCAGCTACAACTGACATCTATCAAGCTACAACTTGATAGGGAAGCTCCAACTTCCTTACTCTTTCAAAGATAAACATTTGCTAATTTACCTTGGATATCAGCTCTGTTTTGTTCCATCTGCTCTGTTGTTCATCTATTCTCATATCTTCCCTGTATCATCTCAGCATCTTCTCAGATTCTTTATCAACTTCTCCTTCTTCTCTACTCAGCTCCTCCTTCTTCTCTACCTCACTACTTCATTTCTGCATTCTCTTCACTCACTCTCTCTAACCTCTTACATCTTTCTTATTTTCTTCAACTCTCTTCAATTCTTCTCCACACTCTCTTCTTCTCTCACTCTCTTTCGTCAACCCTCTCCCTTTGGATATTACCATGTTTTATACAAAATAGCTTCATGGGCGTTTGTATTCTACTGGGAATTCGAAATGGACAGCCATGTCTCTTTGCCTTCTACCTTCTCATTTCTTTTATCCGCTCATTCAGAAAATATAACTGTAGGTACCAATTTAACATTATAGTGGGATATTTTTTCTCTTTCGGAGACTTGCCAATGCATCACAACAATATAAATTAAAAATCATTTACATTCAATTACAATGCAAACTCCAGCTCACTCATTCACCCTCTTGGCTCGCTGCACATTTGTATTTTCTTTGACTGTGTCTTTGTCCCTTTCGGCTATGTTTGTTTCCTTATTCATTGTCGTAGGGTAACGTCCATATGCCATACATTTGTAACTATTCTTTTTATATCAGTGATTTATATATATATATATGTAACTGCTGACTTCAAATCTGGGAAAATTCCAACGCTTTACACACAGTAAGGGTCTTGTTGATGTGGAACGTTCCGCAAGCGGAACATACATACACCACAATTGTTTTATGTTCACAATCGCAATAATACCATCTCTTTACATGCGCACTGTAATATCTCGATACATATATATAAGCACATTCGCTAATACAAACAACCCGACATCCATAAAATACTGGCCACCACTTATAAATGTCATACCTTTGTTAAACCCACTGACCTTAACAACGAGCAATATAAATTAAACTGGGGCCCAGCGCTAACAATCGACCTGATCGGAGGGCTCACGCTCCATCGCACCGCAACATCCAATCCGACGGATATCGCTCGGGCAACTTGCACGAGCAATAACGCGCGATGGCATGCCGTACTTGGGTTATCCTTCGCGCACCTTCCGAACACAGCCACCGTCCGATGGCATCTTCCCAGATCAACGGTATGTATCAATATCGCACCACGTCTTTGGTCGATGGTTAACGCGCAATGGCACGCAGTGGGAGGCAGTTTTCCGTGGGTCCACCTCGCCACGTGTCAAATGATCTATGGAATCGCTCCCAACTCCTCAAATACCGCCCACCATGTAAAGGTCGTGCGATGAAAACCATAAACTGTCATAACTGTTCATCTGGTCACGGTTCTGCTCTTCTACGCAGGGTTCCGGTCTCTTCATTATGTTTTATAAACCCATCGGGTTCGGAAATTAATCGCAATCGCAAGTCTTTGGTTTATGCGTTCCATTGCCTTGTTTTTCTCCGATGCGATTTGGTAAGAGGTCCCACCATATCATAATTTTTTTTATGTGCTTATATAGGCTTTGAGTCGATGCGATTAAGCCGGATTTCAAACTTTTCAAGCCACTGTTTATATGCCCATCGGATCCGGGCTCTAAATCGCAATCGCAATTCTTTGGTTTATACATTCCGCTGCCCTTATAATCTTCGATGCGATTGGGTAAGGGGTCCCGCCTTATGGTACTTTTTTTCTTTGAATCTCGCGCTACATATGGCTATACATATCTATATATATATGCTTTAGTCCTTTGTATATAAAACACAATATATACTTTGCCGCTGGATTATATGATTCCCGGAATGAGATATATATATATATATATATATATACTTTGCTGCTCCAATATTTAGTGTATCATCCAGTGGGGTATGCGATTCTCGGAATTTTATATATATCCTCCAGCTGGGGTAGTGATTCTCGGAATAACGGCTGTGTCTCTGCCTCTGCTGCTTCGCTGTGTCTTTGCTCATTATTAGTTTCTTCGACCACTTCATGGTTTTCTTACCATTTAGGCAATGCTCCAACTCATCCCCAAGCAATTCAATTACCTTCATTTGATACTAATATCCTCACTGCTCTGCAGCACCACCTCATCTATCTCCTGCTGCCTTTGTTCCTTATATGCTACCTTACTACCTCTCTCCTTCTTTGCTATCTTTGCTGCTCTCTTTACTGCCTCTACTACTTGTCTTATGCTCTCTCTGCTGCCTCTGCTACTTCTTTTACTGATGCTTCTCCTTACTTATCTTTTTGTTTTCTCTGCTACCTCTCTTTTTTCTTCCTCTGCTCCTTGGCTGATGTTTCAGGTGCTCCTTCTTTGTCATCTACTTTGCCATCAGTGACAACATTTCCAACAGTCTCCCCCTTTGGCATTGATGGAAACACATCCACCGATAATCCAATGCTTTCTCCAAGTCTTCCTCTGCCTAGCTTCTTTTAGAAGACCCTTTCTTCTATTACCTGCTTTTCCTCCCCCTTTGACATCAATGGCAAAGGGTTGCACATTTCTCAGTGTAGATTCTGTGTTTGCATTTCTTCTCTCTAATTTGTGTTTAGATCTTCTTCTTCTGAATTTGTACCCTGCTGCTCCAAACTGGAGTAAAAGAGTTGTTGAGAGAACACTTTTGGGGATTATTTGAACTTGAATATAAATTGTTCAATTATGATAATGATGCCAATATATCTTTTATTGTTGTGGTACACCTTTCTTGCCCGTTGGTGATGGTTTGAGCTAGGATGCTGATAATAATATTACACTAAATAGCTGCAGGTCCTTGTTACAGATGTGATCAATGAATTAACCAAAATTTGATCTAAGAGATCAAATGCCCTTACTTGCTTGGACAATGTACGTTCAAAAACAACCCTTGAGACTAGATACATTCAATTTATTGTTTAGTCTTACTTATCAACCAAGCACTTTTCTTTATGACATAAGGGGGTATGTATGTCAGTGATCAACCTCTTTTAAATGGTGAAATACCTGCAAATCCTTTGTGCTAAATTAGGATTTAAAAAAAAACTTTTGAGCTTTAGATGGTAATCACAGCTAGTCCTTTATTCTTCAGTTACTTTGACTGTTCTATCAGGATGATCTTCCACAATAACATATTCAAGATGTTTAATTGAAAACTCAGCAAACAGACTTCACACTGTTTTGTAACTGATATTTAAAAAGAGGCCTTGAAGATATACATGTACTAACTTCAGGAAGGCATGAAATTATATATAGAAAAAGATATTGCTTCGGTGCTCAATATACTACTTCAAGTGTAAATCAGATATTGATCTTTTAGCACTGTTACTGCCCTTTTCATGCTGAATGCAGATAACCTTGGAAATTTTACCTTGATGCATTCTTGCCATAGTCCTTTGATCCTGAGGACCTGTATCATACTACTGTTCTATGACAACACTTGATATTATGTTGATAGGCATGCTGCTTGTACCTAAACACCAATTGATATTACTTTGATAAACCATGCATAGATTTCAATTCAGCTTGCACATTAACCCATAATTGATGCATCCTTCATAAATTCTATTATCGATCTTTCCACTGTTCATACCAACAATCATCAATATATTGAATCTGATCTTGGCATTATTTACCACTCTTCTTTTTCTATCCTTCTGTTCCAAAGAAAGCCATTGCATGCTCCTTTCCAGGACTGCTCTAGAGTCATTGTTGCTTTATATTCAATTCAATTGTTCTAACATAAAGATTTTCAGGAAGACATCTTCAATTTCTTTTCTATGAATCTTCATGGGCTGATTACTCAAAGATTTATTACTCACTTAACTACATTTCTCCAAGTGAACCTTTTGAAAGATGTAATGAACTGATGATAGGCACTTTTCTTACTCATCCTTCTTAATGTGATTCATTGTTAATTCTAGCAGTATGAGGCATAGTGTGATCATCACTTTAAGGTGCTGATGTCTTCTTTATATTACCATGGATTCTTACTGTCTTCTCTTATTCCATCACTTTGTCAGCTATTGAATGCTTCAGATCATCTTCTTTCTCTATAGTTCTCTTTTAGAGGAATTTCCTTTTTCTTCCTGATCTCATATTTGTTCTCATTACATGGAGCTCTTCCTAGACTGATTTCATGGGGTCTATTTATGAACTGCTCTCCCCTTGGGATGTTGCTTCATATATATTACTGGATGGATTTTTTCTTTGCTTCCTAGAGCAGCTCCCCCCTGAGACTATGGAGGATTCATTATGTTATTGAGATAATAGGCTCCCCCTTTCTATTTTCCTTCCATACTTTATTGGGGTTCTTCATAATGTTTGTATTTATTTTTGATTCATAGCTTTGTTTGATTTGATTAGATTCCATCATCTGTCTAGAGTTCTTTAATGTATATGGAAGTTTACAGTCCTTTTCTTTGTGACCAAGTTTGAGGCATACATAACATCTTATTTTATCATAGTACATTTGAGTTGATGTATAATACTTTGTTCCCCTTCTTGAATACATTTTACATTCAACAGATTTATGTCCAAAATTATTGCATGCATAACAGTAGCCATGGAAGTAATTTGTGTACCTGGTGAAGGATTGTCTTTTCCATTTGCTTGCTTGAGGGGTTCTACTCTTTTTTTGCATCCTTTACTGGTTGGACTGGATTGGCTTTGTATTAAAATATGCTGGATTATGTCCTGGTTTATGACAAGAGAAACTTGTGCTATTTTTCATAGGAGGAAAGAACCTTCTTTGACATCTTCCAAATTTATTCATTTCATCCTCATGAGTGTATGAGCCTTTTTCTGCTGGCTGTTTCATCCCTTCATTCTCTATCCTCTCATGTTTCTGCTTGTTTTTGTTTGTTTCTCTGAAACTCATGTTCCTACTGGTTTCTGCTTTTGGAGAAATTTTCTGAGTTGCTTCACTTTTCTTTACAACTTTTACAAAAATGATTTTCCTATTATCTTCAACCTTGGACTTACTAGTTTCACCTTCATATCCTATCCCAACCTTTATGAGAGGAGATCTTTGAGCATTGATAATTTGGTCCAACTGTCCAGAGCTTTTCATTAGAGGTGTATTCATTAATAGTTCTCTTTGGGATTTTTCTAAATTCTTTCTTAGGCTCACTACTTCTTCTTCCAATTTTTCACATTCCAGATTTTTCTCTCTCATTTGTTGCAGCAGAGTGTCTTCTACTTTCTTTGCCTCTTCAAGCTGTGTCTTTAGGCCAATAATTTCTTTCCTATCTTCATATTCTTTCTCATCACATATTTGCACCACTGTCTTAAGGTCTTTGTTTTCATTTTTCAATTTTTCTATTTCAGTCAAAGCAATGTCAAGCTTGGCTTTTTCTTCAGCTGTAATTTCTTCATGATTCTTATCTCCATTCACACTAGAAGGTACTTCATTTGATTGAATATTTTCCTGTTGACATGAATTTTTCTTCTTCTTAATTCTCTTATCCTTCTTGTCAGTGCAGTCCTTAGTTTTTACTCCATGCATGAGGTGCAATCTATCCTAGATTTCTTTTGCAGAGGTTAAATCCATTATCAACTCAAGGTCCTTGTTATGAAGACTGTTATATATCACACATTTTTCCTTGGCATTCCTCTGTTGTTCTTTCACCGTGGCGGAGTCTGTGCAGTAACCATCACATACAAGCTTCCATACTTCAGGTTCATAAGCCAATATTCATGTTTTAACCTTATCTCTCCATTCAGGAAATTTTATCGTACTTAACACAGGTACATTTTGATAGTCCATGACTTAACGAGATCTCCTTCAAGCTATTAGGCTTGCACCAAAGGAACCTGCTCTGATACCAATTGTTGAACCCTTAGTTAAACTAAGAGGGGGGGGGGGTGACTCAGTTTAACTCATTCATAGACTTTTAAAACTTTTCATTAAACTTTATTAACACCTTCATTTCATGATCAACATAATATGTGAACAATCTTTATTTGTGAGCAGCAATTAATAAGCAGATTAGATAATGTACCAATAGGCTTAATATGTGAGCAACAAGTATTAAGCATAATAGATATACCATATCAACACACATACATCATGCACATAGACACCAGATATAAGTGGAAACCCATAAAGGGAGAAAACCACATCTTATTATTGTTGTGATGCAAAGGCAAGCTCCAAATCCCTCTCACCACTGATTTTCTGTAGGCACCAACCTATAGGAGGCTCCTACCTCAATTCTACAAGCTAAAACTTGCAAGGAAGCTCCAACTCCCATCAATTTTCTGCAGGTCACCAACCTACAGGAGGCTCCAACCTCGATCGGCCAAGTGACATTTTATCAAGCTACAACTTGATGTGGAAGCACCAACTCCCATCTATTTTCTGCAGGCACCAACCTACAGGAGGCTCCTACCTCAGTCAGCTGCAACTGACATCTATCAAGCTACAACTTGATAGGGAAGCTCCAACTTCCTTACTCTTTCAAAGAGAAACACTTGCTGATTCGCCTTGGATATCAGCTCTGTTCTGTTTCATCTGCTCTGCTGTTCATCTACTCTCATATCTGCCCTGTATCATCTCTGCATCTTCTCAGATTCTCTATCAGCTTCTCCTTCTTCTCTGCTTAGCTCCTCCTTCTTCTCTGCCTCACTACTTCATTTCTGCATTCTCTTCACTCACTCTCTAACCTCTTGCAACTTTCTTATTTTCTTCAACTCTCTTCAATTCTGCTGCACACTCTCTTCTTCTCTCACTCTCTTTCGTCAACCCTCTCCCTTTGGATATTACCCTGTTTTATACAAAATAGCTTCATGGTTGTTTGTATTCTACTGGGAATTCGAAATGGACAGCCATGTCTCTTTTCCTTTTGCCTTCTCATTTCTTTTATCCTCTCATTCAGAAAATATAACTGTAGGTACCAATTTAACATTACAGTGGGATATTTGTTCTCTTCCGGAGACTTGCCAATGCATCACAACAATATAAATTAAAAATCATTTACATTCAATTACAATGCAAAATCCATCTCACTCATTTGACCTCTTGGCTCGCTGCGCATTTGTCTTTTCTTTGACTGTGTCTTTGTCCCTTTCGGCTCTGTTTGTTTCCTTATTCACTGTCGCAGGGTAACGTCCATATGCCATACATTTGTAACTGTTCTTTTTATATCAGCGATTTTTATATATATATGTAACTGCTGACTTCAAATCTGGGCAAATTCCAACACTTTACACACAGTAAGTGTCTTGTTGATGTGGAACGTTCCGCAAGCGGAACATACATACACCACAATTGTTTTATGTTCACAATCGCAATAATACCATCTCTTTACATGTGCACTGTAATATCTCGATACATATATATATATATATATATGCACATTCGCTAATACAAACAACCCGACATCCATAAAATATTGGCCACCACTTATAAATGTCATACCTTTGTTAAACCCACAGACCTTAACAACGAGCAATATAAATTAAACTGGGGCCCAGCACTAACAATCGACCCGATCGGAGGGCTCACGTTCCATCGCGCTGCAACATCCAATCCGACAGATATCGCTCGGGAAACTTGCATGAGCAATAACGTGCGATGGTGCGCCGTACTTGGGTTATCCTTCATGCACCTTCCGAACACAGCCACCGTCCGATGGCATCTTCCCAGATCAACAGTATGTATCAATATCTCACCGCGTCTTTGGTCGATGGTTAACGCGCGATGGCTTGCAGTGGGAGGCGGTTTTCCATGGGTCCACCTCGCCACTTGTCGAATGATCTATGGAATCGCTCCCAACTCCTCAAATACCGCCCACCGTGTAAAGGTGGTGTGATGAAAACCATAAACTGCCATCACTGTTCATTTGGTCACGGTTCCGCTCTTCTACGCAGGGTTCCAGTCTCTTCATTATGTTTTATAAACCCATCGGGTCCGGAACTTAATCGCAATCGCAAGTCTTTGGTTTATGCATTCCGCTGCCTTGTTTTTCTCCGATGCGGTCTGGTAAGAGGTCCCACCATATAATAATTTGTTTTATGCACTTATATAGGCTTTGAGTCGATGCGATTAATTCAGATTTCAAACTTATCAAGCCACTGTTTATATGCCCATCGGATCCGGGCTCTCAATCGCAATCGCAATTCTTTGGTTTATACGTTCCGCTGCCCTTATAATCTCCGATGCGATTGGGTAAGGGGTCTCGTCTTATGGTACTTTTGTTCTTTGAATCTCATGCTACATATGGCTATACATATGTATATATATATGCTTTAGTCCTTTGTATATAAAGCACAATATATACTTTTCCACTGGAGTATACGATTCCCGGAATGAGATTTATATTATATATGCATTACATTGCCGCTTGGGTTATGATTCCCGGAATGAGATATATATATATATATATATATATACTTTGCTGCTCCAATATTTAGTGTATCTTCCAGTGGGGTATGTGATTCTCGGAATTTTATATATATCCTCCAGCTGGGGTAGCGATTCTCGGAATAACGGTTGTGTCTCTGCCTCTGCTGCTTCGCTGTGCCTTTGCTCATTATTAGTCTCTTCTACCACTTCATGGTTTCCTTACCATTTAGGAAATGCTCCAACTCATCCCCAAGCAATTCAATTACCTTCATTTGATACTAATATCCTCAGTGCTCTGCAGCACCACCTCATCTGTCTCCTGTTGCCTTTGTTCCTTCTATGCTACCCTGCTACCTCTCTACTTCTTTGCTATCTTTGCTACTCTCTTTACTGCCTCTGCTACTTTTCTTATTCTCTCTCTGCTGCCTCTGCTACTTCTTTGACTGATGCTTCTCCTTACTTATCTTTTTTCGGTCTCTGCTACCTCTCTTTTTTCTTCCTCTGCTCCTTGGCTGATGTTTCAGGTGCTCCTTCTTTGTCATCTACTTTGCCATCAATGACAACATTTCCAACAAGTTCTACATCCACAACCTTCTGTTGATAGACTTGAACATTTGGGACCAAAATCTTCGGATGGGAGACAATCATTTAATGGCATTGGCATCATGTATGGTTAATGAAGAGACCAGAGCACAAGAAGTACGAAGGTTTATGAGGAGAGAAATAGAGAACCCTTACACATTAGGGAAAAAATATTCAACCCTAGGGGAGGCATCAACAACCATCTTAAGATATAAAAGGATCCTACGCTTGTAGAAAAGTAACTCCACACACAAGCTCAAGCCAAGTCTCACTTTGATAATTTTTCTAGGTTGTTGGGAGATGAGTTCATAATGGCCAGTCAAAGGAGATGGAATAGCCTCCCTCATTGCTTTAGAAACATGGAGTACCACACACCATAAATATTGAGAGGTGCCTTAGAAAGATCACCACTATAAAAGAGGGCCATGCAGGTTAGAAAGATCCAGTGGCTTGGTTTGAAGTTCATTTCACCCTTGTTTCTAGGGTTGACTAATGGAAAAGACCAAGATGAGTAGAATAGAGAATGGGAAAAATAAAAAACAATGATGGATTTTACCCTCCTAAAGGGAATCCCACACTTATTCCTTGGGAATTCATAGGGTCCATCAAAGCTTTCAAAGAAATGCAGAACAAGGACTAAGTTTCTCATAGGATGAGAAACGATTTGGTAGGGGGGCGATGATGATCTCCATCATTAGGTACATTTGGAGGGGTTAAGTGTCACCTTTTTGGCTTATTAAGTCTCTTTTTGTCACATTTTAATTATATTATGGTCTTATTTTGCTAGTGTAGATGGTCATTAAGGATTGTCATACCATGAATGCCTAACATGAGTTAAATGCAAGAAAATCATGAAGATGTTGCATTTTTTTATGAATATTTTGCATTAAATCTCAGAGTAGACAACAAGGACAGATTCTAGGGGTATTTTACACCTCCTTAACTCCCAAATGCAACCAAGGGATCCTTAAGATTCCCTCCAATAGGTCGAAATCAAAGGTAACCAAGAAAACTCAAGATCAAGTGCACCAAAGCTATAATTGAATTGCAGTCAAAGTGGGCACATCACCTATTTTTTAGGGATCCGTTGGTAGCTACCCTCTAGGTTAAATAGGGTTGAGCAATAGCTTAATAGGATTCAAACTTTGAAGTAAGCTAATATACTCTTAGCTCTTGCAATAGGTTTTTGATACTTTCATGTTGATGTAATGAGACTATTTTTTGCAATTAAATGAGTATTCAGATTGTGCTTCACTGATCTTGTTTCAGAGGGCTAGGTTTGTGGGTTAGGGAAAATCCATTGGCCTTAGTCTCTGTTGTGTATTCATTCTTTACTTTTATGTCATTTTAGTTAGTTTTCTTATGAGTGTTTAGCTAGTTTTCTTACTTATTGAATTCTTTGTTTTTAGTTTGCTTCCATTTGTATTTTGTTGTAGATTAAGCTTGCTTACATATTGGTAGAATAGTCTATAAACTCATCAATTTGTGTGTCAAGCCTCCCTCCCTCATCTCTTTCACTGGAGCTTGAGGAGGGTATACCTTCTCCACGGGCCAAAATTTTTCTTTAGTTGAACATTTCTTGGAATGAATAGTTAGATTGTTATAGTGCCATGAATATGTTTAGAATGTTGTGTTAGATTTCTATTTGTACGCTAAAGTAGGTTTTCTTTCCAAATTCAACTCATATTTTCCATTTCCTTCATCGTGATTTTGTTAATATTTGCTGCATGAACGTGTATTTTTCTTGTTGGTTCAAGTACCACAGCAAAGGAGGACTTCACTAGCACCTTCAACTTCATCTCTCACCCTTCATTAGCCTTCTTTTCCTCAAAATTTCTATCAACCCTGTTTTCATATTTTTCATCTTCATACCGTGATCAATCCCTAGAGGTGCAATACAGGATTCTCAAGAATTTTTGAGCTTGGCCAAGGGGTTGGACACCTTCCACTCATCCAAACACACCTTCACTCCACCTTCCCTAGAATTTTCTCATCCATTTTCAGCCTTGGATTTCCCTTAGACTGTTTCCTGTACCAATTCACGAATTTCCTGTAGCACTACAGGAAACCTGTAGCAACACTTGTAGCAGAAGAAGTGGGCCCATCATTAAGCCCAAAAACCACCATCCACCTCATACAGACCTAAAAAAACCACCCAGACACCTTCATCCTTTCACCCATGAGTTCAAGCCCTTCATAAGCCACATTAGCACTTTCTTCTCCTAGCTGCAAAACAATGCATTTACAAGCATAGTTAGGTCATGATTAGATGCATGATTAAAAGTGTGATAGATAGAAAATAGAGTAGACAGAGTGTGTTTAGCCATATGGCCTAGAAAAGTGTGATTAGGTTAGTTTCCTTTATGCAATTTCAATTCAACAATTTACTTCATGCAAGATGCCTTGTTTGCTTCCATTTCTTATCATAGCTTAGTGTGTAGATTTATTTCATTGCATAGTAGTTAGTTGTACTTTATTGCTATAGAATATTTCTTTTCTTTTTGATAGAGTAATGGCTTTGAATTGTTTATAGCCTTAGGTCTAAATTCAGAAGTGTGACATACTTCATCCATAAACCCTAGAAATAACACCCTTTCATAAAGCTCAGAAGAGGATGACATGAGTAGAATGCATCTGTTGTGTATCTAGCATGTCACCTCCAAGTTAGTATGAACCCCAGGTTAATAAAGTAAATTAGGGTATCCTATGGGATTTTGAGAATTCTTGGTGTAAGACCAGGGTTCGCCACCTCCAAAATATGCAACAACAGAAAGTGTGTGCCAATTTCGAGAAATGCACTTTTGGAATGGCCCAATTTCAATATCTAGGGTACATTATTGATGAGCAGGGGGTTAATGTGGACCCAGCCAAGATCCAGGTCATTCAGGATTAGCCTACCCCAACCACTCTAACAGAGCTCTGCATATTTCTAGGTCTAGCGAATTTCTACTGTCGGTTCGTATTGGGATTCTCTCGTATCACATGGCCTTTGAGTCAAGTCACAAATGGATGAGCGAAGGAAAAATTATTTTGGTTTGAATCTCAAGAGAAGGAATTCACAGAGATGAAACATCACCTTTTCTCTGCACCAGTGCTCACATTACCAAAATTGCAACAACCATTTGAGATCGAGAAATATTCCTCTAACTATGCTATTGGGGCATTACTTACTCAAGAGGGGCATCCAGTGGCATATCAGAGTGAGAAACTTTTAGACACAGTCCGGAAGTATCACACCTATTAAAAAGATATGTATTTCATTATGGAGGTGTGTCGACATTGGAAGAATTACATTTTGGGGAAGGAAATGGTCATCCACACAGATCACCGACCCCTACAGTTCATACAAACACAAGTGAAGTTGGAGAATGATAACATAAAAAATGGTCCACATACCTGTAGCAAATCCATTTTAAAATCAAGTACAAGAAGGGAATCACCAATAAAGTTGCAGTTTGCCTTAGCCAACCATCGATCGTGGTGTTAACCACTATGCTCAACTCTTGTGGGCATGATACTTTAGGTTGGTCACATCTCTACAAAAGTGATCCAGAATCTAGCAACACATACCAAAAACTCCTAGAGGGTAAGAAAGTTCCAAATTTTCACCTCCAGGATGCGCTATTATGCCACTTGGGAAACATTTTTCTTCCTTCAAGCGAGTGTGCCAAGATGATTTGGGAATCACACTATAGTCGGGTCACTGGACATTTTTGTGTTGAGAAAATAGTGGTAGTACTACAGAAGTATTTATATTGGTTGAACCTTCGACATGATGTCAGGAAGTACATTAGATCTTGCACTGCCTACATCATTTCCAAACCAACCATCAAGAAGCAAGGTCTATATACTCCACTGCCTACCCGTAGTTAGTTGTGGGAATCCATATCCATGGATTACATGTTGGGCCTTCCTTCTACCAAGTATGGAAATGACTACATTTTGTGGTTGTCGACATATTCTCTAATATGGCCATTATGGCGGCCTGCATGAAGAATATCACAACAAAATCCACTGCTAAACTCTTCTTTAAGCGAGATTGGGTACACTTTGGGATCACAAAGTCTATTCTCTCAAATTGGGACATAAGTTTCCTCAGTACATTTTGGTTAAGTCTCTGGTCGATGTTGGACACCAATCTCACTAATTCCATAGTTTCCCACCCCCAAACTAAGGGCCAAGCATAGGTCATCAAGAGGATGATCGTACACAATCTATGCATGTAAAACCCGAAGCATCCATGCCCATGGGATGAAAGCCTCCCCTATTTCAATAAAAAATATAACTAGGCTCTCCACAGCTCAACTAGCCACAACCCCTTTCAGGTGGGCATGGGATTCCAGCCATTATGTCCCATTGAGTTGCCCATACCATTTTCAGCTACCTAGGAAGATTTAGATCATGTCTAGTCTGAAGCCGAAAAGGCGAATCACTTCATTGAGTGCATTCAATACATTTTCTAACAGGTCCATGACATATTGGGTAGATCTAATGCTAAGTACAAGAAACGACATGATCAACATCGGGTTCAACATAAGTTCCAAGTGGATGAAACATTTTGGCTATATTTGTAGAAGGAGCGCCTCACTGGGCCCCACTTTAAACTTTTCTGGCTCTAATATGGGACATATGACATCACCAAGGTTGTAGGGGGGAATGCCTTCAAACTTATTATTCCACCATTCCTTTGTTTGCACCCAGTTCTTAATGTGGACTACCTTCAGCCCTACTTTCCACCATTGTTGGACACATTCGACATTGTAGAACAACTCACACCAACAGAATTAAACCCATACTACATGGAATAGGCCACAACCATTGGATCATGGACACATAGATCAAGAAAACTCACCAACATAGTGTCAAAATATATCAATTTTTCAAAACAGCCCAACTCCTTCACCAAGGCAAGTGGCTCACCAGGGACCAGATTCAACAGAAATTTCCTCACCTCTTGAAGGCTCTGCACGCAATGGGTACCATTGCTTCTTAAAGGGGGAAGGAATGATCTAGGTTTATATTGGTGCATAGCCACCTATTCCACCTAGAAATCTAGTCCATTTCATCAGTTTCCTTATTTATAGCAGCATTTACTATTTTTAACAGTTTTTTGGGTCGTAAAATTTTGGAGCAGTTTTGACCCCTTAAAAGGCATTTTTTTCAGGTCTGAAATAGGTCCATAGCCATAGGAAGGGGCCTATAGAAAATATTTTAGTACTCGGAGAGATATTTCTGATGATATATTGTATGCACCAAATAGAGATAATATGACCAAGTTACGACCCTTGGAAGTTGGTTGCCCAACTAACCCTAATGGGGCCCACAAACTATTTTTGTTCCATCTCTTAGGGTTAGGGTTTTTGTTGTTTGCGGTTTTCCTATGTTTTCCAATAATAAAAATTCCCTTGAGCCTCATTGTAACATATTTCAAAGGCATGTACCTGCCACATCTCTTCTCAGAGATAAACTACCATCACATAAGCTAGTCTATTTCCATTATGTCAGTAATCTTATTTAAGTTATTTGATATTAATGAAATGAAGAATGTTTTCTTCTACACCTATGAATTTATTTTTATTTCTATGTCTTATTACGTTCCTACATAAATCTGGATCAATTCGCCAATGGTGATGATGACCCTTGTGGGAGTTTGTGGTTTCCCATGTTTATTTCTGGTCCTTTTTCTCGTCTTGAAATATAGGAGACCTTGTCTTTGTTGCTTCCTTTTTGGCTTGACACGTGTGCCCGATGTCTCTAAGGTGGAAGCTACCTCTTGTTTAGTATCCCCTAGAGACAAGCTTTTTTTATGTGGTTGTTTATTTTCTTCTTTGGGTACAACAAGTTCCTTAGGGCCTAATGCTTCTTCCACTTGTTTCTCCCAAGTCTTCTACTTCTACTTCCTCTTCCTATGTTGCCTCTTTATCCTATGTTTTTATATATTCTCCTTATATATTTGTTGTCTCATCCTATTAAATGTTTTTTTATCTTCTTCTGTTATGAAATCAGCTCCAAAAATAGAAGAAAATAAATATCAACGCCTTAGAAATCAGCCACTTCAAGGGGGCAACCTCCTTTACGTTACATAAATGAACAATTCTTGGATGATACAAATGAAAAAACCTCCTTTATATATATAGGAGTCCATGGGGTCACAATATAATCCTAGCCAACCTAACAATAATAATTTAAGGGTGCAATAATAACAATATGGGGGTTACAGGGGTAGAACAATAACAATAATGGGGCTACACTAACAACAATAAGGGACTACACTAGTAGTAATATAGGGACCTAACATGCCCCTCTCCTTTAAAAAAGTGTTTTCCTCAATGCTTGAGTAGCTCTGGATGCTTCGGTATAAAATTCTCATCCTCCCATGTAGAATCTTCAGTGGGTAAGTTCTTCCACTTGATGAGATATTCTGAAATTGATCGATTTCGTAGCTATCAAGTTCTTGTTTCCGTGACTGCTTTAGGTTCTAATATGATTTTTCCTTCCTCATCGAGTTCTCACAATATTGTTTGAATTGGAATTTTGTCACCTATAACCTTATTTAAGCATGAAACATGGAAAACTGTATGCAGTCGAGAAGAAGAAGGAAGCTCCAATCTATATTCCATAGTACCAATCTTTTGCAACACCTTGTAAGGACCATAGTAATTTGGCGATAATTTATTATCCTTCTTAGCTTTCCTAAGGAAAATTTTTTTGTATGGTTGTAGCCATAAAAATACCCAGTCTCCTATCAAAACTACTTTCACTGCGATGTTGATATGCCTGTTGTTTCATTCGATTTTGTGCCAAATTTAGGTTATCCTTTAAGAGTTGGAGAACTTGTTGTTGATGCTCGATGTGATATTACACTACTTGAACCTTATAATTTTCTCTTAAAGATGATGTGATGGACGGTGGATGATATCCATAAAGTGCCATCAATTGGGTAATTTTTTCTGCAGTATGGAATGAAGTGTTATACCACCATTCAGCCAGAGGTAACCACTTGACCCATTGTGTTTGATTATCAAATACAAAACAACGAATATATCGTTCTAATCATTTGTTCACTATATCATTTTTCCCATCAGATTGAGGATGATAAGATGAGATATGAGCTAGTTGAGTACCCAAACAAAAAAATAATTTATAGTTAAAATGGGATCTCTGTCGCTTACAATAATCTTTGGATTTCCATGTAGCTTTTGAATTGTTTCCATAAATGGAATAGCAACTGTACTTACTTCAAATGGATGAGATAATGAAATTTTTTTTGCATACATGGTAAGTATATCAACTACCACCATGATGAAAATGTTGCCTTCAAACTTAGGTAAACTTGTCATAAAATCCATTGAAATATCCTCCCAATGTTGACTTGGAATGGATAAAGGCTGTAGAAGACACAGGGTCTTAATTTTCTCAACTTTATTTTGTTGGCAAACCAAATATTTTGCCATAAAATTTTGAATATCAGATTCAAGGCCATCCCAAAAAAAATATTTCTTCACCCTGTAGTAAGTTTTTAAAAATCCCGAGTGTCCTCCTAAGGGAGAAGTGTGCAATTCCAAAAGAATATTTTGTTTTAGTTGGGAGTTCTTACAAAGATATAAGCGATCTTTGTATCATAAGGAATCATTTTTCTAGCTAAATTAATCAGATGTACTAAGATATTGATACAACTTTTGAATGAGTGTCCACACTTCTTTGTCTTTCTTCCATTCATCCCTTGCTTTGGTTATCTAATCTGGATGGATAATAGAAATGGTACAAAGAAATGCTTCCACCTCTTGATCCTTTCTTGAGAGCGCATCTGCAACAACATTTAGCTTCCATTTTTTGTAGATGATTTAAAAGTCATAACCCAACATCTTTGTGACCCATTTTTGCTACTCTTATGAAGATAGTCTTTGCTCCAAAAAGTATTTAAGACTATCATGATCAGTTTTTACCTTCAAGTTTCTTCCAATTAGGTAAGCTCGCCATTTATTTAGTGCATGTAGCATTTACCAGGGAAAATTTTAGGGGCGAATTTTAGCCCAAGGGCGAAATTTAAGGGGTTTTAGATTTTAAAGGGGCGAATTTTTATATAAAACCTTTTTTGTATAGTTAGCCCCAAAATTATTTTAAAAATAATTAATTATTATGCTTTAGCCAAAAAAAATAAGGGTGCATAAAAGATGGAAATCTGGATTCACCTTCGGAATTACTGGTCTTGACGGTTTTGGGTTATATTCACCCCCGATTTACTAGGTTCGAGGGTTTTGGAACTACATTTGCCCCTAGATTTACGCTGATAATCAGGGAAATGGAGGGTTTTGCGTGGATTTTTTGGGACTAGAGCTAAAGCCATACAATATCCAGTAAGAACTAACTAGATCCGTAGAGAAATCTCGGCCAGAAAATACCCATCATGCCTTCTTGTCCTGGGAGAAGGTACCTTGCATTTTTGGATGCTCTTCATTGAGCTCTTCTTCATCATGTCTAGCATGTGGCTAGGAAGGTTCTATTATGTTTTTGGTTTCCTATTTGTTGTGCTTGAAATACTTATTATTGTGTATGCTGAGGTATCCGTGGTTCTTACATACATGCACCTATGTGTGGAGGATTGGCAGTGGTGGTAGAAGTCATTCTTTGCATCTAACTCAGTTACTCTCTATGTTTTCCTATATGCAATCAACTATCTGGTTTTTAATCTTCGCAACTTGAGTGGCCCAATTTCTACAGTGCTTTATCTTGGGTACTCCTTGATAATCGCGCTTGTATTAATTCTTGCCACTGGTACCATTAGATTTTTGACATCATTCTACATCATTCTTCTGTCAAGATTGACTGAGGCCGATCTGGTGATAGTTCTTGAGAGGATATGCGTGAAAGGAGATCTTGTTTGGCACAAAGTAGGTTTTCTCTTATGGAATCACTCTCTGATGAAATTATCAATTATAAAAGGAGAATTGCAAAAGAGGATATTGTGTCCATAGCTTGAAGGATATTGTACTCGTAGCTTGAAGCAAGGATTTTCTTGAAAGCCTTCTATTGGGATTCAATTTATCTTATTCTTTCATGAGCATTTCAGACAAATATAGGTATGTTTTGAATATCTTTGCATATTTCGAAGGTAGCACTGTTCTATCCTCTTACGTATCAAGTTTTTTATTTGAATAATATTTCTTTCGCATTGTATAACTGACAGATCTAGGTTAAAGGGGTTCTATGGAGAGGTATTTCAAGGATATATCCTCCTTAAAGGAAAAAGGTCGATCAAGAATTGTAATTATCTTTAGTTTGGATAATATTGGATGATTAGAGGAGCAGATGAATAGCACATTCTGCTGTGTTTACTCAAAATTGTTTAGAAATTATTTTGAAAGCCCAATTTTGAAAAACATGTAATGGTGCTTGAAATAATGTTTTCCACTGGTACCATTGGCTTTTTGACATCATTCTACTTTTTTCAATACCTCTTCTCTTTTGTCAAGATTGCCTCAGGCCTATTTGTTGATAGTTCTTGAGAGGAGATATGTGAAAGGAGATCTTGTTTGGGACAAAGCAGGTTTTCTCTTATGGAACCACTCTCTGATGAAATTATCAATGATAAAAGGAGAAATGTGAAAGAGGATATTATGCTCGTAGCCTAAAGCAAGGCTTTTCTTGAAAGCCTTTTATTGGGATTCAACTTATCAACTTTGTTCATGAGCATTTCAGACAAATATAGGTATGTTTTGGATATATATTTGCATCTTACGTCGAAGGTAGCACTGTTCTATCCTCTTATGTATCTAGTTTTTTATTTGAATAATATTTATTTAGTATTATATAAATGATAGATCTAGGTTTAAGGGGTTCTATGGAGAGGTATTTCGGGGACATTTCCTCCTTACAAGAAAAAGGTCGATTAGGAATTGTCATTATATTTAGTTTTCGGTATATCAAATGATTAGAGGAGCAGACGCATAGCACATTCTGCTGTTTTTATTTAAAATTGTTTAGAAATTATTTTGAAATCCAAATTATACAAAATATCTAATGGTGCTTGCAATAATGCTTGCCACAGGTACCATTGGCTTTTTAACATCATTATACTTTGTTCACTACCTCTTCTCTTCTGTCAAGATTGTCTGAGGCCGATCTAGTGATATTTCTTGAGATGAGATGCGTGAAAGGAGATCTTGTTTGGGACAAAGCAGGTTTTCTCTTATGGAATCAATATTTGATGAAATTATCAATTATAAAAGGAGAATTGCGAAAGAGGATACTGTGCTCGTAGCCTGAAGTAGGGATTTTCTTGAAAGCCTTTTATTGGGATTCAATTTATCTTCTTGTTTCATCAGCATTTCAGACAAACATAGGTATGTTTTCAATACATCTTTGCATCTTACGTCGAAGGTAGCACTGTTATATCCTCTTATGTATCCAGTTTTTTATTTGAATAATATCTATGTAGTATTGTATAACTAAAAAATCTAGGTTTAAGGGGTTTTATGGAGAGGTATTTTTGGGATATCTCCTCCTTACAAGAAAAAGGTTGATCAAGAATTGTCATTATATTTAGTTTTGAGTATATCAGATGATTATAGGAGAAGATGCATATCACATTCTGTTGTTTTTATTTAAATTTGTTTAGAAATTATTTTGAAAGCCCAATTCTGCAAAATATCTAATGGTGCTTGCAATAATGCTTGCCACAGGTACCATTGGATTTTTGACATCATTCTACTTTGTTCACTAGCTCTTCTCTTCTATCAATATTGACTGAGGCCAATCTGGTGATAGTTCTTGAGATGAGATGCGTGAAAGGAGATCTTGTTTGGGACAAAGAAGGTTTTCTCTTATGGAATCACTCTCTGATGAAATTATCAATTATAAAAGGAGAATTGCGAAAGAGGATACTATGCTCGTAGCATGAATCAGGGCTTTTATTGAAAGCCTTCTATTGGGATTCAATTTATCTTCTTGTTTCATCAGCATTTCAGACAAACATAGGTATGTTTTGAATACATATTTTCATCTTACGTCGAAGGTAGCACTGTTCTATCCTCTTATGTATCTAGTTTTTTATTTGAATAATATTTATGTAGTATTGTATAAATGACAGATCTAGGTTTAAGGGGTTCTATGAAGAGGTATTTCCAGGATATTTCCTCCTTACAAGAAAAATATTGATCAAGAATTGTCATTATATTTAGTTTTGAGTATATCAGATGATTATAGGAGCAAATTCATATCACATTCTGTTGTTTTTATTTAAAATTGTTTAGAAATTATTTTGAAAGCCCAATTCTTCAAAATATCTAATGGTTCTTGCAATAATGCTTGCCACAGGTACCATTGGCTTTTTTACATCATTCTACTTTGTTTGCTACCTCTTATCTTCTGTCAAGATTGATTAAGGCCGATCTGGTGATAGTTCTTGAGAGGATATGCATGAAAGGAGATCTTGTTTGGCACAAAGTAGGTTTTCTCTTATGGAATCACTCTCTGATGAAATTATCAATTATAAAAGGAGAATTGCAAAAGAGGATATTGTGCTCATAGCATGAAGCAGGGCTTTTCTTGAAAGCCTTCTATTGGGATTCAATTTATCTTCTTGTTTCATCAGCATTTCATACAAACATAGGTATGTTTTGAATACATCTTTGCATCTTATGTCGAAGGTAGCACTGTTCTATCCTCTTATGTATCCAGTTTTTTATTTGAATAATATTTATGTAGTATTGTATAACTGACAAATCTAGGTTTAAGGGGTTCTATGGAGAGGTATTTTCGGGATATTTCCTCCTTACAAGAAAAAGGTTGATCGGGAATTGTCATTATATTTAGTTTTGAGTATATCATATGATTATAGGAGCATATGCATATCACATTCTACTGTTTTTATTTAAATTTGTTTAGAAATTATTTTGAAAGCCCAATTTTGCAAAATATCTAATGGTGCTTGCAATAATGCTTGCCACGGGTACCATTGGATTTTTGACATCATTCTACTTTGTTCACTACCTCTTCTCTTATGTCAAGATTGACTGAGGCCGATCTGGTGATAGTTCTTGAGAGGAGATGCATGAAAGGAGATCTTGTTTGGGACAAAGCAGGTTTTCTCTTATGGAATCAATCTCTGATGAAATTATCAATTATAAAAGGAGAATTGCGAAAGAGGATATTGTGCTCTTAGCCTGAAGCAGGGCTTTTCTTGAAAGCCTTCTATTGGGATTCAATTTATCTTCTTGTTTCATCAGTATTTTAGACAAACATAGGTATGTTTTGAATACATCTTTTCATCTTACGTCGAAGGTAACACTGTTCTATCCTCTTATGTATCCAGTTTTTTATTTGAATAATATTATGTAGTATTGTATAACTGACAGATCTATGTTTAAGGGTTTCTATGGAGAGGTATTTATGGGATATTTCCTCCTTAAAAGCAAAACGTTGATTAGGAATTTTCATTATATTTAGTTTTGAGTATATCAGATGATTATAGGAGAAAATGCATATCACATTCTGCTGTTTTTATTTAAATTTGTTTAGAAATTATTTTGAAAGCCCAATTCTGCAAAATATCTAATGGTGCTTGCAATAATGCTTGCCATAGGTACCATTGGCTTTTTGACATCATTCTACTTTGTTCACTACCTCTTCTCTTCTGTCAATATTGACTAAGGCTGATCTGGTGATAGTTCTTGAGAGGAGATGCGTGAAAGGAGATCTTGTTTGGGACAAAGCAGGTTTTCTCTTATGGAATCACTCTCTGATGAAATTATCAATTATAAAAGGAGAATTACGAAAGAGGATACTGTGCTCGTAGCCTGAAGCAGGGCTTTTCTTGAAAGCCTTCTATTGGGACTCAATTTATCTTCTTTTTTCATCAGAGTGTCATACAAATATAGGTATGTTTTGAATATATCTTTGCATCTTACGTCAAAGGTAGGACTATTCTATCCTCTTATTATCCATTTTTTTATTTGAATAATATTTCTTTAGTATTATATAACTGAAAAATCTAGGTTTAAGGGGTTCTATGGAGAGGTATTTCGGGGATACTTCCTCCTTACAAGCAAAAGGTCGATCATGAATTGTCATTATATTTAATTTTTTGTATATCTGATGATTAGAGGAGTATATGCATAGCACATTCTGTTGTTTTTATTTAAAATTGTATAGAAATTATTTTAAAAGCCCAATTCTGCAAAATATCTAAAGAACTTCCTTCATACATACAAAGAAGGCTTAAAATTAGCTATTACACACTTGAAGAAGAGGAGAAAGATATATTTTTATCTCTGTGGATTTCCTCTATCCATTCCTACTCTATAAATTTACTGATAATTATCTTGTTATCTAGCCATGAGATGGGGTGTAACAACCCACTGCAGAGAAGTTTCTTACACCCCAATCCCTGTGATCAACATTTCAAGATGGGTCATGTGACAGTCTATTTTCTTTGTCATTTTGGTAGTATGCTTCTGCTATGGCGTTGGATAGATATCCCTTGTTCATGAGTTCATTTTGTTTCATATTTTGGATAGATTGTACAGTGCATTTAGGCACCTCGAATGTAGCTCAGAAAATATACTATGAAGACATTCTGTGTTAAAAATGTAGATATAGATAGCAAAGGATATCCCCCTTTGTGTTAGGGAGTGTTTGTAGTTAGGGATAGGATAAAGTCTCTTTAAATCGCCCTTCTGCTCTCATGGGATGGATATGATAGCTAGGGGGCACTTCATGGAAATTTGGGATTCTTGCCCACTATTGAAACCTATAACCTTATATCTCAGATTCTTAGTTGTATTTATTTCATGAGTATATATAATATGTCTTAATTGCCCTTTTATTTTAAAAAAATGGATCACCAAAAGAAAGAAGAGAATTCAATATTAGCAGTCTCGTTTTCTTCATAGGAGAAGATGATAGGGCATAAGAGTAAAGGATGGATATGGTTGGGGAGGATTGTTGAGTCTCCATAACTTGGAAAAAAAGTGTCTTGTAGAGGTCAACGATAAAAACTATATGATGCATGATCACCTCTCTAAAATGGGCGTAGCCTTTGGAGGAGGAGGAGCCTTGGTAGCCTATGTGCCACATCACTGACAACCTCAGGAGTTCAGTAATTTTTCTGTTGATATGAGTGGATTGCAGCTGCTAAGGTTTGAAGGTGATTATTTGGGAAGTGTATATATATTATATCCTGATGATATGGTCAGATATTATATGGCTCTACTGGTATAGTTGTCCATACTCCTCCCTGCATTCTCAGATTCATATAAAGAACTATTTTAGAAGTGGTAGAGGCTAGAGAAGCCACTAGGAAACATTGAGAATGAAAGTGAAGTTTTCTAGTTCCGAAGAAAGCTTGTGCTCATATTTTGACCTTGCTAGAAGGCAGGGGTCTTGAAATAATCATATTTAATATTTAAGAGTCCATAGCAGGAGCCTCCACAGTTAATAGAGTTGATCTATCTCACCTCCTTATGGTTACCAAAGATAGGGCAGCTGAAGCATCTAGAAAGTTAGAAACAATTGCTCTGAAAGGATGAACAATCAGATTGAAGGAACATATGGGGAAAGCTTACATCCTAACATTTCCAGAAGAATTATTTCGTATCTACTCCTTGAAGCACTACACTGCAAGAGTGCATGATGTCTTTGCAAGATTCCTTTGGGAACTTAATAAACCTCCAGCATATTGATGATTCAAGAAAAGGTGCTAGTTTTACTTCTTTCTTCATTCCATATTTCATAAATTGCAGGGCAAAGCACTTAGATGTTACAAGAAGAATGAAACCCCGAGATTCCCCATTGAACTTGAGCACAAGTTTGGACTTGCTTACTATACAGGCTCAGAGGAAATAATCTTGTATAAATCCTGATCAGATTCTTAAGCCTATATGTAAATTATTTTAGGTGTGTGACTTCTTTGGTATTAAGTAAAGCTATAAAGAATATTGTTTTTCAAGCTCTCCTTATGCCTCTGTATCACCTCACTATTTCCATACTCCAATATGATGCAGTTAGAGATGTTTCATTTTCCTTTGGTACATAACACAGTCCTAAAACCTAATTTTTTGGTCATCTGTTGGACATTAATAATTATTTTTGATATTATTAACCTATCCAATGACGCCCTCTCTTTGAATGGAGCTCTTCCTTCTTCTAAGGGCTTGTTAAGGATAGTTATGATAGGTGATTCAAATATTGAAATTTTTTCATACCTTTATTATGTTGTATACTTCCTTATTTGACCCTCTTAAATAGCACTCAGTAGCTTAAAATTGGGTTCACTCAATTCCTACATTCAAATCGATGCATTGCATTTACATAATCTTTGACCCTTTGGAATTATTAACTAGTTTTTTCCAAGCATTTAATGGTCTACTAATGGTGGTTGTGTGCATTAGCTGTAGCATAGTTAATTGACAGAAGATAAGGGTAAAGGTTTGTGGTGTGTCTTGCATGCAGCACAAGGTATGCTGACCAATGTTCCTTTCATGGGACTGATTTATTGGGATACCTATGGAGCCCAGATTAAATATGCAATCTTGTTTCTTGAAATTTTTTGGTATTGGTTTGTGTAACTCAAATTCCAAGTCTCCTCCCTTCATCTTTAGAGTTTCTTTCTGTTGGGATTCCCTATGTAGTTATTTCTTACTTGACATGGAGGTATATTGGTCATGTGATAGTTTGAATTAGGTTTTTATCCTTGGCTCTAACTGGTACATATGATCTACCAGCCAATAAATATTTCAACGAAGACTACAATTGATCCTATTTGAAGAAAAATATCATCAATTTGTCAAGGTTGGGACTGGGTTTTGTCTTTTCAGGTCGAGAACCCCTGCAGCCATGTTCCTGTCATTGTCCACTTGGTCACATTAGTGGTCGTTGTTACCTCTCATGTTGACATAATTGGTAAATGCATATTTCAGGGGTAACTTGTAGGGTTCTCAAGGACCACATGAGACACACACTTATTTTTGGTTGAGAGTAGTCCTTCATGTGATGATCTTCCTGGATGTTCAATATAGTGATTATCCTTGATAATAATGTGGTTTCCTTGGTTGGAATGATGATTCTAGCCTTCACAAGGTTAGATTATCAGTGGAGGTTACTTCAGTGGGTCATAATGTTCTTCATGAACCAACATCAATGTGGTCAAATAATCACATCTTCGTCACTTTCAGCTTGTGCTCCATGGTTAGATCATAAGTATCCTCTGATGTGGTAATAAAATTACCTAGTTTCATTCATGTTCATGCCATTTTTCCATACTTTTATGGTTTACCTAGGCAGGGAAGACTTGGGAAAAATTGAAAGAAATTTTGAAGGGCGTAGCTCTATGATAGCCTTTTCTTCTCTTTATATATATTCGATTCCAATTTTAACAAATTTGTGGGCCAAATTGATACCTAGAAGTTACCGAAATACATATCATTCTGGAATAAATTCATCGAAATTCTTTGTGCAACAATTAGACAAATCATTAAGATGAATAAGGAATTAATTTTTGGGTCTAGGTGAAGAACAAGAGTTGCACATACTTGAGTTGAATTCCCTCATTTATATGTTGAGGTTGTTTGTTTCAGGACTAAATTTATATTCACAGAGATTTACCAGATTGAAGACTGAAGTCCATAGTTTCTATTGCTGAGGTCCCCTATGAAGGAATTGGATTGGAGCATTTTGACTTTTTAGAATGATTTAACAAGTAAATTTGTGATGAAAACCCAAATATATGATGTCCCTTGAAACTTTTTTCAGGAATTACCTAAACATTTTTTCATTGAACACATACCTCTCAGTGAATAACTTAAAGAAATTAGAGCATTTTTGTTTGTTCCTTAAAATAGTTATGAGTGTCCTCTTAATTTTGTAATAGGCATGCCTATTCAAATTACTTTACACGTCACTTTGCAAAATGTAACTACTGAACACAGAATTTGGGTGTTGATGGTTTTTGGGGACTCGGTACAATATAAACAAATAGATGTCAATGAATTTGAAGGAAATGGTGGAGTAAAATATGGTTCAATTACTTTGCCATTTAATGTTGTGAAAAAAATATTCATCATGTTTCTTAGAAGTTTTTGTTATGATGGAATGCCACTTTGAAATTGGGAGAGTTCTATTAAATAAATTTCAGGCTAGTCCAAAACAAGAACTTGTTTCACTATCCCATGAAGGGCTCCATTTTTCCCTTTGGTATTTGGGCCTGCAAGATCTTCTGTCCATTGAAAAAGTTTACGAGTCTCTACATGATGCAATGAAAGATGATCCTCGTCTATGGAAAAATATACATGTGGAGTATCCTCTACGTGAAAGGCTAGTTGATGACTCCTTCTTAAAACTTGCTGAAAGGTCTCAAGGTTAGTTACGAAAATTGACTTTAGTGGAGTGCCTAAAAATTACAGATGATGGACTGAAGCAAGTATTCGACATTAGTCCAAAGCATAAAAAGGTTGGTATATGTCTTTGTGGTGAACATGGTATTCATTGTAAATGGCACTGATGTTATAACAACCATGGTATTCATTTTAAATGGCACATTTTAAAAAATACACTTGTATTTTGAATTGTATTGAAAAAATTAGGAGGATACAATGCAACCCCCTGCACCAAGAGTATGAGGTTTTCTCCGTGTCAATTTCCATGGACAAAACAACAAAATCCTCTACAAAATTTTCAATCTTGGGAAGCTACTGAAAAATGTATAGCCTCTTTGGAAGAATTAACACCTGCACCAAGAGTATGAGGTTTTCTCTATGTAGATTTCCACGGAAAAAACAACAAAATACTCTGCAAACTTTTCAATCTTGGGAAGCTACTAAAAAATCTCCAGCCTCTTTGGAAGAATTAACACCTGCACCAAGAGTATGAGGTTTTATCTGTGTAGATTTCCATGGACAAAAGAAAAAAATCCTCTGCAAACTTTTCAATCATGGGAAGCTACTAAAAAATCTTCGGCCTCTTTGGAAGAATTAACAATGACAATAGAAGCAGAAGCAAGTGACGAAAAGGCTCAATATTTTCATCCATCAAGGATTGGAGAGTTCTGGGTATTGGGGGAATCAAAACATCAACAATTCCCTCTATCTTCAATTAGATTCCAACTTACTTTGTAAAATTTTGCTTTTGTCATGAATTGAAATACTACCATAACAAACTAGAAATCACTTACTTGTATTTGTACCACTGGATCAAATCAATGTAATGGCTTTGTGCACTAAATAATTTTTTCTTGTGCTTAAGTCCAATGGCTATGAGAAAGGTCTAGAATTGGGAATATGGTCATTATTAGTATGCTTTATTCTTTAAACCATAAGAATGGCTCTGATGACATCTGCCATGGCAAGGGGGGGAAAGCAAGGGCCTTAAGCACTAGGAAAATATTTACAATCTCAATGGAAATGTGGATATCATAGATTCAGGTTCAGATTCATGGCTATAAATTCTTCTGGTAGATTCATTGTCTTTTGTAATGGGATTGAATCTCACCTCTCCTCGTGAAACAACAAATAGAAAAAGGACGGTGGTAGAGGGCATAATTCTTAAGCTGGGGAGTCATGGGAACCTGGTCCTAAAAGACTCGAATAGAACCGTGGTTTGGAGTATCAATACTGATAAGTCTAAAGGAATTTTAATAGCAAAGGACACCAATTTTTAGAATTATAATTCCGTGAATTCTTTGCTTGTGTACAAGGGTTCAAATCTCGTGTGGAAAAGATGGGACTATCCCATGCACACACTCTTGCCTGGGAAATCACTGAAAAGAGGGCAGACACTTGTCTCAAATTCATCTGCGATGAATACATCTTGTGCAGAATTAGGGTTGGTTTTGTTCTACAAAATATCAATATAGGAGCCTTATGGGGGTTGCAAAGGCTAGACTTCCAAGGTGTTCTTAGGACCTGCTTTTATAATTAATCGTTAGTCAACCTTGAGACTGTCTATACAGCCTAGAATTTGCAGGTTTTGTCTAATGAAAATGTAGGAAAATCGTCTTCTTTTTATTCCTGCGCTAATGGGATACGATCCATGCCAATGGGTCCTTTCTATAATGACAACAATGGACAACCTTCGCGTCTACCATGTATCTATGGTTCTTGGATGGAACAATGTTTAAGATTGGTGTATGGACTTCAAACTGGACTATCCTGTCTCTCTGGTTCCTGGACAGAACTGATAAGAATTATATATTTCTCAAAGCTTGCTGGTCTTATGGGTATCTATGAGAAAGGCCAATGCATCGACCTTCAATTCGAGAAAATGTAGAACCATGGGGTAGGGATGTAATAACAGCCAAGATATTCATTTTAAATAGCACATTTTAAAAAATACACTTGTATTTTGAATTATATTGAAAAAATTAGGAGGATACAATGCAAACTCTGTACCTTTTAAAATGTTCCATTTAAAATGAATACAAAGGAGTGACTGTCCCTATCTGACAGTCACTCCTCAAAGGCTAAGAGCACTTGCAAAACACAAGGTATAGATTCATAATAGCCCAATGCTTAATTTTCCTATTATTTCAAAAAGTTACTAATGTTTGCAGGAAGTAAATCAATTTTGTGTTGATGAAGGTTGATTACATACCGGGAGATAATCCTATGAGGATGTCATACATGATTGGATATGGTTCCCTCTATCCAAAACTTATTCATCATAGAGCCTCTTCTCTGCCCTCGAAGGCCGATTATCCTCAACCCATTCCTTAAAGTAAGCTTCCAATCTCTGTAAAAAAGTGCACCCAATCCCAACATCTTGGTGGGAGCTGTGGTGGGAGACCGAGACAACATGGATAGGTTTACTAATGTCAAAAACATCTATGATCAATTTGAACCTTCCACCTACATTAATGCACCCTTAGTGGGTTCCCTTTCTTATTTGGCCCATTTTACTAACTCTTAAATATCATATCTTCTTCTTCTAAACAAGAGAAGGAATTAATAATTCTTGGAGATAAGAGTTATAAGTAGCCGACTATCCCTTGCTATTTTTCACATGATTTCTACAGGATCTCCAAAATAAAATCAATGGAATGGAATTAATTTTGTATCCCTTGCTATCGTTCACATGATTTCTGCAAGATCACCAAAATAAAATCAATGAATGGAATTAAATATTTTCAATCATGAATTTGGTCGTTAGTAATTTTTTCACATTCATTATATGATGTAACTAGTAATCTTACTCGTTGGCAATTTTTGCAAGTTCATTATAATGTAGATTGTGACATAATCGTGAGTAATGTGATATTGCACGAACAATGCATTAAGTAGTTGTAGCAGATTTGGAAATATTCATGAGGAATACGTGACATTGCACTAACAGTGAATTAAATGGTTGAAGGAGATTCATGCTTTCGGAACATTTTTACGCCCTTCATGTTTAAGATGGTTATAGGATATTTGTGACATATTCCTCAACAATGTCACATTTAAGTAGAAATTCATTAAATGGTTGAAGGACATTCATGGTTGATAGCTTTGACTAGAGGGTGTGACATCTTTCTCATATGGTGAAACATGTGACTGAGTTTTAGTGGAATAATTATTACTTTCCTTCAAATCTAATGTTAAAATTTTGAAAAAGGTAGTTTATCTTATAACACATTAGTAGGTACATGTCACTCTTGTATTAGAAAAATCCATTTTATTTCTCCACTTTTCTCATAAATTATGCACATTAATATACTTTTCTTAGTACATGTCACTCTTGTATTAGAAAAATCCATTTTCTTTCTCCACTTTGCTCATAAATTATGCACATTAATATACTTTTCTCATGTTTCATAAGTTTCATTTTTATTTATTCCTTCTCTTGAATTAATTTACTTAGACAATTTTGGTTTCTTTCCTTCTTGGTTTAAACTAGCTCCTCCATATACCATTGTTGAATAAGGTATGAAGAGAAGAGGGTGTAGATAATATTGATTTTAATCGTAGACAATCAAGATTTCCTACACAACTACCCCCCCAATCAATGGTACATATTCATGTCTCTTATATTTTTTTCTACTCCTGACCATAGCACTCTGCCCAATACAAAAATTTAATATAGGAAAGGTTCTGGTGCAATACTGATGCATGATTGTACTATTTTTGGCATATTTGATTGCATTATTTTGGTGCTACAATAAACGATTGTGTATTGTGTATGGTAATGTGTTTGGCCTGAATGCTTGTGATTACAATTTGGGATCTTCGCATTTTTAAGTAAAAACAGGTTAAACATTTTGTTTTTTTTTATGAGTTTATGTTTATTTTTTATCCAATGGAGATGATTGGTGACTTGGGTTCATTTTAATCAGGCTTCACCATGTGGCCTTACCTTGTGATATACAACTCGTCTCTAGATTTTTTCTTCCCTTATAACTATGTCATATTATTCATACCATAATGAAAAGTACAAATGTAATACTGATGGGTGCTTGTATTGTTTTTGGCATCTTTGAGTGCTTCATTTGGTGCTACAAACAAGTTTGGATGTGTGTTACTTAGTTTGGCACGACTCATGAGTGTTTGAGATTTTTTGTTTGGATTGAATACTTTTGGTTACAGTTCGATGCTTCTAGATATGGATTATGTTCAGGTATTGAATTTAATTCAACATCAATTTAGATACTGATAGAACCCTGTTGTTTGTTGCTTCATTTGTGTTTAACTATCTCTTGCAATATCTGGTAGATATTAATATCAATATATGTTTATCTGTTGCAGGTCAATGAGATTGATTCCAGTGTAGCTCTGAACATGTCTGGGTAGACTTTGGAGATGACAACTTTACCATTAGTAGTTGGGAACATAAATTACTGGTTAGCAGAGTTGGGCAAATGAAGCTATCAACTGAAGTATTTTTTTCTTCAATTGACCAACGAAGTGAACGTGCTGTAGGGGAGTGTGCTTGTACTGCTTTAGTAGCAATTATTACTGACTGGTTACAAAACAACCCCAATTTTGTGCCAATAAAATCACAGTTTGACACATTGATACGTGAATGATATCTAGAGTGGAGGAAGTTGTGGGAACTAGAGGAATATAGAGAGAGGTTCTCTGATGGGAACTTTGATTTGGAAACAATATTGTAGTCAAACACGTTTTATAACTGGCATTGAACCTGCACATATTTTTAAATTGTGGCAATTGTTTTAAGATTAGATTGGAATGCACGGGCTCTGAATTGATTTTTCTTGTAAATATTATTTCTTTTAACATTATTTATTATGCACACAAGTGTCAAGGATTTTTAGTGATGTTCTAGTGATATTTCAGTATTTTTTGTGAAGAATCTGTTTTTCCTGTGAAAGATGGCATCCCCTAAAAGTTAGACAAGAAGGTGGGTTGGAATTTTTTGTTGGCTCTGAGACTCGACAGTATCATAATAATATTAAATGGAATTAGATGTTAGTAGAATAGTATTCTAAAATGTAATATTTACATATTAATATGACTGTGTTGTTAAATAATAGACTCTATTAGACAATAATGTGGAAGTTAAATAAAATCTTTGTCAATGACAAAATATATAAATAATTATTTAGTCTCATATTCTACTTCAGTTTTTGTGATCCTTTGAGTGGCAAGGCACCTTCTATTAAGAAATTTTTCCTCTGTGACATATCATGCTTGTAAGTTAATCATAAATTTGTAGATTGGTTTTACTTACTTTTGATGATGGGTAGTTCCAATAAATGGAAATTTTTAGTTGGTTTTAGTGTTTATCCTCTTTATATAGGATTGAATTCTGATAATAGTGTTTTATGCCCTATGTAGACATTTTTCACTAGCATGGAAATGCTTAGTGGAGAAGGCTTGGTGTCATTCTTGTGAATGTGCGTTGTAACTCTTTGTAAAAATATAGAATGTTTTAATTGTAATTTTCACTTCATTGATTTATTTGTACGAGCAGAGTGGTACCTGCAACTCTTGAGGTGCAGGAGGATGAATTTGGAAGTGATGATGATGGTGGTCATCAAAGACTAGCACCGAAGAAGCGAAATAAGCATCTCCTCTGAATTTTGCTGCCTTTTTGGGTGATTTTTGTTGGAAGCCATCTATGTTTCTATATATGCACTGTAATTCATATGGTAAGCTAATATTTAATTTAAGAAATCTAGTATATAAACTATATATACTCCTACAATCTAAATATCATGGATAAATATTAAAAATTTCAAACTGACAAATTTATTTTAGGAAAAAGTTTTTATAGATGCTTTTATTTGAGGCATACTTGTGTGTTAATTTAGCATTCGGATTTATTTACAGAATTATTGTTTTTAAAATCTATGTATTTCTAACTATCTCTTCAGGTAAAATTTAGATACATTAAATTTATAACATCTTATAGATTTTAAGTTGCACTAATCTATCATAAAACACTAGTAAAAGACAATATCTTATGTCAAATTCAATGCCATTTATTGTGTACAATGGGATTGCCACATTCGTGCTTTACCCAGATCTCATTTGTTTTATATGCATTCTATATCATCGGTCAAGGCATGAATGCTTATAATATATTGAGCCATAGTTTCTAACTATCTTCTCTTCAATTGCTTTCTAAGGATTGAATACAATCTAAATGCATAAATTACAACTGGGGTAGAGTAATAACTCAGTATTAAAAGACACCATAAGCATTAATTACTTCAAAGTATTATAAATTCATTTTAATATTACTTTGTTTTCCATGATTATGTGGAACATGTTCGAGAGAAGGAACTATAACAACAATGGATTTTCATGAAAGCTTCATAATTTTTTCAAACGTGAAAGTTGTGATGCGTTACTAAGTTTCTTCATTATTTTATAGCTCATTACACATCAAACCGACTTTACTCCTTGACTGACATTGCATTCAACATTGTACACAATTATGATTTACATGTATCAATCAAAAGTATGATTTTATCTATATTTGATAATGCAGTTTGAATACATCATACAATACATAGGAGTGTTATGGATATGAAGTTCAATATGAAATAATCTATTGATTGCTACTATTACTATCATTTAAGGGGCGCTCTTCCAATGGCCATTTATTAGCTATGTGAAGAAGGCTTTGTGGAATTTGTATTTACTATAAGATTATGCATAGCTGAGTTGCAGACAACTAAGTAGAATTTGGTAGGAAGTTTGGAGTATGTGTAATTCATAATGATCTTGTCTTCTCTCATTGATGACTTTTCAATGTGTGAGTTTTGACCTAAGCCATTGCATTATCAATGTGTCAAGGCTCAAAACTCCACCTATATGTCAACTACTTATGATCGTTCCTAGGAATAATTTTTCTCTATTGTGGTCGAATTTGTGGAGGTTATCTCAAAATTTATTAAAGGTACCATGGATCTAAATTTCTTATGAAATTTCAACACTATAACAAACTTTGGTGCAAATTGTTGATCAATTCTTACTTGGTTAGGGTTATAGATGTTGATGAAAATTTTGTGTGCATGCATGAGAGTTGGGTGAAAATGCACAATTTTGTGTAGCATTAGTGTGATAAATATGGGATAGTGCAACGCATAATTTTGAATATTAGTCTGAGTTGACTCGTACCTAATCAACTCAGTCAATTTTATTGTTGGTTGAACGGTTAATTATTGGTTCAATGGACAGAATATCTTGCAGGCCCAAATACCAAAGGGCAAAATGGAGACCATCATGGGGTTCTCTTTGTAATTCTCCACCACTGCTACCTTCCATGCTTCCTCAAACTCCTCTCCAAACTCAATAACAGTGCTAGTAGTAGCATGAGCAACAACACTACGCTTAGCAGAACTAGAATGCGTTTTCCAAACTGCACGAGAACTACTTCCCTCACAAGTCACCATGTGCCATGATTGGTCTTGGTGGTTCGCTTCCTTCAACTCCTAGTTCAACTACCATATCTTCATTGGAACCAACACCCTGAACTCCACTAGACATTGATTCACCATTTTGTACTAGTGATTCACCATTTGTACTGGTGATTCGCCATGATTTTATAAGATAATATAATATCGTGAGAGATTTGCCAAAAAAATTATATATATATATATTATATTATTAATAAAATCACCTTCCATTTTTCCTATGTATCATGGGGATTCACCCATTTATTATACATATAAATTTAGGGGGGTTCTTAAAATTTTCCCTGCTTAAATTTGATTTCTCATTCTTCTCAGAAAATTTTTTAAGGGAAACAAAAACCCCTTCCTATGCCACTTCCTTCTACTTGTGTCTTCATCCACGATGCACTTAGACTCTCACCTAGCTGCTTGGGTGGTTTGCCTCCCATTCTTATCATTGAGTTTCCCATTTCCATTGTTGAATTTTCATAGGGAGAAGGTATGGTCCCCAATTACATGCCTATGGAGCCTATTTGGAAATTTGTTATGGCATGTCTCTTTCATGGCTGCCTAGCTCCCCTCTCATCTCAACCTTGGTTCATATGATGTCCTACAACCTTTGGAAGCCATGACATGTTAGATATCTCATGGTCGTCGTGGAAATGGCAGTAGTGGCACTTCATGGGGATCTAGAGTGTGCCTAAAACCATTAGCTCGTAGCTTTGATCATAACTCACCTACAGACATATAAGAGGAAATTCATCTTAAGGACGAAGAAATCCATCATGAAGGGAAAGTCACTCTCGATTCAAATGTCATGGCTATAATTTCTCCTTGGATTCCTAATACAAGTAATTCACGAGGTTGTCAAAATCATTATCTATGTACTATTGATTTATATTGGTATGTCAAGTTGTCACTAGGAAAAATTTTGGTTCATAGGAGATAGCCCCATTTCAATCTTATACACAAGTTAGATGAATTCAAAGCCCTCATGCTTGACAAAGAAGTCTAGCTAGCGAAGTTGGAGATGGTTCTCCACCTAGATCTCTAATTTTTCCACCATGCAAGGTTGAGGAATAACCTATCAACCTTGATAGTTGATTGCCATCCTAATGCTCTGGTTCCTTGCAGTCTCATATTTGTTCTTACTACTCTAGTTGGCCCTCAAAGCTATAGTCATGTTTATCTTTAACTCTCTATTTTGTTTAACTTTCCTCTTACTTTATACTTTTCATTTCAATAAAGCTTAAATTGTCTCTCACTACTTGTCTCTCATTTCAATAATATTATTTTTGATATATTTTAATATTAGACATTAATTTTTTTTTAGTTCTTGAATCTTTGCTTTATTGTCTTTGCTCTAATTTCCAAGATGAAAATCCAAAGAGAATAATTACATATTATCTAATGTAAATATTTTATATTGCAATGGAAAAGAAACTTGAAAAAAAATCCTCAAGAAATGCATTAAAAATTTAAAATGTGAGTTAAAACCATATACAAATTTAAATTTCCGTCACACTTGGTGTCGGGCTTGGGGTGGAGTCGGAGAGGGAGTCGGGATCAGGATCGGGGTGGAGTCAAAGTGGGGGTGTATCATTCTTAAGGCACCATGTGATAACGTTAATTCAAACCCCAACTATTAAGTCACTATGTGATAATGTTAATTCAAACAGCAACAGTTATCGTCGTATATCCCATATGAAAACATATCCCCCAACTCTTAAGTCACTATGTGATAATGTTAATTCAAATCGCAACCGTTATCGTCGTGTATCCCATGTGAGAACGTATCCCATGTGAGAACGGTTCAATAATAATTGGAATAGCAAACTCACCATCATAAATATTAAACAAAATTAAAATTTTCATTTTCAAAAATACAAATTTCAATAATAATTGGAATAGAAAACTACAAAATTACAATTTCCATTTTCAAAAATACGAATGTCAATAATAATTGGAATATCAAACTCACCATCATAAAAATAAATAAATATATTAAACAAAATTTAAATCTCCATTTTCAAAAATACTAATAAATACAAATTATTATCAGTGTTCATTAGAAATACACTTCTTATGTGGTAATTTATTTTTGTTAAATTTAAAACAAAACTCCTTCGAAAATACAAAGTTTTATCATAGTTCATCAAAAATACACTTCACATTTATCTTTATCATGGTTTTATGGTAAAAAGGAGTGTCATCAAAAGTTCATATTTAGGCAAGTCCATAATTATGAATATACTTTTAAGTTAAGCAAATCCAAGTTGACTGGTATGCAAGTTCAAGATATACATATAATTTTAAAATAATACATTTCATAATTATCTATACGGATAGATTTTTATATAAAAATTTATGTAAATCAATTCTGATGACTAAACTTTTATGAAGTTTGCAATGGGCGATGCCTGTAAAATTGAGTGTTATGAATGTTCATGGAAAAATACACTACATATGAATTCACGAATTTGAGGTTCTATTATAGGATTTTATTTAGAATTTTTGCAAATCTAGGGTTCCATTTAAAACTTATAATTACAATCTGCAAATTACGAATTTAAGGTTCTATCATAGGATTTTATTTAGAATTTTTGCAAATCTAGGGTTCCATTTAAGACTTTTAATCACAATCTGCAAATTTAAGGTCCTACCATAGGATTTTATTTAGAATTTTTGCAAATCTAGGTTTACATTTAAGACTTCTAATCACAATCTGCAAATTTAAGGTTCAAATTTTACTTGACCATAAACCTACATGCACAATCGCTAGGTTACACTACGTGAGAATAGCATGGAATAAACAAAGATAGAATATGTACAATATTCATTTAGATATATTATATACCTGACTCATACTTTCTTCTCAGAACAGATACAATGTATCATTTAGATTTATGATAAAAGTTTTACACTGCAGGAGAATAGCAACGTAGAGAGAACATATTTAATTTTCATTTAGATATATGATATAGCAGCCAACTTTCTTCTAAGAACAGATGGTTTTATCTAATGGATTTGAATCGATATGACAATGCTTCTCTTTATTTCTGTCACTTAAATGTGCTACTCACCATTATTTTATTTCTTATTTCTTTTGTGTCATGCCAGATCTGGTTCCACCCCACTCAAACTGAATTTCACAGACCGCCGCCATTTCCTCCACCACCCCCACCGCCGCCCCCGCCGCCTCCACCATCAGCTCCTCCTCCGCCGCCTCCACCACCGCCTCCTCCACCAGCTGCCCCACCAATACCATCGCCAAACCCTCCGCCTCCACCTCCACCACCACCAAACCCTCCACGCTTTCTGGAACCACCTCCAGCGCCAGCGCCAAAGCCTGCACCTGAGCCTCCCCCAGCTCCAGTTTTTCCGCCACCACTCCCACCCCCACCTCCACCTCCACCTCCACCGCCTCCAGCGCCCACGCCCAAGCCTAGTCCAGCTCCTGCTCCTAAACCCTGGGGTTTATATGGCAGCTCAGTGTTATTTTTCAAATTTCTAGTTGCCGTTACATGACAAGTACAAGCTGCCACTACTAACAGACCCGCAACAATAAGCAGCATCATCTTCATCTTCGTTCGATCGATCTTATCTATCTATCTCACTTCTTCCTCCTCCTCCACTCGATTGGCAGACTGTTTTGGTTAGCATCGAACATCTTTTTATAGCAATAAATGATTAGTGAATCAATCCGTGGCGATGCCTTTCTTGCTTTGTCATTCCATTTAGCTTTTAACCAGCACGCAACGTGGCCAAATGTCCTGCTGTTGGCTCACACAGACAGACACGAGCACTACACTTGCTGTAGCTTGTAACTGATCATGCAGTGTGATGCGTTATCTATTTTTGTCCAAGGAAGGTTTGGAATTTCACATGTGTGTCCATTCTCCAATGTCTGTTCATACTGTCAAATATACTTGTCAAGTGTTTAATCCCATCCAATCAAATCTTCCCACTTCTCAGCCCATTTCTGATCAAATCTGATTTCTTACCTGAGCAGTTCTGTTAAGATGAAATGTTCTTACCCAACCCAACTGCTAGAAAATTATCTTAGTCTATTTTTTTCAATGAATGGAGAGACACATCTATAACGATGAACGGATAATGGGATGATTTAATCTGAATTCAAGGAACTGAAAATTCATTGTTCTACTTCTTATATCCATGAATTTGATGTCCTTTTAAGTTGTATAGTGGCTACAGAAAATGGTGTAGGTGAACCATCTTTATAGCATTAGTCAGAGCCATACAATTTTCTATTACAACATCAAATTGGTTGATTGTTAATCAGATTTAGGATTTCAGACTTCTGAGATATCTATTTTGTAATGATGTTTTTTACAGATTTATCGCATTACTTGTTAATCAAATTCTTATTATGTATATTTCAGAGAAATTAGTAACCATAATAATATCAAAATCACCAAACCAAAAAATTATAAAAACACCCAGGATTGAAGACAAAAATTTGAAAATATTCATACAAATCATAAAAATTTGAAAATCACTTTAGCTCTTATTCTAATGGAAGGGGAACAATACTAATCATATTCTGTTGCTGCCAGGAACCAAAGGTAGACTTGAAACATTCAAAATAACCTCCTTGAAGAGGGCATCTTAGATTCCTCCTTTCCGTTGTCTTTGAGGGTTGCATGTCAGTGTTTCTATAACCTACCTTATACTTTTCTTTGCTTTGTAATACAAAAATCTTCACCATCAAAATTGCGCAAAAATGTAGTGTCAACAGTCAGAACTGCCTTCATCGTCCCTAGTAATTTGCGTGGAAGCTCTATCCCAATACTAACTAAAGTTGATGAGGCCAAATACAAGCCCTAATCAACTCTAAAGATACACAAGCATTGACATAAGAGAAATTCTATTAAAAACCATACCCTCACCACACTAAGCTCATGACACTCTGTAATCAGTTTGTAAAATCATATATATTGCATGCATGAATACAACTCTGTATTGAATGTTTATGGATAAACAATGGAATCTAGTAAAATTTGATTCCCAGATCCCTATTTCTCCATATTGCAAACAAGAGTTTTCTCTATTCTGTTTCAACATCACAGATCTCAGACATTTGTTGTGATAAGTATCAGAAGTTGCAAAACATGCTTCTTTTATTTTTTCCGTCTCAAAATGTATTGTTTGAATCCAAACCAGCAAAAGTTTTGGTGGCATGTCGAGTGGTTTTGGCTGTTTTATAGAATAACTTGACTTGGTTGTGGTATCTATTTGTTTTAGATTTAAAATGGCATTCCTATATTAACGGATAGTGTTACTTGAGTAGCAACATGTCTCGCTATAGTTGGGCTAGAGGAAGATGCAAATCTGCAATTACGTGTTTCAACTTAAAGCAATTTTTTTAAAACATGCTTCAATAGAATTTTGTTGGAGTATCAAAACGTTGTTGCAATATAGTTGTTTCGATACATATAATCATAGTATTTCACTTGGTTGGGTTTTATTAATAATTTTGCATTTTTTAAAATAATTCGACATGTTTATTGTTAATTAGGTTTATCTAAAATGATTAAAAGATTGTTGTTCTCTCTACTTATGTTAAATTTTTGCAAGTATCATGACAAACACATGCTTCTTACTCTAATCAACGAGATAAGAATGTACACAAAATTTAAATAAACAATAACTTAAAATACATAACACATATAACACTTAAACATATAAGCATCACACAATAAATTTCTTAGTAAAACCCTTTTAAAAAAACATCTCACATTAAGCATCACACAATAAATTTCTTAGTAAAACCCTTTTAAAAAAACATCTCACATTAAATAAACTTAATGTATTATCCATCAACTAAAAATTATTACAACACCTTTTTAATATATTATCTATAAACTAAAAATCGTTACAACACATTTTAAGTTCTTTGTGTGTAATTCTCAAAATTTGAACACCACAATTTTACATTCAATAATCTCTTTGAAATGTACCTCCAACTTAATCACTCAATATATGGGCATAACAAAAATATAAATCATTTATGCTTTCTAGTTTTACATGTACATATTAGAAGCCACCAATAGTATTTTTTTTTTACTAAGAAAATTACTCTATACATGATATGACTACCATCCTTTTAGCTCTTACGAAAATATCTTCATGTATAAGATCATTTCCATAGATATTTGCTTCTATCCAAATCATCATTCATGTATGAGATGACTTGCAATATTTTAGGCTGGAAACCACTAGTTGCAAGGTGTATGACAAACATGCATTATCATTCTCCCGTTTGTCTTATACGTGAGAAGAGAATAAGGGGGAATGTATCAAAATGTGAACTAATTGTTAGGGATCATGAGGCCCGTAGATTGACACCAACCTCTAAAATGATCTATGCTTATTTTCTTCATCAATGCACCTACAACATTCTATGAAAATTATATCATCTTTACATTATATACCATTTTTCAAACACAATGGTACTAAAAATGGTGTGATGTTTTCCATGCAAAAGTTTCACAACATTAACTTCACATACTTACTCATGGCTTGACTAAGGTTTTTTATTTGCACTATCTCCCCTCATATATATTCATAAGATATACTTTCCATCATCTTATGTCCTCCCCTAAAAACCTAGACTTTATTTCACTAATTACATCACTACCACTAGTAAAAATGATGAAATTAATGACTAGGTGACTAAAAATGTTAGTCACCGCAATTATTTCAAGTGAATTACTACTAAATTTGAGCAATTCTATGTGATCGAACTAAAAATGACTAACTTAAATGACTTATTTAGTATTGGAATAAAATATACAACTAGATAACAAGAGACTAAACTAAAAGCGACTAACTTCAAAGACTAATTTAGTCTAGGGATAAAATATATGACTAGATAATAAGTGACTAAAGTAAAATCGACTAAAATATATGACTAGATAATAAGTGACAAAATTAATAATGATTAATGTAATTGACTATTATAGTCCAAGATAAAAGTATGGCCAAATAACAAGTACAACAAGTATATGAATTAGTCATTTATGTCAGTAATTTTTAATTGTGTCACTTCATATATGGAAAATTGCAATTTTGGTACCGAAGTGTTACATTTCACTATAGGTGCCTCTGAATCCATTTGCAGTGTTAAAATTTAGATACAAAGGGGTCTATGAATTTACAGTGCTAAAATTATGAATACCCTTTTGTCTCTAAAGTTTAACAATGCAGATAAATTCATCTACAATTAACATAATCTTTACACTCATGCCTTCATTATAATTTTATTAAAGGTTATAATATTAATTAGATAACCAAATTAATATTTATATTTATATTTAATATTTGACCATAAAGTTTAATTTTTAAACTTGATTGATTTATGTTAAAAGTGTGAGATTTTTTAAATCTAAGGTTAAATATTCATATTTACATTTTTTTTTAACAATAACGGGAATATTTTTTATTTATGGAATTAGGTCGGGTCGCAGCCTAATCAACCCTTGATACATATTTTTTTCCCCAAAATTTCCTTTGAGTCGAGAACTGCTCTTACATAGTTCATTCGCTCTTACATAGCTGATTCTTAAGGGGTCGGAAACCAAATTGGGACATCGTCGTTTTTTGAGAGATCTCCTTGGGCTAAGAGGTAACCTGCATTTGCTTTTTCATCCGCTTCCGTGTTTAAATTTTGGAGGACATGGAAGGAGTTGGAAGTGTATTTTTGTAACACTCTTCTAAGTCTTTGCAGAGTCTTATTGAGAGTTGTTTTATTGGATTGATCTCCTGTGTTCATGATCTTGATCATGATTTTCGAGTCTCCGAAAACTTGTATGTCTTCTTCTCTATTCTCTTGCGCGATCTGGTAGGCTTTGACCAGTCCTAATATTTCTGCTTGATTATTAGAGCTTTGCCCAAGGCCCTAACTGAAACTGATTATGCTTTGCCCAATCCAGGGATAGATGACACCCCCAACTCCAGAGGTACCCGGGTTTCCATTATAAGCTCCATCAAAAAATATTGTGGCTTTGTCACGAGACTTCCACCAATTTTTAATGTCAGTCTCAGGAATCTGCAGCGTCCATTCTAGACTATGACAATATTCATATTTACATTTAATAAATAGATAAATATAACATTTCTTATGTTAAACATGTGATTTCATTTAAATATAGTATTAAATCATCATATTTACATTTGATAAATACTAAATAGATAAACCTAAAATATATATTTATAGACCTATTTAGTAAATAGGTATGAAAATTTATTAATTTAAGTATGAAACTTAGTTAATTTTTTAATGGTGTGTGAACCTTTGTTTTTTTATAAGTCAATTTTATATTCATGTAGGAAAAAAGGAGTACATATAGCCAGTTACAAAACAGGTGGTCTAGTCTAACCTCGACTAGGTTTGTTGACAAAATTTTGCACCAGATGCCAAAAAATACAAAAGAGGGACTAGGGAAATTGTCTATAAACAGTTGGGCCAGAGGCACCAAAACACATATAAAACATAAATAACACCAAATAGCATACTAGTATTTCAATGTGATGGATGCAGGGTTGTCCGAGGTTGTTCCTAAATATGGTGGAGGACTGAAGTCACACTGACTGTGCCCTTCAAAGTGCGCCAACCAAGTCTCCAGCTTTCCTACTTTCTCAGTGAGTTGACTTCGGCCTCACCAAGCCACTACCATTCTCTCCCAGACTTGGAACTGTAAATAGTGCATTCGGTCCAATGTTTTCATTTGCTCTGCATGCTCCTCACGACATAATCTCTCAATTGTGTCCACTCTTTCCATCAGGCTATTAATAAGTGCATGACAGTTCTCTAGGCAGCAATATTAGATAACCTGCCCCTCATTTACCTCAAATCAATCAAACCCACGATTCCCCTTGCCACCATAACCTCCTCCACCCCGATGACTCTAATTTTGAACCCTCAAACCCCCACCTCTTCTATCCCCCCACTTACCTTTGTTATCTCCCCGCTTACTTTGATTATATTTGATTAATAATCAAATTAGTAAATCTATTTTTTCAAAAGAGCTCCCCTCAAGTCATTCATAGTAGGGACTTTGAAGCCCTTTCCTATAGCTATAATAGAGTCTCGCATAGCTTGGTAATAAGGTGAGCGAGCAACATTAAATGGGATATCTGCATCATACCAACATCTAGCAATGTATTAAAAAGAATATTCTTTGCACAGTTACAAGACATGCCATATAACCCTTAATGATGGAGAGCTTGACCTTCACATTTTTGTTTAACAACTCAGATTTCCTGATGGGGGAGATGGTGAAGGGGGTTTATTAGCATATATGGTAGCACTAATGAACCCTAGTTTTGGAGGAATGAATGGGAAGAAGGGTCCTTTTAGAGGAATGACGACTTTGGTAAATTGACAGAGGAAATCAAAATGTATGATAGCCAATGTCTCCATAATTCCATTTCTCTATCGATATTTATTCGTTGAATACTCATAATTTCCCTTATCTCAACATGGTACCACGTTTATGTACCCAAGCTCACGCAGTGGACCAGAGACAAGATAAAAACCCCTACAATGTCACCATCTTAAAGCTCGAAGGTGTGATCGTGGATTGGAGACAGGATCAAAATACCTGCAACATCACCATCTCAGAGCTCGAAGGCGTGACCTGCGATAATGAGAGGGTTTTCAAGCTTAGCGTCATGGGATTTTGCCTCGACAGAACAATCTTGCCTTTCATTTTCAACTGCACCAATTTAGACTCCCTCGACTTGTTGGAAAATTGTCTGACTGGTGAGATACCAATGAAGCTCCAATATATGGTCAATGCAATCTAATTCACTTGTCGTGAATCCTCTACGTTTATCTAATTAATGTCAAAGATCTCCACGACAACAGGATCATGGGAAAAGGTGGCGGAATTTGGAGTTTCAAAGACTGGATCCAAAGGTAGTTTTGGCCTTTGGGTACCTTGATCTTGAATACTTCAGAAGGCAGCAACTGACAGATAAATCTGATGTGTATTCTTTTGGAGTAGTGTTACTGGAGTTCTTGTGTGTAAGGGAAACTCTTAATCTTTTTTTTCCTAGAGAACAATTCAATATAGAAGAGTGGGAAATGCATTGGTAGAAAAAGGGGAAGCTTGAAAAAATCATTGACCCTCACCTTGTTGGGACCATCAACTCTTGTTCTCTGAAAATGTTTAGGGAGAGTACCAAAAATTTCTTGGAAGAGATGGGCTTCGACAAGCCTTCCATGGGAGATGTTCTGTGGAACCTGGAATATGTATTTCAACTCTAGGAGATATCCATGCAAAATGATCTAGATGAGAATAGTAAAAATCATATTGCAGATGTTCCTTTGCACTAGCCAGATCCTGAGCCTTTTGGTCCAAGTTCATTATGACTTCAAGTCTTGTACGAAAGTTCTCAATTTATAGATTTCATTAATGAGAATGTGTCATTTTGGAGTTCTCAACATCCCACGGAGGGATAATTATGAGAATTTACCTATTGTTTGGAACATTTTCTCCTTCAATGGATATGACACATAGTGGATCCACAACTTGGTGCAACAGTTCCTTACCTCGGGATGTTTGCACAAGATTCAGGGTAAAGTGAGCACACAAAACTAGTGGCTTTGGTTTCGGAGGAGAGCCACAAGTATGTAGAAGAGATTGAGGGCACATGAATTATGTTCCTTTTCGCTGCCAAGAGCCTGAGACTTTTTATACTAGCGTCATTGGATGAGGTGTTGGTGGAAGTGATGATGATTTAGAAGATGCAACCACAAGCGTTGTGTTCTCACAATTGGTGAATCCTCGTTGGAGGTGATTACAAAACAAGACTCCTTTTCCATGTTCCAAATTTAGCAAATTAGCAAATGAGGACAGAACATTGGTGAATGTGAAATGGTTAGGTTTGGTACTTGTTTTTTGCATACCACATTAAAAATCCAGTGCCTCCCGTAAAATCCTCTCCTAATATAATCGACCACCATTACAGACAATTACACCACATTTGGTTTATAAATTTATTTAGGTAGGTAGGGTGCCCCTATCTCCCATCTCCCTATAGATTAATTTGGTCACATATTATTTCTTCTATGATACTGGTTCCTCTCCCTTAAGTCCCATCTCTCGTCCTTATTCTCTCTTCCTTTCTCTCCTACCTCCCTCTCTCTCTCTCTCTCTCTCTCTCTCTCTCTCTCTCTCTCTCTCTCTCTCTCTCTCTACCCTCCAATCCTCTCACTATATCCCTCCCTCTCTCCTTATTTATGCCCCCCTTCCATCTTTGTGTCACTGTCTCCCTCTCTTACCCTTCTCCACCTCTCTCACTCCTCTCCCCCTCTCTCTTTGTCCCCCTAACCCCTTAACCACTAACTCATTATTCCCCTAACCCCAATCCCTAATCCCATAACCACTAACTCATTATTCCCCTAACCCCTAAATGCCCCTAAATCCCCTAACCCCTAAGCCCCCAATCCCTAACTCCTAACCCCTAAGCCCCTAATCCCTTAACCAATAACTCATTATTCCCCTAACCCTTATAACAGTCCTTAAAATATGTTGGGATTAGCCATTCCAAATGAGATTAGGTCTAGTTGGGACTTACGATCGGGTTAATTCCCCCTTTTTGGCAAGGTTAAAATGGTTAATCTTCAATAGACAAAATGTAGATCAAACCTTTCATTAAAAAGAGGGAACCATACCCTCTCTTCCAGGCTATTCCTATCAATCGCTTGGCCTCTTCTTGCTCTCACATGAATGTATCCTTGCTTGACTGGTACGGAAGAAGGTTTCACGTTATCAACTGTTTGTTTGGGACAAATTTTAGTTGTTTTAATACTGTTACATTCTTCAAGCTTATCCTTTAAATCACCCTAGTCTTTTGTACTCTCTCCAACTTTGTAGTGATTTTCATTCCTCTCAGTATCATATGTTTCCTTGCTCTATTAAGGGACAAGGTAAATAACATTAAGATGTTTTTGCAATAAACAATGGTATTCCTAGGACATGGTCAAGTGGAGCAAGAGTATAAGAGCCAACTTTCTCATGAATATGGGACACTCGAACCTAAGCTTTATAGTAGCAGTCATGAGGTGCAGTGTGGTTATTAAGATGTCATTGGATGGCCATTCTTCAAACTTAAATTGTGTGACAACACTGTCGTTGAGTTTGAAACTGGAGATTGAACATACATTTGGTTTAATTGCAATAGACATTTTCATCATTAAATGTAAAGTAATGGCTAACAAATATTAGAAATTAATAAATAGAGAAGACATGGCAACAAGCAACAGTACATACAAAATTGTTACATTGAGACACAAATAATAAGCAACTATTGTGCACAAATAGAGACCAACGAAACTATCATGTTAACCCCTACCTAAACCCTAAACCTCTAAACCCTTAACCCCTAACCCCTTAAACCCTAATTCCTGACCCCTAACCCATTTAACCCCCTAAAACCCTAACCCATTTAACCCCCTACCCTAACCCCATTAACCCCTAACCCATAAATCCTTAATTGCTAAACCCCCTAACCCCCTAAACCTCTAAACCTCTAACCCATTTAATCCCCTAAACCCTAAACCTCTAACCCCTTAACCCCTAACCCATAAAATCCTTAACTGCGAAATCCCCTAACCCCATAAACCTCTAAAACCCTAACCCATTTAGCCCCCTAAACCCTAAAAATCCAACCCTTAATCCCTAACCCCTTAAACCCTATTTCCCAACCCCTAACCCATTTAACCCCCTAAACCCTAACCCCATTAACCCCTAATGACCCCTAACCCCTAAAATCCTTAACTGTTAAATCCCCTAACCCGCTAAACCCCTAACCCATTTAACCCCCTAAACCCTAAACGTCTAACCCCTTAACCCCTTAACCCCTAATTCCCAACCCCTAACCCATTTAACCCTATATACCCATAAACCCCTAACCCACTTAAGCCCCAATTCCCAACCCTTAACCCATTTAACCCCCTATACCCTTAAACCCCTAACCCACTTAACCCCCTAAACCCTAAACCTCTAAACCTTTAACCCTTAAACCCTAATTCAAAACCCCTAAACCCCTAAAACCCTAACCCATTTAACCTCCTAAACCCTAAACCTCTAAACCTTCAAACGCCTAAACCACTAACGCCTAAGCCCCTAACCCCTTAACCCCTAAACCCCTAAACTGTTAATGCTTGACCCATAACCCATTAACGGCTCACCCCTAACCCCTAAAATCCTTAACTGCTAAATACCCTAACCCCTAATCCTTAATCTCTTAACCACCAACTCATTATTCACCTAACCCCTAACTGTGCCTAAATCCCCTAAGCCCCTAATCCCTTATCCCTTAAACACTAACTCATTATTCCCCTAACCCCTAAATCCCCTAACCCCCCAATCCCTAACCCTTTAACCCTTAACTAATTATTCCCCTATCTCCAATCCCTAATTCCTTAACCACTAACTCATTATTCCCGTAACCCCTAACCTGTAAATACGGCTAAATCCCCTAACCCTTGAGCCCCTAATCCTTAATCCCTTAACCACTAACTCATTATTCCCCTAACCCTCACAACAATCCTTAAAACCTATTGGGATTAGCCATTCCAATCGAAAGTAAGTCTAGTTGGGACCTACGATCAGGTTAATTCCCTCTTGTTGGCAAGGTGGGATACCATGTGCAAAACCATGGGTTGCAAAAACCTCTCCTAAATTTATTATTTTATCTCAATTTTATTTTAATAATTAATTTCCTTAAAAAATATTCTAGATAAGTCACATAATTTTTTTAAATGCAACGCCTTTCAAGCCACTCATTGTGTGGTTCATCATCAATGTTTTTAAAATAAATTTATTAGAATGAAATTGAATTGATTTTTGAAGCTTTCTTTTAAACAATAGTTGACATTACAAGAAATCACATAGTGCACTCAACATCCATCAAAACAACAATGAGTATGATATTAAAAATGATATTTAGAGGGCATAATATTAAAAATAAAGTTTGGAAAAATGGAAAGAGGGAATATTCATTTTTAGTTTAAATTTTAAATTTTAAAGCTCGGGTTAAAATAACATTTCTCTCGCCCAAAACACATCACTTTGTTTTGGCCGCTGGCTTTTGTTGTGGGTCTTGTTCTTGCAACTGCCTTAGTGCAATTTCTTCAGCTTAATATTCACAGAGATTGCCTCCGAATACCCATTTCATCAATGGAGCCAGACGAGTCTACTGTCGACTTGTTTGATGATAGTGGTGATGGAGGGAGTGAAAAAAGCATTGAAGAGCAGAATGAGGATGAGCGATTTCATGAAGATGACGATGAAGAGTGGCTCACTTTGGAGAAGGAGGATTCTTCTACCCATGACAATTATTCTCAGCGATTCTTCCAGTCCACATAATGGCCTCAGAGTTACAGAGAATCTATGGATACATCCAACATTGTTGCATCTCCATCGATATCCTTTGGTTGGATGCAATGCCAACCAAGATTTGAACTTCCATGTTCTCAAAAAGGTAGTCTATTAACACAAGATGTAGCTTACTGGGATTCCAGGAGACCATTACTGGAAAAGGAGGGACTTGACGAGAAGCCATCATATATACCAGTTTCTACAGAAGGGGAAAATAGAGATGGATTTGATAAAAGGGTCATTGACAGAGAGGCTGGACATGCTATAGAATATCGAGGACAAAGCTGCAGCTTTGTGAAAGCAGTAGTTAATGGAGTGAATGTACTGGTTGGTGTTGGCCTTCTTTCTACCCCATATACTATTTTATAAGTGGGTTGGATAAGTATAGCATTGTTGTTGTTGTTGCCCTTTATTTGCTGCTACACAGGTATTCTCTTACGCTACTGTTTTGAGAGCCAGGAAAGCATCTATACTTATCCAGATATTGGAGAGGTTGCACTGGGGAGACTTGGTTGTTTTTTTTATCTCTATTTTTTTGTACTATGAATTCTATGCTTATTGTGTAGATTTTATCATACTAGAGGGGGACAATTTGACAAGGCTTTTTCCAGGTTTTCATTTTGATATTGTGGGGATTGAACTGAGTTCTCTCTATTCATTTTGAATTTTAGCTGCAGTGATAGTGCTACCGATTGTTTGGCTGAAAGATTTGCGCATTCTTTCTTATTTCTCAGCTGGTGGATTGTTTGCAACTGTTTTGGTTATTGTCACAGTTTTCTGGGTGGGAGCCATAGATGGGGTAGGTTTCCACCCCAGTGGTTCACTGGTGAATTGGACCAACCTTCCTTTTAAAGAGAGCTAGGACAGAAGAAACTATCAGAAATAAAACACCTCTGTGCATGAGAGTCTGTTCCAGTTCTAAGAGTGGGGAAGAATCATAAGAGAATTAATATGGTAAAAATGGAGGTCAATTTGAATGAGGGAAATCTGGATTGTAATATTGACAATGATGAGAAGAGGATATATGATACACGTGCTCTGACTGGAAAATCAATAAATACCAAAAGTAATTCCAAGAGAAAAAGCAAGGTCAAGACACAGACATATCTTCCAATAAAGAGTCTTTGTGAAGAGGGGCAGTTGGCAAGCAACATTGTAAATGAAAAAGAGACAGTGAGATACAACAGAATCCCCTTGCATTACAAAAAATGAAAATTGTAACCTTGAAGATAAGGTTGTGACTACAAGTAAAGACGCACAAAATTTTATGGCTATTCATGAAAGCACAGGGCCTCTCAAGGGAAAAAAGGGCCCAAAATAAAAAAAAATTCACTCCTCTGAAATTGATTGTAACGCTGGAAATATGATGCCAACAGAAAGTGAACATGTTCTAAAGGTCGATATGAAGCCAACAAAGAAAAGAAAATCAGACAATATAGACAAACTTAGAAAGAAAGATGTTATCAAGGGGATCAATGATCAGTCTATTTTTGTATCTTATTTTCAGTTATAGGTTGTTGAAGAAAAAGTGAATCTGAAGAAGAAGAAATGCAAAGGCAAGAAAGAAATGGATGAAATCATTTTTCCTCAAGGGAAGCCAATGCAGTTGATTGCAGGCATAGAATTTTCATCAAATGATGTTGGATCAGCATTGCAGCTTCTGGAATTTTGCTCAACATTTGAACAAGTATGTATGTCTTATCCAAAATGTGTTTTAAGTTCATATATATGGTTCAAAGTGAAAATTTTTCACTGTGGATATTTTCTTTTACATTGCCATAGTTATACCTTCAACAGTACCAATTTTTTGCTACAAACACACTAGTGTGACGGTACGAAGTAGAAAAAGTTTAATACTAGTCAGTTTACAAATGATTTGGGATAACATTGATTTTTTGCTACAAACACACTAGTGTGACGATACTTCCTACTTATTCAGTTCTTGATTTCTGCATGTTAGATATAGCTCACAACACCTTTCCATTCTTTTAGAGCTATGCTTTTACACTAGTCAACAATAATTGTTATAGAAGTTCTTTGATTGTTAAAATAAAAGTAATCTTTCCAAGGCAGACTTTTGGAAGTATCTGTAAATGAGGTCTTATAGATGTACCTTACCCATAGATGACAATAGATGCTATGCTTAGTGCAAGTGAAATACCCAGGCCTCTCTGATCATCAAGAAAATATGGTTTTGTAAGGTCTCTGTATTATAATGAATTTCCACTGTGTTGCTGTCCACATGCTTATATTGCAACTATGAAAGTTTAGTCCCAATTTTCAGGCCTTGGCCTTGATTCTATCCGAAGCAGCTCCTCTTGTTATAGGGCTTTGATACATGCTTACCATTCAACATAGCAGTATATGATAAACTTTGTATTTATAAACAAATGAGCAATGATGACTTAGAAATGCCACTAAATGAATGAAAAAACTATTGTTCTATGGGGATGTGTCCCTTAGGGTGGGAGGGGGCACCTCCATGTTTCCCATGTTCCCAAGGTGTATTTTTCTTGTAGGATTCTCCAAGAAACATTTTTCCACATATCTATTTTGGGAAATGCGGTGAAACATAGAGGGAAATAGATTTTCCCAAAAGGGTTTTTTACTTTCCCTTTTTTTGGAGGATTGAAGAAACATTTCTCTACATATCTCTGTGGGAAACGTAGATGGAAAATTTTCCCTAATGTGAAGGTTTCATTTTCCAAAAGGATGATTTTAAGCTTTTCCCTATAAAAAAATGCGCTTTTGGATGTCTCTTAGAAAAATGAGTTGCCAATTTTGATGGTGTCCCAAATGCTTCTACTTGCTTGTTTGACCATCCCTATACGTGCAACCAAGACTATGATTCCTTGTATTCCTTCTCCAGTGACTCTTTATTCACGTTGTGTTCACTCTTTCCAATGCCATTACAACCCTCGCCTAGTCCAATATACCATCATTTTGACACACGTCGTTGATCCACATTTTACTTTTGACTAATCAATGCTCATTAAATTGTACTATGTTAATTTTTTAATTTTTGGCCATGTTATTAGAACCCCATTGTCGAGGTTCCTAGTGTAGTCAATTTTCTTTATCCACCTTGTGTTCACTCTTTCAAATGAAAGTGCAACCCACACCTAATCTGATATACCATCATTTCGATATGAATAGTTGATTCACACGGTAATTTTGACTAATCAATACCCATTAAATTATGCTTTGTCAATTTTGGATCTTGTTCACAATCAGAGCATAACATGGTCTTAATGTTGTGAAAGCTCAGTGACATTTTATTATATAAATCCTATATTGATGTGTCAGTCCAAATCCCAGGGATACTAATTTTTGGTAACCATTTTAGTCTATGCACTCTATGTCTTGGAGGTAAAGGATATTACCTTGAAGTTTGAAACCTTGCAGGCAATAGTTTGATGGCTTCATTCGTTTGTCCCTGGAGTGCTGGAATTTGTGGTATGCTTAAGCTTTGAGACGTTCTTGTCTTCACTAAATTATCAACTTCATCACTCTAGTATGGATTTGGGTGTTTTTTTATGAATAATGACCTTCCATAGCTCAACCCTATGCATGCTGATAAATCATCCATAAATTTGTTGCAGGTCTTTCTCTTAGTAATTTTTTTGTGACCCCATCTTCATGAATGAAACTGCATTCAGATAAATTAGGCTTATATTAGGGCATTTTTCTGGGATCTTTTTAGCGAGCTTTAGGATCCCATATTCAAGATGGGAATACTCTTGGAAAGGTAGGGTATTGATAAATATAGCATCATGTTGTGGCAGACATTATTCAAGGAAATCTGAGACAAACTTGGAAATGATTTTTCTCACTGTGTAGTTAATCAATTATGGGTTTGCATAAGTCCTCTTGTTTTCCTAGATATTTGTTTGTTCTTTCAATATGACAAGACTATTCAGCTTCAATAAGGATTCCTTCAACAAATGGAATTGACCTTTCTGCCTTTGTCTCATATGGTTCACAAAACAACTTGATGATATGATAAACCTTCTTTTATTCCTCATTAGAGTCCATGTCATATGTAGGATGACTGTCAAAGGAAAAAATATCAGACCTTGCACTGTTCTGTTCAAATTTAATAGGCAATGTTGATTGGAGATGCACATAATTATGGGTGCCAAATTTTCTACCATAGTCAAAATTACAGATAGGAGCGTTGGTCTCTAGAACCTTAAGGGATCTTCAGGATTCCCCTTCATTAATGAGTGTCTTATTACTCTCATTCTCAGGAAAATTAGAACTACAGTTTGGTCCATTGTCTCAATCTGCGCTAAGGATTTTGTTAGAAAAAAGGCATGGCATGATACCCATGTCATCATGTGCTAAGTCTTCTAGGGTGATTGCAAGAGTGGTAGAAATTTGTTTCCTACCCTCCTGCTGATATTCCTCCTCTGCATTCAGGACCCTTTCTCACACTATCAATCATTCAAATCATTCAATAAAATTAGCATATGCTAGGAAAGATGGAATTGCCTTGTATCTTTATAAGAAGAATTGGGTGATTACAAGAACCGAGTAATGGTGTGGTTAGTCTTGAAAAGTAAAAATTCATTTTCTTTCAAGAGTCTGTTAGGGTCTTCAATTGACCAAGCAAGACATGGCCTCCAAAGATCCACTAGTCCTCGATAATATAGTCCTAAAGTTCCATGTGAGGAATATCCAAGGTCTGTTGAAACTTGAAGCAATGCACTTCTTTCATTGCTCTGTTTCTGACAATATTTTTGTGTAGATAGAATCTGAGTCACTTGGTTCATGTTTGTCTTTGAATTTAACTATAATGTTGGAATTATATAATCATTCATTGGCTTGCATTAAGTAGCGACCATTGTTGATCCCTTTAAGACATGACGAGTTTGTATAAACGGTTGACAAAGTTTGCTTGCAACTTTAAGGTATGTCTAAATTCAAGTTTTAAATTTCAAATTTAGTGAACATAATGACATAGGATGCATTTTCCTCTTCAAGAATTATAGGCCTAAATTTTTGTCTTCTTAGATACCTTGATCAAAGGTTCTTGTCTTTGCTCATCAGGGCGGTGGTTACCTTCATACACCTTAAGCTCTAGTATCTTGCTATGATAGTCACATCGATTACCTCTTTCTTCTATGTTGTGATTATGACTAGGCTTAATTGCTTGACATTCTCCACCCAAACTGAAGTCAGGGTGTGGTTGGGTTCACTAGGGGAGTATAGTTTCTATGACAACACTGTCAATGTTTCTTCAATTGATGGTTAGATCACCGTCTTTGCTACTATTATGAATTCATTGTACTTGGATGTTAAAAGAGTTTTGACACAATCCTTTTCCTTATTTTTAGTTTCTACAACCCCTAAAGGGAATTTTTAGAGGTGACCGTGGTCTGGCCATTCAAAACTTAGAAATGTAAAGAATAAACAATCTAAATCAATAAGAAATAATGCTAGACAAAGTTGCAGCAATAATTTTGTTAATTCTGTAATTGGAGAGAAGAAAGATCTTGGAAATTTTCTCCATCCTAAGCATGGGACTGTTACTCCATGAGGGCTTTAGCAATACATCCGGTCTCCAAGAATGCCTCAAAAATTTGCTTCTTCAAGTCTTCAATAGATCTTCAACAATACCACAAGGATGTCTGCCTTAGTAAGCGACCTATATAAACATGGAAAATATTCAATAAGCCTCCTTCAATAAGGGTCAATGATTATTCTCCAATCTAAAAGACTGCTTCACAAAGTCTCCCAAAAATATGTAACTGTGTGTGCTTAAGGACTGCTCCCAAAAATGTTGCAATCTGCTCCAAAAAACTTAGACCTGAAATGTGCTCAAATATGTCATAACAAGTCTGTCATAACAGAATATACTAGCATTTGCACAAGCATGCAAAGGGTACGCCGGAGGCACATTAAATGGATGTTGGGTGACCGACAGTCTGAACGGGAGGACGAATCTGGAGGCGACAATTGTCAATTTTTTATTTGATAGAAGGGCGATGAGACAATGTTTTGATTTGGGGGGGGGTGAACAGTGTTTGGTCACCCCACTCCAACAAAGAGAACGCTTTTGGCGTAATCATTTTCCACGGGACTCAGTTCTGAAGCTCTCCTACAGATCTGAATTTTTTTGTTCCTAAATAAGGCTCAAAACAGTCCTTTAAACAGTGTCTCAAACAGGCATGAACATGCCTTTAACTGCAGCCTAACACAAGCTTATACTGCATCCCTTCCTGCAGCCTACACAGGCCTAGTGTGGCTCTTCTTGTGGCTTACACAGATCTGACAATCACAATTTTGTAGGCATTTCAGAGATATGCCCAAATCCAGTGATCTGAAGTGTGTCTTTTTTTTTCCTCCACATTTTCCTGTAGCATAGATAATCAAATCATCCATAAATTTGTTGCAGGTCTTTCTCTTAGTAATTTTGCTGTGACCCCATCTTCATGAATGAAACTGTATTCAAATAAATTAGGCTTAGATCAGCGCATTTTTCTGGGATCTTTTTAGCGAGCTTTAGGATCCCATATTCAAGATGGGAATACTCTTGGACAGGTAGGGTATTGATAAATATAGCATCATGTTGTGGAAGACATTATTCAAGGAATTCTGAGGGGAGCTAATACTTGAGTTCTTCAAGCTATAGATCCATTGTTATCCTCAAGTTCGTAAGTTTCAACGTTTCTAGATCAAACATAGGAACAATTTTTGCTGAAGGTCTGAAGTCCTATACCTATCTCTTGTCCAAGGCTGCCAAACAGGTCCAAAGTCCTGTAGCTATCACTCAACAGATCCGAGGTTTAGTTCAGAGGTATGCAAATTCAATTCTGCACAGTCCGAAGTTTAAGGGTATAATCTGAGTTACTGCAATAAAATTTTAGACCCAAAATTCATTTAAACCATTCTTGTGCCTTATATCACCCCCCCCCCTGCCCCAATATTTCCAACAGTAGAGACATTGCTGCTATTTTGAGTTCATATATTGTACTTCAGTTGGTGAATTGTGGAAGTATTTCCCTCTAAGCATTTGTACTTTGGACTAAAACTTGTTTATTAACTAGGTAGTTTTCAAGACATGCCTGGCTGTAAATAATTTTAGCATGCAAAAATAGGGGTGTTATCTAGGCAATTCAACAATGGCATGAAATTTGAAGTTGTCCATTCGCCATGCCCACTTTATATATGAATATTTCACTTCATTAGGTGAAATTGGAGTTCCCTTTTAGTGCAAAGATACAGTGCAACAATTTTTTTATATACTTTAGTTTAGTTGGTGATATTTGGAAGTATTTTCCTCCTGCACAAAAGGTGATATTGCATGTTGTGCACAAAGAAATTGGATCAGTTCCACAATCCTTGTAATGTTCTCTTGGTTGCCTATAATTCCACAAGATCTAGTCTCGATAAATGAGGTCACTCTATTTACCTTTAAAATTGTACGTATTGCACTTTTCTTATTATTTGAATGTACAAAGTTATTAAGATTGTTTGTGGGAGGTTCCTTTTTCCCCTGTTCCTGGGTCATTACATGGCACTAGGATTGAATGGTGTAATCTTGATTCTTAGTGTGCAGTAACATGTTGGAGCTTTGAAAAGGGGTGGTGTAGAGGCTGAACTTTATTGTGACATGCATAGAACAACTTGAGCTATTCTTGAAGTACCTAATTTAGGGTTGTAGTTATCTTAGAGAGTTTGGAATTAAAAGAAAAGAAACATTGAGCAGGATTTCAGTTTTTGCAAGCACCTTGCAATGTTCTTTCTTATATTTGAGTACAATGAACATCCAGTTGAAAAATTGGGTTAAATAGATGGCCAAGATAAAAGCTACAATCGACTTTTGTATCAGTTATCAACCTCCCAAAGATATGCAACTGTGTGTGCTTAAGGACTGCTCCCAAAAATGTTGCAACCTGCTCCAAAAAACTTAGACCTGAAAGCTTAAATATGCCATAATAAGTCTGTCATAACATATTATATTATTTTCCATAGGATTCAGTTCTGAAACTCTCCTACAGATCTGAATTTTGTTGTTCCTAAATAAGGCTAAAAAAAGTCCTTTAAACACTGTCTCAAACAGGCATGTACATGCCTTTAACTACAGCCTAACACCTGTGCATCAGAAGAAAGAAAGATGAACAAGAAACATATTAATAAATTTTGAACTTTCACTACTATTTTTCAGTTTCAAGAAATTTTGAAATGTTAGTTAGATCCACTGGAATTTAACTCAGTGTGTACAGTTGCCATGAGAAACCTTGTTCTACATGTACACTTCATTGGCTGCAATAGTCTTTGAATTTATTATCCCTTTGAGTACCATGATTGCATACCAATGATCAATCGACTACTTGTTACCTCCAGGATCTACACATAGCTTCAAAATTCTTCAGGTAGTACTCGAGTGGGGTACCAAATATAGCTTATGGATTACTTGTACGAGTTTGGCATATTTCAAAGATAAGCTACAATAACATACATGACCTCTTTATTGCTATTATTGTTGATGGTTCTCAACTACAAGTTCTATGAACCCTTGTGAACATATATGAAAATATAATATCCATGTCATTCTACTCATGATCTATCACGGGGAAATCCATTCCAAAAATAACTATCATTTGCTACTTTCTGAGGGTGGTTGGTTCCATGTACAGTTTTTATTTTTCTGTTCCTAGGTATTTTGGCGTTTGTTAATACTAATAGCCTACACTGTGGTTCTACTTGTAGTTTTCAAGACTATGAAAGCCTGGTATCTGTGGTTTATTCTTACAAAAATCATGCCCATCTTCTCTGAATTATTCTAGAATTCATAATCTACCCAATTTAGATTCTTCATTTATAGGGGCATCACTGGAGATGATTACCAAAAGGCATATGTGCATTTAGGTGTCCTATGAATTGCACCCTGTTGGCAGTGAAATCACCTCGAAACCAATAGAAAATGCTCAAAACGTCTTGCAACCTTTGAAATGTATTTTTTTTTTCCAATTTAAATCATATAGACAGATATTGCAATAGAAACTGCAAGGAGGGGAATATTCCAAACAATAAGTGGAGACGTTGCTATTATTTTTAGTTCGTATATTGTACTTTAGTTGGTGAATTGTGGAAGTAGTTCCCTCTAAGTGTTTGTACTTTGGACTAAAACTATTCATTAAATAGGTAGTTTTCAAGACATGTCTGGTTGTAAATGATTTTAGCATGCAAAAATAGGGGTGTTATCTAGGCAATTAAACAATGGCATGAAATCTGAAGTTTTCCATTCACCATGCCCTCTTTATATGTGAATATTGCACTTCATTAGGTGAAACTGGACTTCCTTTTTACTGCAAAGATACAATGCAACAATGTTTTTATATACTTCAGTTTAGTTGGTGATATTTGGAAGTATTTTTCTCCTACACAAAAGGTGAGATTTCATGTTGTGCACAAAGAAATTGGATCAGTTCCACAGTACTTGTAATCTTCTCTTGGTTGCTTGCAATTCCACAAGATCTAGTCTCGGTAAATGAGGTCACTCTATTTACCTTCAAAATTGTATGTATTACACTTTTCTTACTATTTGAATGTACAAAGTTATTAAGATTGTTTGTCGGAGGTTCCTTTTAACCCTGTTCCTGGGTATTTACGTGGCACTAGGATTGAGTAGTGTAATATTTATTCTTAGTGTGCAGTCACATGTTAGAGCTTTGACAAGGGGTGGTGTAGAGCCTAAAATTTATTGTGACGTGCATAGAACAACTTGAGCTATTCTTGAAGTACCTAATTTAGGGTTGTAATTATCTTAGAGAGTTCGGAATAAAAAGAAGAGAAACATTGAGCAGGATTTCAATTTTTGCCAGCTCCTTGCAATGTTGTTCCTTATATTTGAGTACAATCAACATCCAGTTGAAAAATTGGGTTAAATATATGGCCAAGATAAAAGCTACATCGACTTTTGTATCAGTTATCAACCTCCCAAAAATATGTAACTGTGTGTGCTTAAGGATTGCTCCAAAAATGTTGAAACCTGCTCCAAAAATCTTAGACCTGTAATGTGCTCAAATATGCCATAACAAGTCTGTCATAAGAGATTATATTATTTTCTACATGACTCAGTTCTGAAACTCTCCTACATATCTGAATTTATTTGTTCCTAAATAAGGCTCAAAACAGTCATTTAAACACTGTCTCAAACAAGCATGTACATGCCTTTAACTACAGCCTAACACCTGTGCATCGAAAGAAAGAAAGACCAACAAGAAATATATTAATAAATTTTGAGCTTTCACTACTATTGTTATGTTTCAAGAAATTTTGAAATGTTAGATCCACTGGAATTTAACTCAGTGTGTACAGTTGCCATGAGAAACCTTATTCTACATGTACACTTCATTGGCTGCAATAGTCTTTGAATTTATTATCCCTTTGAGTACCATGATTGCATACCAATGATCAATCGACTACTTGTTACCTCCAGGATCTACACATAGCTTCAAAATTCTTCAGGTATTACTCGAGTAGGGTACCAAATATAGCTTATGGATTACTTGTACGAGTTTGGCATATTTCAAAGATAAGCTACAATAACCTACATGACCTCTTTATTGCTATTATTGTTGATGGTTCTCAACTACAAGTTCTATGAACCCTTGTGAACATATATGAAAATATAATATCCATGTCATTCTACTCATGATCTATCACGGGGAAATCCATTCCAAAAATAACTATCATTTGCTACTTTCTGAGGGTGGTTGGTTCCATGTACAGTTTTGATTTTTCTGTTCCTTGGTATTTTGGCGTTTGATAATACTGATAGCCTACGCTGTGGTTCTACTTGTAGTTTTCAAGACTACGAAAGCCTGGTATCTGTGGTTTATTCTTACAAAAATCATGCCCATCTTCTCTGAATTATTCTAGAATTCCTAATCTACCCAATTTAGATTCTTCATGTATAGGCGCATCACTGGAGATGATTACCAAAAGGCATATGTGCATTTAGGTGTCCTATGAATTGTACCCTTTTGGCAGTGAAATCATCTTGAAGCCAACAGAAAATGCTCAAAACGTCTTGCAACCTTTGAAATGCATTTTTTTTTTCCAATTTAAATCATATAGACAGATATTGCAATAGAAACTGCAAGGAGGGGAATATTCCAAACAATAAGTGGAGACATTGCTATTATTTTTAGTTCGTATATTGTACTTTAGTTGGTGAATTGTGGAAGTAGTTCCCTCTAAGTGTTTGTACTTTGGACTAAAACTATTCATTAACTAGGTAGTTTTCAAGACATGTATGGTTTTAAATGATTTTAGAATGCAAAAATAGGGGTGTTATCTAGGCAATTCAACAATGGCATGAAATCTGAAGTTTTCCATTCACCATGCCCTCTTTATATATGAATATTGCACTTCATTAGGTGAAACTGGACTTCCTTTTTACTGCAAAGATACAGTGCAACAATGTTTTTATATACTTCAGTTTAGTTGGTGATATTTGGAAGTATTTTTCTTCTACACAAAAGGTGAGATTGCATGTTGTGCACAAAGACATTGGATCAGTTCCACAGTACCTGTAATCTTCTCTTGGTTGCTTGTAATTCCACAAGGTCTAGTCTTGGTAAATGAGGTCACTCTATTTACCTTCAAAATTGTATGTATTACACTTTTCTTACTATTTGAATGTACAAAGTTATTAAGATTGTTTGTGGGAGGTTCCTTTTACCCATGTTCCTGGGTCTTTACGTGGCACTAGGATTGAGTAGTGTAATATTTATTCTTAGTGTGCAGTCACATGTCAGAGCTTTGACAAGGGGTGGTGTAGAGCCTAAAATTTATTGTGACGTGCATAGAACAACTTGAGCTATTCTTGAAGTACCAGATTTAGGGTTGTAATTATCTTAGAGAGTTTGGAATAAAAAGAAAAGAAACATTGAGCAGGATTTCAATTTTTGCAAGCTCCTTGCAATGTTGTTCCTTATATTTGAGTACAATGAACATCAGTTGAAGAAGTGGGTTAAATATATGGCCAAGATAAAAGCTACAAACGGCTTTTGTATCAGTTATCAACCTCCCAAAAATATGTAACTGTGTGTGCTTAAGGACTGCTCCCAAAAATGTTGCAACCTGCTACAAAAAACTTAGACCTAAAATGTGCTCAAATATGCCATAACAAGTCTGTCATAACAAATTATATTATTTTCCACAGGACTCGGTTCTAAAGCTCTCCTACAGATCCGAATTTTTTTATTCCTAAATAAGGCTCAAAGCAGTCCTTTAAACATTGTCTCAAACAGTCATGTACATGCCTTTAACTGCAGCCTAACACAAGCTTATGCTGCATCCCTTCCTGCAGCCTACATAGGCCTAGTGTTTCTCTTCTTGTGGCTTACATAGATCTCACAATCACAATGTTGTAGGCATTTCAGAGATATGCCCAAAACCAGCGATCTGAAGTGTGTCTTTTTTTTTTCTCCACAGTTTGCTCTAGCATAGATAATACGAGTTCTGGTTAACTGTTGTCCTCAAGATTTTGAGCTTTCACATATATTATTGCAATTCTAGATCAACAAGTCCAAGTTTGAAAAACATATAAATATATTTGCCCAAGTATATCCTTAACTTTCCTCCTCGGCCTTAGTTCACCTTCTGTGATTCTTCTCTAAAATCTTGACCGAAAATAATGGATAAAATGAAGAGTACAGATTTCTATTTATACTGGTTTGAAATTTGATGAAGACGCACTTCTCTTGTACAACATGTCAAGCCTACACAAGTCAGCTTAGGTCGACTCAATATCAGAGTTAATTTCCTTAACTTAAAAAATCAATATCTCCCAAACTATTTGGTGTTTCGGGGAAAGTAAGGGCTCTTTAGAAAGGGAAAAATATACTCTACAAGATAGTATAGGATCCATTTTGAAAGGTTTCCTCTAAGGTGGTGAAAAACATTTTTCTTTGTGACTGCCCTTGAATTATTTAGTGCAGAAAATGATTAGGACAGTATGGCTTCTTTGTTTGGCTTCTCCATTGTTTGTCTTCTCCATTATTTGGCTTCTTTATCATCATAAGAACATGTAGGACATCCACGTCATCATGATAATAATGTCTAGCAATGAGTGCATCACCCATATCATCACATAATGGTGCAGTGATATGTTATAGTGCAACATTATTAGGAGAAATCCAAAATAGTTTTCCAACCCTCAAATGATCTCCAAACATGATCATCATATGTCATCATCAAGTATCAAAGTGTATGACATCATCACATAACATCAAGGGTTAAGATCTAGATCATCAAGTGCATGCAACATTAGATCACTGACTTCTAGGGCTTCTTTCATCAATGGTTTGACTTCTTTGTGATTTGACATCTTCATTGATGGCATGAAATCATCATCTTGAACCAAACATCTCAAGAATATTGACATATTGGTTAATGTCATATTGACATCAATGACAACCTTGACCAACAGGAGGAAGATGTGAACCTTCCAGAACCATCCAAAATAATAACCTGTGTTGTCAAGAGTAAGACTTCTTCAAAAGAGTCTGAGAAGCAAGTCCTGGAAGAAGTGGATGACTAGGAAGATGTAGTCGAGCTTTCAACTCCTATGAATCAAGTAGCTATTTTAGTTACTGAATGTTCAGGAGACAGAAAGTACTCTAGTGATTTTTTGTTGACAATCAAGGATCAGTGCAAAGATATATCAAATCATTTTGAAATTTTTCTAGACATTATTGAATTACTTGTAAATTCTCAAGCACTTGCAAGTAATGTAGGAGAGGCTGGTGCATTAGCAAGCACTGCAAGAGTACTTGACAGGCAACTGAGTGGGAATTATCTACTTGAACGTTGTGGGAGAAATATGGCCAGTTTGGATGATGATAGATGGGCCAAGCCGGTGGATGCTCTTACTAATGGTTGTGATATGTGGATGGATGCAGATATTAGTGGTTCCTTTGTTGAGTTTCAAATTGGCCAAGGTTATAATACTGGCTTTGTAAGAAATACCTGTGCAACACAAATGAGCATGAATGTCATCCTTCCTGGAGGGCCTTATGTACAAGCACCACTTCCACAAGTTGGACTAGTGAGAAATAATTCTGATGCTGATAGGTGACAGCATGCTTTTGGTTCACAAAAGGGTTTGATTCCTCCTCCATAGCCTTCTCTACCCACAATTCATATATTAGAGAACCGATATGAAGTGGGAAAGGTTTCTGATGAGGATCAGTTGAAACAAAGACAAATTAAATCCATCCGTAATAAATTAACGCCCCAAAACTTTGAGAAACTTTTTGAACATGTCAAATAAGTGAACATTGAATTTGCATCATGTCTTCATGGTATAATATCTCAAATATTTGACAAAGCCTTGATGGAGCTGGCTTTTTGTGAAATGTATGTAAAATTCAGTTTTCAGCTTGTTGCAGGAATACCATAATTTATGAAGATAATGAGAAGGTTGTTTTCAAGCGAGTTCTTTTGAACAAATGTCAGGAAGAATTTGAAAAAGATGAAAGAGAAGAGGTTGAGGCTGAGAAAGCAGAAGAGCATGGTGAAAAAATCCTTTTAGCAAAATAAATATGGGAGAAGAAGGCTACAACACAACGATGAATGCTAGGAAATATAAGGTTTATTAGTGAGCTTTATAAAGAAAGTATGCTGACTGAAAGAATTATGCATGCATGCATCAAGAAATTAACTGGTGAATTTAAGCATCCAAAGGAGGAAAATGTTGAAGCTTCGTGCAAACTGATGAGCACTATTGGTCATATGATTGACCATTCAAAGGCCAAGGAACATATTGATGCTTACTTTGATAGGATGACAAAACTGTCCAATAACCAAGGGCTTCCCTCTAGGCTGAGGTTCATGTTGAAGGATATAATTGATCCAAGGAGGAATGGATGGCAACAAAGGAAGAAAGTTGAGGGCCCCAAGAAAATAGAAGAAGTGCATCGGGATGTTGTGCAAGAACTACATGGATAGGGAGGCCACTCTCGAGGTACCAAAATGGGACATTTAGGTCGGAGACTTGTGACACCACTTGATCATGGTGTGAGAGGACCTGCGATGCACCTTACATGGTAGGTGCACAGTCGGGTTCACTTCCACATATGGGTGGGATTAAAGGGCCACAACCCCATATGGGACCACGTGACCATGGATTCACTAGTCAAGATGCTCGGATTGTGGATAGGGCTCAATTTGAAAATCAGTTTATGCCAAGCCCTTCAACACAGAGAGCTCCTGATGATGGCCACTTAACTCTTAGTCCTAAGGGAGGTCTTGGTAAGGGAATAATAGGTAGGGCTCAGCCTCTGCCATATGCTAAGAGTGCTCTATCAGATATTCCACCATTCACATCTTGAGTAATATACGAACAGGTGCAGGTCCAATTTCAGGTTGTAGTTCTGACCGAATGCCAGTGAGTATGAGAGATGCCACTTTGACAAGGACTTATGCTGCAGAAAAGCCTTTATTTGAAAAATCATGTGTCCAGGAAAGAAATGTTTTGGATAATGACATAAGAGGGTTTAAGAATTCATACTCATCTGGTGACAGAGGTGGGAAGACTGCAAATGTTGAATTTCAACTGTAAGAACATTATTCTCAAATAACTTTGAGTTCACAACTCATTGAGGTTCAACTTAGGAAAAATGTTGAAATTTAAATCAAAGAATATTACAGGTGGATTCCTTTACAAAGCTTCCATGCCTTTTCATTATGTCTTTTATAGAAGTCGACAAGTTTCCCTAACTTTTTCTTAATTTTGCATGACATACCATCTAGTGTGAGAGATTTGAAGGAGGCAACTTTTTGTGTAGATGACCTTAAAGCACCATTGTTCCATTCAACTATGGTTTCATTTTGGATATTGGATTCTTTTTTTAGGAAAGATGTTGAAATTGATCTTATGGGGAATCTACTTACACACTTATGCAAGTTTGAGCCTTTCTTTCTAAATCAAGGACATCTTACTGAAGGGTAATGTAAAATTTTATGTTTGTTCTTATTCAAGTTTGAATTTAATTAAACACTGCTATAGTATATGCTCATTTGCGATTATGAATTATAACAATATATAATTTTGATGTTTCTAGGTTCGAGAATGTACTATTTCATTGGAGGATGATACCATTGATGCGCCCAAGGCTCTTGAGTTCCTTGGTCATGTAGGGTCAAAATCCACTAAGCTGATTCCATGTCATTAGAACAACTTTGCATCCTTCCTGGGAAACAAATCCATTGCAAAATAGGAGTTTCCCAAGAAGGAATTTATAACATGAAACCAAAAAAATACAAGCAATGTTAGTTTGTCTTTCCAACACATATGATAGAGAAAACTGGCTTTATTAAGGCTACTCATCCATATAGGGCTCAATGTGCAATTGGTTAACTAGATAATGAATTGTCTTTCCTCAATATATGTGCAATTCTAATTAATGGATCAACCTATTCTTCTATCATGTCTACAAGAGACCATGGGTAGGTATGACTGATGGCTCCTCTGCCATTTTTTACTGTAGAGTAGGTGGTCTCCGCGGAGTTATAATAGAGTAAAAATGAACTATAAGCTTGGCAACTATACAAATAGGATTTTCCCTAAACTTGAAATATTTACTCTCTGTTTATTATTTTTTGCTTTTGGGTGATATGACCAAGGTAGATGCAATTATGTTGAACGACCCCACCCTTGAAGAATTGAAGTTCCTACCTTAAAAACTACCAACAACTAAGGAGCTACAAGAATCAACACCATCTTTGATTTGAACCTAAATAATCTTATTATCTTCGAGTATTTCACTAATCACAATGACCAATAGATTCTCCTCATGGATTATTTCTCTCATTCTATTTATTAGTAAAATCCACAAAATGTATCCCTACATTTGAATCTTGGGAAAAAAACATATAATTGTTATCATTTAAATTATCCATATCTCTTGGAGCCCAAAAATCCATTTGATTTGGATAAGCTTTATTTATAACCTCAAAAGCAACCCTATTATAAGCTGAAGGACCATTATGTCCTCTTGAGTCTTGACAAAGTATGATGGAATGAAATTGGGTGAAGATCAGATCTAGGTTTACCATGTCAGAATCTAGGTTCATTGAGATGGCAACCTTGGTTTGAAGATATCCACCATACAAACTAGAATCACCCATACTTATTGTTGCCATCTCTCTTTCATCATCAAGATTAACATACTGAGGACCTATAACCCATGGAGGCCCATGGTAGTTATTGCAATGTAATTTATTGGAATACATGCCATTTCTTATTATGAGATTTACCACATCCAAAAATGGCATCATTCACATCAATTTGAAGAGTCTACAAATTAGGTCAACATAATTTTTTTCACATATATGACTTCCCTCACATTTGTTGGTTCTTGAAGCTCGAGCACTTTCATAACAAAAATATGCAAAGTCAAACAAAAAAATGGTCCACTCTCTTTTCATTTTCTAATATTATAATGAAGTTTTATTAGAGACACTATTTGTTTGTTTGTTTTGGTTAGAAAAGGGTTTGCTCTTGGTTTTATGCAACTTTCAATTTATCATATGTAGCATGTTGAGAAATGGGAAGGATAATGTGTGACATTTATCTTGCAGAAATTGATGTTGAATGAAAGGATACATAGTTTAACCAAACTACAATTCACTTTGGTAAAGGCGGAGGAACATCTTAAAAAACTGCTTAAGAATACACCATACATAAAGTTTGACCATAAGTAATATATGCATTTTTCTATTGTAGATATGTTATTTTTTCTACCTAAGATATCCCAACAAGAAAAATATTGATATTGTAGAAATTGTTTGAGGACCTCATTGAGGTCAAATTTTCCGATGTCCTATTTGATTGATACTTTCTCATATGTCAGGAAGGCTTTAAATATGAATTAATATGTTCATGAAACAAATTAGATTCAAATTTTAAAGATATAAAATATAAAAAAAAATGTCAATGTCTTTGTTTGATTTTCACTTGACTTTGCTGTGGGCAGGTTACAGGAAATGTGATTAGAAAAGTGATGGGGAGACGATGCATATCACGTCTTGGACACGGTTCATTCGCTGTTAGAGATCACTTAGATACCTAAGACATCGACTTTGGAAATGTTTCTAGTGGGAATTCCTATGGTTTTTAATGTTTTGATTATTTCACCTCATGGTTATTTTGGGCAAGCAAATGTCTTAGGAATGCTACACATGACATCGGTGGATAGGTAAACAAATTTTTTATAATTTCAATTTCCATTCCATGACATCCTCTCTTTATTGTTTGATTGTATTTTGGACGTTTCTTTTGATTTTGTTTTGTCTTTTAACTATGAAATTGAAAATACTTAGTACCATGTCCATTTAAACAACAACCAAAGCTTGAAGATGAAATTAGTATTACACTATATTGATTGGAGTCCTTATAGCTATTTTGTGTTAAAATATTTTCATGACTATAAGAAAAAGTTACTTTCATGTTGTTATTTGAGTACATCTTGTTTATATACTTGACTAAGTTCATGCGTTAGAAAATTAAATGTTGTTGTGAATAAAACAACAAGGATTAAAACATCACACGTCAGATTATTTGTTTTCACAAGTTATCTACTACTCGAGCTTTTTAGCGTATAACTTAGTTGACATGATTGTTAAGCTTTCCTTGAAAGTTGAATACTAAGTTACTAAGGTGTTCTTTTCTATATATGGTGATATTTTATTTGCTTTTTTTATACAAGTTATCTGGCCACATTATAGTGACAGTTATAACCCCAATGAAGAAAATTTGTTCGAGTTTCTTACTTGTATAGGGAAAAATGCCTGTGACATCGTTGATGTTGAGGTATATGTCGTATAAACTATTTATAGTCTAATTTAGTTTATATTATAGTGTTCATTGTCTTTCATGTTTTACACTCATTGTATCTTCTTTTGTTTTCAGAAAATGAACTCAGTATTGATGGTAAGAAGCATGCATTGAAAAAAGAGGGGAGCAATAACATTGGAGCGACAAATGCAAAAAGAGAGGAGAACTGGTTTGGTGATACTCTTAGAGCCAATATTCCACATAAGACACACATATAAAGACCGATGGTCAAGTCTTCAGAGTCGGTGAATTCACTTTCAATGCCTTGAAAACACAACGATAATGTTTTGAAGTGATGAAACACCTTTTCATGTGTAAATTGTAGTCCAACCAATATTTAGTTGGAAAATCATATTGCAATACTTTAACATTTAATATAATATATTAATGTGGTTGAAATTATATATAGTTGCACTTGATATTGTTTGGTATTGTAATTAAAATATCCGACTTTGTGTTTTCCTATTAGATGAACATGTACATTGTATGACATTTTTTAAATCATACAAATTAATTTATGTTGATTAATAATTAACACAAAATCAATTTAAAACTACTAAACTAGTAGTTTATATTGATTAATGATGAACACAAATAAAATGAATATACTACTAAATTAGTTATTTATAATGATTATTAATGAAAGTTATATAATCTACTAAATTATTCGTCTATATAATGAATAAATGACTGTTGCAAATGATAAATTTGTGACTACAAATGACGACTAAATTTTGCATATATACGACTACTAGTAGCTAATTTACAATATCTTATAACACGACTAAAATTTAGTCATATTTCTTCAGTCATTAATTGGTTTCAAATGATTACTAAAAATTGCATATATATGACTATTAGTAGCTAATTTACAGTATCTTATAACACAACCAACATTTTGGTCATTAATTGGTTTTATCAGGTGATCATATAGTAATATATTTTGTTGTATATTTGGTCATTAATTGTGACAATTAATGACCAAATCAAAGATTAAATCAATGACCAAATCAATGACTAAATTAATGATCAAATCAATGACTAAATCAATGACTAAATTAATGACCAAATATACAACTAGACAAAAAAATTGAGATAACCAATTAATGACTAAGCTAAAAACGACCAAAAGTTGGTCGCGTTATAAGATACTGTAAATTAGCTACTATTGGTCACCGACCAAAAAATAGTCGTTTATATGCAAATTTTAGTCATTTTCTTAGTAACTAATTAGCCATTTTGTACTAGTGTTGTTACCAGAATGTTGAGAGTGAGGAAATTATTGAAGCAATGGTCTTTATCAATGTTTGAATATGAGAGATGAGGACCTCTATTCACCAACTTTTGCACAAATTTTCCAATGGATTCCCATTTAAGATTCTCCTAATTGTTATGCTAGCCAATTGAGAATCACCATGAACCTATAGTTTTGAGTATCCTTTATTCTTTGTAATATTAGACCTATCTCTAGAGAAAGGAATTCAACCACATTATTATCATTTATCCCAAAATTTCCAATTTAAAGAAGTAGTGCACGTCCTTCACAGTCACAAAATATCCTACAATAACTTGATTGGCATGGGTTACCTTTAGAAGCCCCATTGAAGTTCAACTTTACACAGCATATTGGAGGGGTAAAGATTAAGGGAGAATCATTTATTCTACTCGGGGACTTGGTTTTGATCTGAGAATTTGTTTAACTTATATATTAATTATTTTTATAATTAATAATAATAATAATTTAAAATAAAGTTATAATTTAGTTAGTTTTTATGATTTTTTATTTTTATTTTTATTTTAGCAACTTGAGATTCTCATGAAATAAGTGTTTTGATTCTTATTATTCGTTGCTAAGGTAGGACTCTAGCAATTTATTTGCATGTCAATGATAGTGAATGACAGAGTGAACAACGAGAGAAAAGAGTGTGTATACAACATAGAGTGGGTGAGGATGATAATGTGCATGAGAAGCAATGAGTGTGTGCTAGTGACCAACAAAACTTGGGTGTAGAACACTAAACCACACACAAGGTTGAGAGCATGACTCTAAAAAATGGGTGAAAAAGAACCAAGTCACAATACGCTTGTATAGAAATTGTGATCTTACTTAAATTGGATATGGAAGTTAGTGTTGAAGCCTTCAACTTGATCTAACTTGGCCAAATGGAATTATTAAAAATGATTTTTGAATATATGCACAAAAGAAATAAATAAAGGGAAATAGTAAGGGACTACTAGATCAACAAATGGATCCCTTTGTGTTATGCAGGCCTAGTGTGTCCACATTATGAAACAAAGCATATTAAATCTATGTATATGAAGGAGAATAAATTTCATGTTGTCTACCTTGTTTGAATCTCTAATATTATCTAAGCGATACTTCCTCTTAAGGCATCAAATTTGGCTCTAGGGTCGTCATATGCGAGAAATATTGCATTGCATCTAAACCTATGGTTGGGTGGAGAGTGGCTCTCCCTTCTTTATTTTCCTACAAAATTTAGCAAAACAACGAAGTTATCTATTTTATTTTTTAATGTAATTACTACTGAGTGTTTCATGATTATGACCATGATGGATTTTTAAGTGTGTTTGCAATGATGAGCTGAAAATCATGGTAAATAGTGTTTGGTTAATAGCTATAAATTCATTACTAAATAATGTTGTAAGAAGAGATATTATAAATATGTTCCCTGTGTTAAATATGAAATGTATCATATGGTAGACTACAATGCTCAAACTGATTAGAGCCTAAGTCTCTTCATGTTGTCGTTAGTATGACTAGCCATAATTAGGCTTGTAATGGGATTGAATAATTGTGTTGTATCCTTAAATGAACGTGAAAAGACAAAGATTTTCTATTGATTGGATATCTTGGAAAGGAGGTTTAAGGACATGTTTGTGATGTTCTAAAGGATAGGTTGCAAATCTAGATCTATTGTTAAGAAGTTTTGGCAACCTTGTTCTGTCAAGTGATAAACCATATTGCTCATTTTTCTATTTGTTAGTTTTGAAGTTAAAGCTTGCATCTAAAAGGAATGAGAAGGATCTTATCTCAATTTGGATCAACTTGTGCACTTGGCCTTTGGCCATGTTTTGTTCCTTCTTGTCAAAATGCATATTTAAGAGAAAATTTTGAGAGCTTTTGAAGGCTGAAAATGACTTCTATGTATTAAAAGTCTTTTGGGAAGATTATCGCCTTGTCACTAAATCTTTTTCAATCCTTGTAACATGCATAAAACTGTATTTATTTTTTTTAGATTTTGGGGATGACCTTTTGAATTTTAGAGTTTTGTAGTGGAAGCTCAAAATTTAGATATTGGAATTTTATCCCCAACGCCTTGTCACATCAAATATATCAATGGGATCATGACTCAATGCTAGAAGGAAAGGGTATAGAATTCATTGAAAGACAAGAGGCTCTGAATATCTAGATGAATTACCAAGGTGTAGAAGCGGGGATGCTCCAGATATCCTAAGATTCAGATATCTTTGCATCCGAAACAACTCACAAGTGACCTTATTCCAATTATCCAAATAAGAAATTAGATGATTTGTTAAGTGTAATACATAGATATTAGCATCGAAGTTTTATTAAATGCGGTGAAGTGGGTGATTCGAACATTCGAAGATCCTTGTAGAGATCTCCTTTTGAAAAGTTTGGAAGTCGAATGTCCTCAATGATTAATCCTAAATTTGGTGAAACTTTGCACAAGAACAACCCAAATGTGAAGGTTGCAAGAAATTTTAGTATTTAGGCATTCAAAACCCCTTACAAAGGGACCATTTCCAACAATCCTGTTGAGATTGCAACAAGATGATGAGCTTAGTGGAAAGAAGTCGCCTTCACTAAGTGGGATCGCAGGCTATTTTTGGCGCAAAGTCTATTTTTAGACTATGTCTATTTTTATACATATGGAACATATTCTATGAGTTGCAGGATGCTATTTGTGGATGGTTGGTCAAGTTGGAAAAATAGATGGACTTCTATTTTTAGACATATTGGTCGGAATCTATTTTTAGACTGGTTTAGATTTCCAGTCTAAAAATAGATATGTCGAATATTATTAGCTCTTAATAATATTTGGACTATAAACATTATCTTATTCTCTTGGGGCACTTCAGTTAAGTGCACAGATGTGGCACAAGAGCTAACAGAAGGAATTACACTATTCCTAAGGGTTAAGTGGAGCTATTGCATGGATACTTCAGTTAGAACTCATGTGAGAGATTTTGGTGGAGTTGATTGAGGAATTTAATGGAGTTGTGTTCAGTTTAACTAAGCTAAACATAGTTGAGCTAGTTGTATCTAGTCTAATTGATTGATACACTAGTGAGAGTGGTGTGAATTAATTATTAATTAATTCACTAATTATAAAATAATTAATCAACTAAAGAATACATCAGTTAACTTCAGTGCATGGACAGTTTCAGTGGAGACCAGTGGAGAGATAGGTGAAAGAGCAGTGTGACTATCAGTTGTGACTATAATGTTGCATGATTTGCAACAACCAATGATTGGAGAAGCAAATGAGGATTGCGCAGTACAATCTAGGTGGTTCGAAGTTATTTATGAGCCATTCTTCAGCATTGATTACGCAATAGAGGCTGGTTATCAGGTGGCAGAGATTGGAGCATGTTTTTTGCTAGATCTAGCTTGATTAGTGTGTAGCAATTGGAGATTGTCTTGAGAGCTTGTGAGGAGCTTTGTATAATGATTGTTACATGATCTACTTGTTTGTGCTTTGACCTAGTCTCCTAAACTGAGCTCATTTAATTGTCAACCTGGATTTGTAAACTGCTGAAGTGAAGTGTACCATATGTGCCTAGTTGTTTGTTTCTTACTGCGTTGTGTCTAGTGTTTTATGATGTTTTTGGTCTTTTTATGGTTTTATGTTCACAAGGGAAAGAACTAAATGCTGGTGGAAAGAAGCTACTGGTTAAAAACAGAGTGAAGCCTAATTTTTTGATGACAAATGACAAATGCAAATACTGAGACAGAACCAAACCTAAACTATGACTTAGCAAAATACAAAGATTGATAATGACTTCAAGAAAATAAATCACAACATGAACTTAACTTGTCCAATTCTTTCATTAAAGATATTTTGGAAGAGCTTGAGAAATGGGCAGCTAAGTGTAAAAGGAAATTCTTCTAACTAAACAATTAAACAATCAACTTATAATGATACAACATCTCATCCATGATTAAAGGTTTGTTGAAACATATTTGGAAAATAACATTTGTAACATCATAAGATCTCTACTCTAAAACTAGCTCCTAATTCTGTTTTGCAACTTAGTTTAACACCACTAAACCTCACTCAAAAGTTATAGATTTCCTTTTAGAATAGTCTTTTGAGGAAAGGCTTGTTTGTGAAATGGTAAAAAGGTTGCAAAAGTACTCCAGGCCTTATACTGATACTATCTTCTGTCTAGATGATTATGAGTTAATATAGGTTTAGAACAAAAGAAGTTGTAAATAATGAAGGCCGTGGTATTTAAGTTTAACAACTAATGCAATTTAATATGCAATGGATGGCAACTAAACGTGGAATGTAAATACAGTGAGCTAAGCTAGAACTGAACTAGAGTGCTACTAGTCTACAGTAAACAGTGCTAAACTAACAAGCCATTATCAAACTTGAAACGAAATAACAGAGCATGAATTAAATGCAATTTGCCTCCGGAGTGCCCTAACTAAGTTATCATGCAATTAATCTATGGGATTCTACAGCCTATTTCGTTCATCATGAATGGTATTTTGGAAGAGCTTGTTAGAAAAATCCTAGCTGTACAATTCAATGCAATTGAATACAAACATGAAAACTGAAAGCAAATACAATTAAAAACTAAGACATCACAGCTATTTCCTACTCATTGTTATGATGTTTTGGAAGAGCTTTTTAAGAGTAAGACCAGCTATGCTACTTAGTGTAAACAAGCAACTAAATCCTACAGTATCACAGTTATACCTTAGTCATCAAAATGATATCTTGGAAGAGTTTACTAGAGTAAGTTTAACTGTGATAATGAACGAAAGGAATTGCAGATAAAATTCTATAACACTACAGCCATTTCTCATTCATTATAATGATCTTTTGGAAGAGTTTCTTAGAACAAGTATAGCTATAATGACTAATGAAATTAACTATGAATGCAAACTTCAAAAACTTGAAAACGAACTAAGACACTTATCTAAATTGCGAAAGTAAAGCCGCTCAGGAGGCAGGGGCCCTCTACCACCAGAGTAGCACGAAATCTAACTCAAGATCAACTCAACGCGTTCAGAGAAATGTTGTCTTCTTCATTAAAGGAAAATAACTTAAAACAGAGTATCCTCGGTCTTCAGAAATATAGCAGTTAATCCACGAAATCTAATCAAAATCTAGAACTTGTCTCTCGGTTTCCCGAGTACATTTATAACAAATATTCATAACAGAACTTGAGATAATACGGGGATCATTGTCTTTTCATATCAAAATCGTACTAGAACTCTAAAGATGGCAGCGTAAAGTGACAAAGGACATCTGGACTGTCCTTGTCCTATTAGGAGTCTGCCTCCTTGTGTGAGTTCCCATGTACAAAACCACGTCCAGAATTCCATTCATTCTTCATGGTGAGCAACAAACGCTGAGGACATGATGTGGAATATACCCATGTGTGGCTTTTCTTGAGAGGACACCTGGAACATGCTTTAACGTGAAGACAGCTGCAGAATTGGCAACTAGCTACGGAATGTCTACATTCTGTAGCTAGTTTCAGTTCAAAATGCATTACAATGACAAAATCACAAAACTTAGCAAGTTAGCCATGATATTCATTCTTAAAGTAATTTTAACTAATTTCATTGATCATTTGAGCCTGGGATAACAATGGAAAAAAATAAAATGGAGTGAAGTATGATGGAAGAAAGAACAATCTTGGGGCTCAACAACCTCTATGACATATAATATACAGATAGCTGGGGGTTTTCAGCTTTAAGCTTTCCCATGAAATACTATGTTCATATGTGTGATTGTTTATGGTTTTAATGTGTGCATGCGATTTTTTTTATTTCCGCAATTAATGATCAATGGTAGAAGAGATTCTATATTGTGCATGAAGTTAAAATAGTGTGTGATCAGGAGAATCTTGGTGGATAACATATCAGTTATTCAAATTTCTACATGGTATCAGAGCGATATTGATCATTGGAGCAATTGCAAAACATTGAAGCGGTTGAGTTTTGAGTTGGTGGAATTCGAATTTGCAGTAGTGTTTTCTTGGTGTCGAAGTTGAGATGTCTTTCAACGGATTGAGATTGGAGTATTCCCTTGAGGGCAACTCGAATTATATTGCATGGAAGGACAGGATGGAGGTGGTGTTGGATGACAATGGGTTGAAGGATTTCATAGATGCAGAAATTCCAAAACCTACTTCTAGTGATGATGTCGTACTTGACGCATGGAAAAAGAAGACAGCAAAGTGTCGAAGGATTCTGTTGGAAGGTGTGAAAGATCACATAGTGTCCATCCTTCATGGTAAAGCTTCTCCATTCTTGATGTGGAAAGCTTTGACAGATTTATTTCAAAGAAAGAGTGACCAGAGGAAGTTGGCACTCAAGGATAAACTCAGGAACATAAAAATGGAGAAAGGCGATAGTATGCCCAAGTACCTCACGAAGTTCATCCAATGTAGGGATGAGATGGGAAGTGTGGGGGTTACTTTTGATGACGAGGACTTGGTGAGCTTGGCTCTCCTTGGGCTTTCGAAGAGTTGGCATTCCTATCAGGACTCTGTCAATGGTCGGGAGAAATTGCCAAGATGGGAGCAACTTTGGTCAGATCTTGTGCAAGAGGAGATAAGATGAAGTACCAGGTACGGATCTTCATCAAAGAACTCAGATGAAGAAAATTGTGCTTTGGCTGCCAAAGAAAGGAAGGGGAAGAGTAAGAAGAATGCTTCTCAATCTGGTGCGAAAGGCAAGAAGCAGGGAATGTCCAAGGTGAAGTGCTTTCACTGTCACCAACACGGACATTATGCCACTAATTGTCCACAGAAGAATAAAAATAAGCAGGTTGCTCGATCTGCAGCTGTAGAGGCCTTAGCCTCACAGTTTGAGCTGGTTTTTTCTCTGATCGCATGCTTGGTCTCAAGTGTGATGGGTTCAGTGTGGTTTCTTGACAGTGGTGCATCTTTTCATATGACTGGAGTAAAAGATTTTTTTACTGATCTGGATGAGAAATATCTTGGAGTGCACATCGAGATGGGTGATGATGGTAGATACAGTGCGACCGGTATCGGTACCATTTCCTTTGAGAGAGAGTCTGGTAAACCCTTCGTATTGAAGGAAGTGATGCATGTTCCAGGATTGATGAAGAATCTAATCTCGGTGACCATGTTAGAAGACAAGGGATATGATGTTCTCTTTAGCGAGGGAAAGTATTTACTACGCAGTAAGGAAACTGGTGAGACCCAGAGGTTAGGGGTTCAAGTTAAGAACCTTTATCAATTGCAGGTAGATGGCTACGCAGCAATGGCAGGCAAGGCAGAAGGAGTGGTGAGCCGGGATGATAGTGAGCTGTGGCACTGGAGATTGGGCCACCTTCACCATGGAGCTTTGAAGATACTGCAGCAAATTTCTACTGGGCTTCCCAAAGGTACACTTGCGTAGTCAGATCAGTGCAAGGGATGTACTTTGGGAAAATTTGTGAAATCCACCTTTCATGAGAAGGATAGTCGCGCCACGACGATCCTTGAGAGAATTCACACAGACATGTGAGGACCTTTCTCAGTAGCTTCGACAGCAAAGCACAGGTACTATGTGATATTTTTTGATGATTTTTCTCGTAAGTGCTGGATCTTCTTCATGCAGAAGAAGAGCGAGACATACTCAAAGTTCTCTGAGTTAAAGGCATTGGTTGAGAAAGAATTGGGGAAGTAGGTGAAGGCTCTTAGGAGCGACAATGGTGGTGAATTCATCTCTGGTGAGTTCAAGGACTTTTGCAGCGCAGAAGGAATTCGAAGAGAGCTCATAGCACCTCATAACCCACAGCAAAATGGGGTTGCAGAGCGAAAGAACAGAATGATCGTGGGTGTTGCACGGGCGATGTTTCATGATCAGGACCTTCCCATACACTTGTGGGTTGAGGCATGCAATACTGCGGTTTATGTGCAAAACCGTTGTCCTCACAGGATACTTAGCATGAGTACACCCGAGGAGGCGTTTTCTGGTAAGAAGCGTGATATTTCCCATTTGAGGATTTTTGGTTCACTTGTTTACATTCATGTGACGAAGGATGCCAGGAAGAAGCTGGAGACGACTACAGAGGTTGGGATATTTGTGGGGTACACTGATACACTATCATGTGTATTTGCCAGACAGTCGCAAGATTGTTGTGCGACGGGATATCAAATTTCATGAGGAGAAAGCCATGAAGTGTTCGCTTGAGAGGGAGCCACAATTGCATGCAGATGAGAAGCTATTAGTTCCTAAGGATGAGTCTCTGGATGTGGATCAGCCACAAGAGGAGGTTCATGGAGTGGAAGAGACCACTCATGCAGCGCCAACCATCAGAGGGTGGAAGCGCACTACAGAATTTGAGCGACTGGCTCAAGATGCAGAGAGGATTGTAGGAGCACCTACATCATAGCGCAAACAGAGACAGTCACCTGACTGGTATACTGGATACATGGATCTTATGAGAAAGTGTATCGTGACAGAGCCATCCTCTTTCGAGTAAGCTGTGGAGGATCCCGCATGGGTAGATTCCATGGTGGAAGAGTATGATTTGATTGTCAGAAACATTGCATGGGAGATTGTCCCAAGGCCAAAAGGGAAATCAGTGGTGGGTTCGAGATGGATCTATAAAGTGAAGCAAGCAGCTGACGGGAGTGTGGAGAAGTACAAGGCAAGATTTGTTGCCTGAGGCTTCTCACAGATTGAGGGGATCGATTATGAGGAAACATTTTCACCTGTCACAAGGTATTCTTCCATACAGACGATTCTTGCTCTCTCAGCGCAGATGGGGTGGCACATTCATCAGATGGATGTGAAGACTGCGTTCCTCAATGGGGTGATTGAGGAGGAGGTGTACATAGAGTAGCTCGAAGGTTTCGAGATATTCAGCAGCGAGTCGCATGTGTGCAGGCTCAAAAGAGGGCTGTATGGGTTGAAACAAGCACCTCGTGCTTGGTACACACGGATAGACAGTTATTTCACCAGACTTGGATTCTCCAAGAGTGAGGCGGATCCAAACCTATACCAGATTGTGGTGGAGGGTAAGTTGCTAATCATTGTACTTTATGTAGATTATTTTATTTTGACAGGTGATGAACTGTTGATACACTCATGAAAGGTTGATCTTGCAAAGGAGTTTGAGATGAAGGACTTGGGCCTCCTTCATTATTTCTTGGGATTAGAAATTTGGCAGCGCAGTGATGGACTGTTTGTTTCTCAAGGCAAGTATGCCTGGGAGATACTGGAGAAGTTCAACATGCATGGTTGCAAGCCTGTTGATAATCCTCTTCCTGGTGGTTGGAGGAAGGAGGATGCTACTTCGGCAGAGGTAGTGGATGCCACTGTTTATCGACAATTGGTGGGGTTGCTTATGTACCTGTTCAATACATGACCCGACATATGCTATGTTGTAACCAGCTTTCACAAGCTATGGTTAAGCCTACCAAGCTCTTTTGGAAGGCAGGAAAGCATGTATTGAGATATCTCAGAGGCACATCGGGATATGGATTATGGTACAGACAACGGATGAGGTGAAGCTATGTGGCTTCACAGATGCGAATTGGAGCGAGGAAGGAACGATAGACGAAAGAGCACATACGGAGGGATTTTCAGTATCGGGTCGACGGCATTTTCTTGGGTACGGCGGAAAGTAAGTCCAGAGTAGTTAGTCAATTCAGCGAGAGGCCGAGTATGGCGGTGATTTTGGCTGCATGCGAGGCTATATGGATGAGGAAGATCTTGGTCGGGTTGTTTGGTTCACACTTAGAGCCTATTGTGATTTATTGTGATAATCAGAGTTGCATCAAACTCTCGGTTAATCCAGTATTTCATGATAGATCTAAACACATTTACATTCGGTATCATCATATCAGAGATTGTGTGCGGCGGAAGATCATGTTACTTTCATACATTCCCACGGAGGATCAAGATGTTGATATCTTGACGAAGGCGCTCACCAGGAGAAAATTCGAATACCATAGGGGTAGGATAGGGGTTGCAGATAATCCTTATCTTGTTGAGAGGAAGTGTTGAGATTGCAACAAGATGATGAGCTTAGTGGAAAGGAGTCGCCTTCACTAAGTGGGCCCGCAGGCTATTTTTGGCGCAAAGTCTATTTTTAAACTATGTCTATTTTTAGACATATGGATCATGTTCTATGAGTTGCAGGATGCTATTTGTGGATGGTTGGTCAAGTTGGAAAAAATAGATGGACTTCTATTTTTAGAAATATTGGGCGGAATCTATTTTTAGATTGCTAGTCTAAAAATAGATATGTCGAATATTATTAGCTCTTAATAATATTTGGACTATAAACATTATCTTATTCTCTTGGAGCACTTCGGTTAAGTGCACAGATGTGGCACAGGAGCTGACAGAAGGAATTACGCTATTCCTGAGGGTTAAGTGGAGCTATTGCATGGATACTTCAATTAGAACTCATGTGAGAGAGTTTGGTGGAGTTGATTGAGGAAGTTAATGGAGTTGTGTTCAGTTTAACTAAGCTAAACATAGTTGAGCTAGTTGTATCTAGTCTAACTGATTGATACACTAGTGAGAGTGGTGTGAATTAATTATTAATTAATTCACTAATTATAAAATCATTAATCAACTAAAGAATACATCAGTTAACTTCAGTGCATGGACAGTTTCAGTTGAGACCAATGAAGAGATAGGTGAAAGAGCAGTGTGACTATCAGTTGTGACTATACTATTGCATGATTTGCAACAACCAGTGATTGGAGATGCCAATGAGGATTGAGTGGTACAAGCCAGGTGGTTCGAATTTATTTATGAGCCATTATTCAACATTGATTGCGTAGTAGAGGTGGGCTATCAGGTGGTAGAGATTGGAGCATGTGATTTGCTAGATCTAGCTTGATTAGTGTGTAGCAATTGAAGATTGTACTGAGAGCTTGTGAGGAGATTTGTATAATGATTTTTACATGATATCTATGACATATAATATACAGATAGTTGGGGGTTTTCAACTTTAAGCTTTCCCATGAAATATTGTGTTCATATGTGTGATTGTTTATGGTTTTAATGTGCGCATGCGATTGTTTTTATTTCCACAATTAATGATCAATGGTAGAAGAGATTATGTATTGTGCATGAAGTTAAAATAGTGTGTGATCAGCAAAATATCAGTGGATAACATATCATTTATTCAAATTTCTACAAATCCTAATCCCAACAGTAGCTCAATTATCTATCGTGATCCATATATCCAAGCATCTTGAAGAATTGGTAAATGGCCTTTAACAAACACTCGAACGCCAAATGCTAATGTAGCAATCCATGTGTTGTTACGTGAAAATTACATGGAGCCCATGTATGATGATGTGTCATATCGATGTGGCACGAAGTGCATAATTTGGAAGGTGTAGCATGTTGATGTATCACTAACATGCGACGTTGATGTGGCAAGATCACATGGTGAATTATGGTTAGAAAGGTCGACATGGAAATTGATGCATCATCGATGTCATGGGTGATGTGGAATTTGAAAATAAAAATATCCAAAGATTAAAATCAAAGGTAAGAGGGACACTTATGTTGTCCCCAGAGCCAAATTCCTTAGATTTTATGAATATATTCAGATTCTTGGGGCACCCAATGGATAAAAAGATAATTTAGAAACCCAGAGATCCATCTCGAAGGTAAGAGGGACACTTATGCTATCCCAAACCCAAATTTTTTAGATTTTCATGTTGGCATTATGACTAATGTGTTGTCCTTGATGGAAACCTACTTGATAAATATGTCAACATGACGATAGAAAAATGAGTATACATGCTAGTACAAATGTGACAAAGAGAATGGATAAAGGAATATCAGTTCAAAGACAGAGGAATGATAAAGGTGAAGTTTGGGAAGTATACACGGGTCATGTGAACAAAGGTCGCGTACATACACGGGTGTAATGAAGATAAGTTGTGTACAGTTTCCACACCATGGTATTGTCCCATAGTAATGAGCGCGAAAACTGATATTTGATCCCATCAAAGAATATCACCATAATTACTAAGGGATTGGCTTAAGGTACTAGCTAAAAAATAAGTTGCATAAGGAGATGGAGATCAAGGTGTTAGGTGTGCAAGTTACGGGTTATTGATGAATGATTTGATCTGAAATAGGTGTGCATCAAGGAGCACGTAAATGGATCAAATATGTTAGATCTGAAATGGATACATGTTGTATAACATGTTTAGGGTTTGATAAATCTATGATAATGATATTATAATGTATGTCTATAACAATGTATGCCGAGATTTGGGTTTGACATATGTTGTGTTGTGTATCAAAGGCATGATTCAGTGATTACAGATATGTACGTTGTTTTTCTTCATAAAGGTCGCGTACATATGTGAATCTTCTTTTGGGGAGTCACATATATATTCTACGAAAGTTTAGAATCTATAAGCAAGTGTTAAACATGAAAAATACATACATACACGGGTGTGATTTATAAGAGTCACGTACATCTGCTATGGTTTTACAGTATGAACTAATAATGATGTTTGATCAGTTATGTTATGTTTTTTGTTGTATTTTGATGATGTCTCTCTTATGATAATTTGTGTTTGACGGTACTGGTTGGGTTGAATTGATTGTGGAATGAAATGTTGACTAGTGATGATGCTACCGTATGGTGATCTGTATCTAGTTTTGTAATCTGTGAGAGGTTTAGTATGTGATACAGTGATTGATTCAATGTGACAGTGATTTATATTCAAGTGTCAGTGTTTTGAGATCTATATGCGGGTATTCTTCAGGAGAAGCACATACATACGCAAGTATGATTAAGAACAATAGCGTATGCAATCTAATGCATGTTTAATCAGGGTTTGCAGTGGTAGCATTTGGTTTTTGTGATGGGTAACATTGTTTGTCTTGATATATTGATGAGTAGCTATACATTAATATGACATGTCATGGTTGCATTAGTTGCAATAGTTGGTTGAGAATTAGTGGTTTATTTTTTGGTTTAGTTGGTTCATTCTACCGTGTGCTGATTTTTAATTGGTTCAGTGATTTGTGATGGGTTATTCATGTGATTCGATGATTGACTCAGTGTGCCAGTGGTTCAGAAACAGTTGTTCAATGTTTTGAGATATGTACATAGGTCCTATTAAAGGATAAAATACGCAGTTATAGTTCATAGCAGTAGCGTATATCTTATGACATATGATTGATCAAGGTTTGCAATACATGATCTAGTTTCTGTGATGAACAATATGTGGTCTTCTATTCTAATGAATGGGTATACAATGATATAATTTGATCTAGTTTCTTTGGTTATTTTAGATTCAATAATTGATTTATTAAATGAGATGATTCAATGATTTATTTGGTGTCTCGTTTGGTTCAGTAATTGAGTGATTTTCTTCAGTGATTGGTTTAGTATTTTTATTTGATATTGGGCTTAAATTATGTAAGTGGGTCTAGTCTGAAAATATGATGAAAAGTGGCCTACAGGTTTTGATGTTTTGAGTCAGGTGGATCCATTATGAAATATTATGAAACATGGTCCACATAGGTGTTAAGGGTTGGAGTTTTCAGTGAAGGAGTCAACTCTTCCTTCCAGTGGTAGCTGGTAAATCTGTTAAGGGGGTAGGAGCCCCCTTCTAGTGGGTGTCATTAAATAAGGTCACGGGGTTGGAGCTCCCTTCCAATTGGTGTTGTAGAATCAGAGAAGGTTGTAGCCTTCTATAGGTGGGTGCCTGCGTACTGGTATGAGTCTACGCTAGTTCAAGATTGTAAGAAGTTTTTATTTATAATAAAATAAGAAGGCAGAGATGATGAAAGCAGTGGTTTTCTCCCATGTTGGGTGTCCACCTAAAATATTGGTGTTGATGTGTGTTGATGTGTTTCTTGTGTATCTATTCTTTACTACTCATATTTTCTTATTAATACATGTATAATGAGGTATTGATGCAATGGTTACAGATTAATAAATGATGAATTATATGAAAATTTAGTTAACTGAATATACACAGTTTTCATTCATCACAGTCGTGTACATACATGGGTTCACTGAATAGAATTCGTCTATGGAAATTTGAATAAGAAACAAAAAGGTGAAGTAAGCTTTAAAATACCGATTCACGACCCTCTCAGTATTTTTCCCAACAATTGGTATCAGATCAGGTGACTTCATTTGAAGCTTAACCACTTGGAGTGTATCAATGATGATGGGAAAGAAGAGTGTTACACCATTTTTTGGTCATCTAACCTACTATCATTAGATGGACCCAAGTACACCACGTAAGACCAATTTTACCCTAAGTAAAATTGCTTTCACTATGTAAAATAACTTAATAAAACACATTTATTAGGTTGTTTATGGTCTAAACAGGAAACCCAAAAAGGAAATATTAAACAAACCTATATTTGTTTGATTTTCCTGGTCATATTTAACCCAAAACAAAGAAATTAATTAGATAAATCTTTATTTATCTTATTATTTTCTAGGAATAATTATTTAAATCTTATTTAAATAATATTCCTTGATAAATATGACTAAATCACCCATAAATAATTAAATAAATCATTATTTATTTGATTATCTTTCAACCACTTCCTTAAAATGATAAATAAATCATTTATTTATTTATTATTTTCAAATAAAGGGATTTGACCCAAGTCAAATACCTTTTCCCTCCAACAAATATAATAAAATATTCCATAAAAGGTGGATCTAGATTTGGTTAACATTATTTTAATCATGCACCAAGATTTAGAATGACCCAATATTTTGTTATAAATAGGAGGGTTTTTCCTATCATTCTTCACCTTTTGTTGCCTATTAGATCACTCTGGATCTATACTCTTGGTCTGACTTTGAGCCATTATCATTGTCATATTTTCTATTGTTTGTTGTGTGAGCTCCCTTTGAGTTCTATCTTTGTCTAGGTTTTCTACACCAACAAGAGAGAGAAATGCTAGATCTGAAGTGCTGAGGACTTCCAAGAACCCATCCCATTGAGGAGAATTGGAAACACCTTCTTGTTTTCCTCCCAGGTGCCCTTAATACAAAATTCTTTCAAAAAATTGTTCTTGTCTTGTCTATTGGATGTATGGAGCAAAACCTTATTTTTACTGCTTAATGTCTCTTTTTGCATAGATCTGGTTTTTTGCAGCACTTGTCTTGATCAACTAATTGCAGATCTGAAGATATTGGCAGCCATATTTGATGTTAGGGCTATAAGTTATGCGTAGCTAAAGTGGTCTTTTTTCGTACACTTCAACAAAAGATTCATACTAACAATTGGCGACTCCACACGGGTTTTCAATTACGACCGCTGTCGTTTTTCATATTCCTACATATCCAGCGACTTCAGACCCTAGGGTTTCTTTTCAGCATTTTGTTTTTCCTATTTTGATGTTGTTTTTCTCACATAAAACCCTAAAACATTAAAATTTCTAACTTCCGTGTGTTTCTGGCCCTATTACGCAGGTGACAGACATCAGCCGCAACTGAGACGGCAACTTTTTCGGAAATCTACCGCCGGGACACCCGGAGCTTCAGGTCGCACTTTTCAGCCCAAAACCTGCGACCTGGCCTCCAGGTCGCACTTTTCAGCCCATTATCTGTGACCTGCACAAAAAACAGGTCAGAACCTGCGACCTGCCTGTTTTTCTGCTATTTTTCTGCAATTTTTCTGGGTTTTTCTGAAGCTTTCGTAAGGGTTTTCCAGCCTCTGTCTCAACCCGTTTAGACCTGTTTCTGATCCGTTTTACTCATCTAAGTGGGAACCTAGCCCCCTAGGGCTTTAGTACCCTCCACTTTTTGTGGAAGAGTTTTAACTGTTTCAGGTGTCTGTTTTTTCAGGGTTTCAGCCATCCCTTTTTCAGATCTATTACCTCCTTTTCAGATCCCTTTTAATCAGCTCTTCTCCCTTTCAAATCACCTCCTGAAGTTTTGTTTGGATCTACCTTTAGGGCCTCCTCCTTGGTCCCTTCGCTTATTGCTGATTTCCTCCTCAAGCTTCTACTCACCTTGCCTCGCCTCTCGTCGTGTTCTACACCTCTTTTCAAAGCAGTGTTTCTCCTTTAAATCCCCCGTCCCTTTCGACCCTAGATCTATTGGCTCTCTTTGTAGTGGGTTTTTGACTAGATTTTTTCCCTCTGTTAGACTAGTTTTGAGAGACCCGCCTTTTTGGGTTAGATTGATGCATTGTTAGCTGTTAATTTTCTGTTATTTCAGCATCATATACTGTTCTCTGCAGATTTATTTTCAGTTACGCAGCACACTTTTTCTCTTGCTCTCAAAACGAAAAGGGTTTAAAAATTAAAATTAACGCATGCCACACACTCACCCTAAGCGAAGAAGAGCCTAGTTTACACCGCCAGGCAAAGACTTTAAAATCAATTGACACTGCACCTATCTGCCCTTGTTTCGACATTGTAATCACTTGATTCTGCACCTCCCTGCCCTTGTGGTCATTCTTCTTCCCCTTGTGTCGTGTTTGTGTTGTCATCATTTCACCCCCTAGGCGCACCTCCCGGAGACTTCTTGGCCTTCACCCTCAGTTTCCGGTCAATCGACCTACTCTGTCCCGTCATCGTCGAGTTAGTCCTCCCCCGAGTCTGCACTCCGACTCCTCTTCTGATTCATTGGGTTCTCCTTTTACTTCTGGTTCTCCCCCTGTCACCTTCACTATGTCTGGTCCAGGGCCTAACGCTAGCGGGAATCCTGGCCCTAATGCCGGGACTACTACTAGCGGAACCACCACAGGAACTACCTCGGCTGCACCCTTGCTCCCTTACAGGGCAGGCCTCAGCCTCCCCAATCTCAATCAGTTGATCAATGACCCTATCCGCCACGATGTTGGTTGGCCCACTATGCCAACCAAGCTCCCCTCCGACATCCCTAAGTTCGAAGGCCTTGCTGGAGAAGATCCAACCAATCACGTCCGATCTTTCCACATGTGGTGTTCCTCCAATTCCATCACTGATGATTCCATCCGTCTTCGGTTGTTCCAACTCACGCTTACGGGCGAAGCTTCTAAATGGTATGTTGACCAGGCCACCTCTTCCCATACCACCTTTGCGACCATTGCTCAAGCCTTTTTATCTTATTTCCAGCTCCCTCTCCGATACGACACTGGTACAGAGCTTTTGACCTCCTTCCATCAAACCTCTTCAACCCGCCTTTCCACTCATGTCCAGGAATGGTGGAGAAGGCGAAGCTTATGTTGAGCTCCCACCTTTGAAGATCGGGTTTATATGGACTGGTTCCTTCACACTCTCTTACCTCCCATTGGCAAAGATGTCACCTCCCATTTCCCCCAAACCGAAGAAGCCGCCCTCCAAATAGCCTTGAAATATGACCTGATCTACGCTCAGTCTGGTTATGTTTATACCGTCCTTCCTGACCTCCCCAGGCCCGGTGGCGCTAACGCCCGGGGGCATCTCATTCCGCCGACGGTATCGTTGGAGCCCTTTCTCACCCGTATGCTCAACCTCCTATGGGCTATGGTCTCCCTCCGGAAGGGGCCATCACCTCTAGCACTTTTCCCCCTCCAGGTAGCATGTATCCAGGATACGGCATGCCTCATCCTTTTGCCCAACCTCCTGCTTACCTCAATGTTTCCCAACCGAACCGTTATCCTTATCTGCAGCCTGGCGCTCCAGCTCCTCCAGCATATGCGCTTCCACCTCCCTTGCCTTCTCAGCCCCAGCAACAGCACCTACAACCCCCTCCAGGGCAAGTATTTGCACAGCAGGGCGCGACTAATCCCCCTTCCTCTCAAAGAAGGCGGAGAGGCAATCAAAATCAATCTGCCCCTGATACTCGTGGACCCATTCCCCAAGGTACTGACCCCAACACCGCTAACTAGCAACAGGGCACTCAGCCCAAGCCGGACATACCTATTCGCACGAATAAGCCTTGTTCGTGTTGCGGTGTTTACGGTCATTACACTCACGATTGTCCCCTTCTACCACAGATGCGGCAGATGTGGCAGTCTCAAGCCACATTTCGAGGACAACATGCCTCCCCTCATGCTCCCCCTAATGTGGCCACTTCTCAACCGGCTATGTTTACCGATCCTTTCCCCCAGCAAGGATTCGTGGCTACCTAACCACCTGACGGACAGGTCGCCACTCAACCTTCCCCTTCTGGTTCCTCCGATTACCAGATCCTCATGATGAACTCTGATCCATCCCCAACCGTCGACCTTCACCTTCAAACTCGGTCTCGCCAGTATCCCAAGCCTCCCGCTCAGTCTGCCTCCGAGTCCCCTTCTTCAGGTTCTACCGAGCCTCTTTCGACATCCAATGGTCCCTTACATATCCCTCAACCCAAATTTGAGGTTCATACCAAGATTCCTAAGGGACCACTACGCCGAAATGCTGCTCCTGGTCGAGCTGCTCATTCGTATAGCATAGTAGATGATTTGGCGCAGTCTCCTGCTGCCATTTCCACATTGGAACTCCTCCAATCATGCCCTTCCCAAAAGAAGGCTCTACTATCTACCATAGGTGTTGTAGATCCTGCTGATGACCAAATGATTGTTTTCGACGCCCATCACTCAGAGCATCCTCCTCTTCCTGCTTCCATAGCCTTCCAAATCCCAGTCAAAATCCAGAACGCTAACGTTTCTCGGTGTATAATTGATGAGGGGGCATCCACCTGTATGATGTCCGCTTCGGTTTGGAAGCAACTCGGATCTCCTGAATTAGCCCCTTCCACGATCACCCTTCGAGCGTGGGATGGCCACGCCTCCCAGCCCATTGGCCTCTTCCGTAACTGTCCTATCACTCTTGTGGCAAGACTGTTTGCGTTGACATCGAAGTCATCGACGCCCCGCTAGATTACAACATTCTCTTGGGGCGAAGCTACACCTATGTCATGTCTGCTGTCTCATCTGCGGTTTTTCGCAAGATGTCTTTTCCTCACAATGGAAAGATAGTCACCATTGACCAGTTGACTTATCATGAGCCAAAGTCTCCGACCTCCCCTGAGACGACCATCTCTTCTGTAGCCAATAAGCAAACCGTCGATTCCTTGACCAGTGTCTCTCCCGGTGTCTACAAAGACTCCTCTTTGCTTGGAACGTTCCCTGGTCTCCCTCCTCCTCCTATCTCTGATCCCAGCTTATCGAATGTTTGCATGATGCAATCGTCTCGGATTTCCCTTAAGCGACCCGCTTGGGCTAGTCAGCAACCTCCGACTCAACCTCGCCCACCGCAACCCGCTCCTAGCCCTTCATCTCAGCCAGCCGGACCTCCTCCTTCTGGCCCTTCTCCTACAGCTGGCATCCCTGAACCCCTCTATCCTCCTGGGTCGGTTCCCCCGGGCCTCAACCACATCGGATCCATCCCTCCTGGTCATTATCCCGCTAGTCAGATACCCTTCCTGTCTCCCCCTCCCGGAGTCTATTCAGTCCCCATCATGGCCACCCTCTCTCTCCCCAACCTGACCCTGGGCATACCCATCTGGTACCTTGACCCTCCAGCCGCTACCCTGCCTGGTCACCCCAAACCCTACCTTGCTTTGACACCGGTTCAACCGGTCCCCCTCGCTTCCTCCGTTGCCACTGTGCCCCCAGCACTTCCACAGGACCCTTCTCCTATCGTGACGGCTCCCGGGAAGAAAGGCAAAGCTCGCAAGGGGGCACCCAAAGACAAGGCCACCCCGACTAACCCGGCCCCTCCCCTGCCCACAAAGCCTTGCGCCTTGTGTGATGTCGTCGGTCATGCCACTCATGCTTGTCCTAAATTGCCCCGTATTCAACCCATGGTTAAATTCGCGTTCCCCAAGTCTACGGTCCCTGAAGCCTCCATTCCTTCTTCGTCCGTAAACAAGAACCCCAAGACTATCCGTACCAACAAACCCTATGCTCTGTGTCGTGTCCATGGCCATTATTCCCACCATTTTCCTCACCTCACGCATTACCGTGCCTCTTTAGAGGTAGTTCAAGAGTATGAGGTTGAACAAAATCAATCCGCCTCTCCCATACTTGCGCAGTATGCTGTCGGTCAGTCTGAGGATCCACCCACTCCCATCGACATCCCCCCCCCCCCTGATGTCCATATGTCTGAGCCTACCACCACCATTTGCTACCTATCATCATCCATGAGACCCTCGGAGAACATTCCCTCGGATCCCTCCCCTGATGGTTCGCTCGACCCCCCTTCAGCGCCCACCCTGGGCTTAACATCCTTTGACCATCTGTTTATCTGTTCCTCTGTCATCCCATGTAACGACCCGTATGTTAGCCTTTCTTCCCATACTGATGATCTAGGTAGCTTCGCCACGTCATGTGGTTTCCCTTCCTCTCGTCATCCCCTCTGTTCCCGTCAGGATGTCCTCTTGGAAGCCCTCTCCACCCATGACCTCATCCTTCCCACCCATAACCGGGATCACACCTCCCCTATCCACGTTGACCTCCACATCCCGAGTCCCAGCCATTCCTCCTATAGCCCTCATATACCGCCATCTATTTTGTCTATGAGTCATAGCCATCCTTCCCATCGCACTCCCTCCCGCAGTTGCCACTCGATGTCTCCTATACACTCACGATGTCGTCATTGTTCCTCCTCCTCCCATTTTTTGTCTTGTACCACCATTCCGCAGGACCTCCTGTCCACACCCTATATCGGTTACGCTGATGGTGCAAGTCGTTATTCCCGGAATCTCGCCTCGGTAGGTTGGGCCATCTTCACCCCCTTGCATGCCCTTGTTCTCTCCAACGGGGTCTACATTGGTCCTGCCACCAACAATCATGCTGAATACGATGTAATGCGAGGTCTTTTAGCCGATGCCCTCTCTCATCGCATCCTCCATCTACATGTTCGTATAGATTCCCTACTTCTTGTCATGCAACTAAATGGTGTCTATCGTGTGCATAATCCTGTGCTGTTTGAACGATATTTATGAGTGAAACTCTTGATACGTGAATTTGAAACCATAACTTTCAACCATGTACCTCGAGAACAAAATCACTATGTAGATAGCATTGCAAACCATGTTCTCGATTGGAATTTATCACACACATTTTATACAAGACAATAACAATCATAATCATTAACAAGATGCATATCCATAATATGTGTCGCAAAACATGTGTTTAGAGTCCATCTACTCTGATACATATGACATGCCCATAGCATGTTACAAAAACCTCAAAACTGGGGGCACCACTCGCCCCTACATACATACTAGGGGGCACCACATGCCCCACACCTAATCACTATCTGGCGGATCCCAAGCCAATGGCTCTGCTCCTGCAGCTCGTAGATCACGTATCCCCTGACCGACCATCGCCATGCGCCGCATGACCCCTCGCCATTCCAAGGGTAGACCAATACATGGCTCTATGTACTAGTCGTCTAAGTCTTGCCACCCATGCTCTAAAACACCAGTCAGCAACCTCTCACATCTACGGCAAATGTCCTCCAGGAGGGCGGCTGCATCCTAATTATGTGCTGCTCTCGCTCCACTCGGGCCTGCCGCTCCTGATGCTGCAGGTTGTCCCATATATCCGGCCGGTTTTACCGAAGCTATATTTGCATACCAAAAGTACATGAATCAGTACCCTATCTACTGTTCAATAACTTTAACATGCCCAAAAAAGAATAGTCACTTGTCACTTACCATCGGGCCCCCATACTCGACCAGGCGGAATTGGCAGGTCCAGATCCCCACAATAACTCATCCCACTATAGGGATAGTCGTCTATGTATAATGGCATCTGATCCCAATGGGCAAAGAACTCCGGTCGAAACACCCGTCCGACCACCCCTCCTCCTCCTCTACACAGTAGTCGCCCCCACCGGCGCATCCTAGGCTCTCTCGGGCCCCCATCTGGGGGCTGTATACGAGGTCGTAAGGTCGGGATCTTCTCAAAAAAGAAGGAGCACAATAAAGTCCCATACAAGAAATCGTGGTTCACTTGCCGCTTGCAAAGCGAAAACTGTCGTTTTAACAACACCAGCATCATTTGGGCCCACCCATAGTAGGTCCCACTCAACACACTCTCTACAATCATCATTTTCCCCCCCGTGATGTGATGGAACGCCTGGTTGCCCAAGATCCGCAGCACCGCTGCGGCCACTGCATGAGTCTCCAATCTCTCTAGGTCCCCGATCAGTATCCGCGTCCCTTTGACTTGGAGACCTGGTCGACAATGCCGCTCCACAAACTCCATGATGTTCCGCCCCCGCGGTAACACTGGCCGCGTATTTCCCACCATCCCAAGTGGCGGGAGACCAGTCAGGAAATACACATCCTGGACTGTCAGTTCGATCCTGTGCCCCTGCACTACAAAGAACTCATGCTCCGGATCCCCATAAATGATAATCCGGGGCAAAAAGGGCTCTCCAGCTCTCATCAAAGGGTTCTCCAAAAACTTTAGAACCCCAAACCTGGCCAACACATGACGGACACCCTGATCTGCCTAGATCTCTGCCCGTAATGTACCCAGGTCTCTCTCTCTCCAGTTAACCCGTATATCTGCCATATCTACACAAAAACATCATCTTTTTCAGCATACAGATAGGCAATACTGTAACCAAACACAAAAACCCAACTCTCAGCCATAAAACAACACTAAAACCCCCTCATCTTCTAGGTCGCACTTTTCTGCCAAATCCTGGGACAGGTCGCACCTTTTTGCTCAAAACCTGCTTCCCAGGTCACAGATTTTGGCCCAAAAAGTGCGACCCAGCTGAAAATATGCAAGAGGGTCTGTTCCTGAGATTCTGGGCCCTAATCTGAACTTTCAAACCATCAAAATGAAATAGTAAGGTTAGTCCTCTTACCTGCAACTGACAGATCCCGATTCCAACGGTCGGTTTTTCCGCTACGCTCGCCACAAGATTTAGGGCCTTCTCTCCTCTCTACCTTCACCACAACAACACTAGAAAATGAGTGAATTTGGAGGGGAAAATGCCTTATTAAAAGAGAACCCTGGTTTTTCTTTCGCTTGCAGCGACCACACCGTAACTCAGTTTGACAAACCGTACGCATCGTTGGAAAGCTCTCACCGAGCCCTCTAATGGGTATCTGTTAGTTTTTTGTGATTTGATACTTCACTAGGACACATTTTTTCCAAGAAGGCTCACTTCACCTCCCCCCAAAATCGGATTTCCTCACTTACAACACTTGTACTTGGGGCACCACTTTGCCTCCATACTTGTATTTGTTCGTGTTGATTTTCGTCATGAGATACCATCTTATACTCATGTTTCATGGTCCCCCATGGGACCTTTACTGTGTGGCAGCACCATCGAGTCACCCTTGTTTAGAGCATACAAGTTGAGTCATCATCCAATTCATGGTGTCTATCCTGTGTCCCATTGTACCCTGTTATAGTCCTCCGTCTTTCATTGCTTGGTATCTCTCTTGTGTCACACATTATGGCCTTCAGTCCCACTGTCCCCTATCCCTTATGATATTGTCTCAGTCGCTGCCATGTCATTCATGCCCTTTATGCTCTAGCAAGAGAAGTCATCCATTTGTTACTCAGTCCCCTCCATTCCATCATCATCATCATCAGTATCATTCTGTCAGTCGCTCTACTATTTTCTCTCGTGCCTTAGTTGAGGATCTCTCATCGCCTCACCTACGGTGGACCTCCCTCTGTCGACATCAGCTCCTTCATTCCAGAGGATAGGTCTAAGAGCGATGTACCTTGGTTCCAGCTTCCACTCTTGTTCGGTGCCTCGGATCAGGCAAAGGGATCTCTCATTTCCCTTTGACTTGATTGTTTCTCCACTTCAGCTCCTTTCAGCATGATCGAGATCTGTATGCTTGATGGTCCAGTGATGTAGCAGCAGCTCTTGGTGATGCCCGGGTGTGTGTGAGATGTCTCAGCCCTCATGAGGGGGTGGCCCTGCAGGTAGCCCCCCACATGCCCGGATGACCTCTTCATTGCAGCCTTCGATGCAGCTTCATATATTTGATGATGTCGGCCTTAGCCGCTTGCAGCGCCTCTTTGATTTGCATGTATCAGTCAGATTTTGTGAGCCCTTCCCCGCTTGTAGGGGGCATTTGGGTTGTATTTGTATCTCATGTACTCAGATATTATTGTATAAGTCCTGGCTGTTATCCCAGGCACAGCATGTATGTGGGATCCCTCATTGTATTTTTATCTGGCTCATGTTTATGCCGGCTGTACTTTATGGTTCGGTCCCTTGTTTACTGGACACACGATTCTTTTGTACTTTGTCTCGGCGGGCATAGGTATGCCTCCCCCGCCGCCTTTAGCACAGGTACCCTCTCATAAAAAGAGACTTGTTGCACCTGTAAGTCTCGTCTCCTCAGGGTCTAGTTCTTCAGCACATTATTCTACCTCACATTTCTCTCTCTGACTTCCCTTTTGATGTCTGGTGATTGAGTTCTTACAACGTACTTCGGTCATACGATTTGCTCCTAACACTCGCACGCTGGGGGGCAATCTGTTACACCATTTTTTGGTCATCTAACCTATTATCATTAGATGGACCCAAGTACACCATTTAAGACCAATTTTACCCTAAGTAAAATTGCTTTCACTATGTAAAATAACTTAATAAAACACATTTATTAGGTTGTTTATGGTCTAAACAGGAAACCCCAAAAGGAAATATTAAACAAACCTATATTTGTTTGATTTTCCGGGTCATGTTTAACCCAAAACAAAGAAATTAATTAGATAAATCTTTATTTATCCTATTATTTTCTAGGAATAATTATTTAAATCTTATTTAAATAATATTCCTTGTTAAATATGACTAAATCACCCATAAATAATTAAATAAGTCATTATTTATTTGATTATCCTTCAACCACTTCCTTAAAATGATAAATAAATCATTTATTTATTTATTATTCACAAATAAAGGGATTTGACCCAAGTCAAATACTTTTTCCCTCCAACAAATATAATAAAATATTCCATAAAATGTGGATCTAGATTTGGTTAATGTTATTTTAATCATGCACCAAGATCTAGAATGACCCAATATTTTGTTATAAATAGGAGGGTTTTTCCTATCATTCTTCACCTTTTGTTGCCTATTAGATCACTCCGGATCTATACACTTGGTCACATTTTCCATTATTTGCTATGTGAACTCCCTTTGAGTTCTATCTTTGTCTGGGTTTTCTACACCAACAAGAGAGAGAAATTCTAGATCTGAAGTGTTGAGGACTTCCAAGAACCCATCCCATTGAGGAGAATTGGATACACCTTCTTGTTTTCCTCCCAGGTTCCCTTAATACAAAAATTCTTTCAAAAAATATTGTTCTTGTCTTGTCTATTGGATGTATGAAGTAAACCTTATTTTACCGTTTAATGTCTCCCTATGCATAGATCCTGCTTTTGGCAAGACTCTTAGGGAGACCAACCAACTCGCGTATTTGAAGACATTGCGCCCACATTTGATTAGGGTTGTAAGTTGCGTAGCTAAAGTGGTATTTTTTTTCGTACACTTCGACAAAAGATTCATACTAACAAGTATTAATAATGTTATCAAGTGCTTGAGAGCTTTGCCAACTTCTTTTGACTTGCTCCAATTCCTTTCTTAGAGATACTATTTCAACTTCCCATTTTCCACAGGTATATTCCTTCTCTTTTAGCTTATTGTTCAAGAAGTCTTCCCTTATTTTTTCTTCCTCCTTTTCTAATTTGAGAGAAGTTATCTTCTTTTGTAAATTATAATTTTCTTCAATCGCACTTATTAGTAATTTATCCACATTTCCTTCATCTTCCAGTTCTGAATCATCATCATTTGTGAATGCCATTAATAACACTTATTTGCTTCCAACACAGTCATTTTCTTCATCTAATTCATCATTACTTCCTTTGTGACGAGGGATATATCTAGTTGATTTATCCTTGATGACTACATATTCATCTTCATCAGACTCATATTATTTAGCGAAGAAGTTCTTCTTATTAAACCCATTCTTTGTGTACACCATCCTTTTAGAATTGTCCTCATCATCACTATCATGTTAATGAGGACATTTTCCAGCGTAATGACCTATTATTCCACATTTGAAACAAATAAGAGGGTACTTACCTTTTAGCTTCGATTCCTTCTTTAGTATTCGCACAAATTGAGCTAATTCAGTTTCAGCATCGGAGTCATCACTGTTGTTATTCCATCTCTTTTTGTTGATTTTGAGGCTTTGAATGCTGCTTCCTTGGAATTTGGAATTCGTTTTCTCATCTCATAGGCAATGAGAATTTTGTGAAGTTCACCGATCTTGAGAGTGTCTAGGTCGTTCATTTCTTCTATGGAACTTACCTTGCAGTCAAATATGCCAGTAGGAGATATTAGGATTTTTTCAACAATAGTGCTTTCTTCAAAATTTTCTCCTAACCCTTTAAGAGCATTAACCACTCTTAAACACTCGCAGAAATTATGATGCAATATCTTCTTCACCATCCATTTTCAAAATTTCGAATCGACATCTATGAGTTTTAAGCTTTTTCCTTCTTAACTTTGGAGTTGCCATCATATACAGTAAGGTAATCATCTTATCCTGTTACTTTTGGCCGAGTCACAATTCATGACTTTTAATCTGCACTCGTGATTCCAATAGTGATGGAATTTAGAGCTTCGGCATGTAATGTATGCTTATTTCTTTGTGGTATCATGTATTGGAAGAGTGGAGGAGCTTTGTACCCATTCAAAACATAATTCCATACTTCATGACCAAGGGACATTAAATATTAGGACATCCTCTTCTTCCAAAAACCAAAGTCAGTTCCATCTAACACAGGGAAACTTCCCTATTGCTTCTATGTTCTTCATCGTGTCTAAGAATGAATTCTCTTCAGTCATGACTGATAATGAATAAGATGGCTCTGATACCAATTGTTGAAAATACTGAGATGGGGATGAATCAGAATTTATTTTCAATTTTTATTATAACAAGTTAGCTTTTACACAAAAAATAGAGAAATAAATAATTTATTATAGAAGGAAGGATAATGACCCTTTTACAAATGAATGAGTACAATGATTGTCAAGCATCAACTTAGACTTAATGAGGCTCTGACCTCGAGGGCTTTGACCCTATCTTCTCCAAGGCACCAATATTGTGTTTAAGGGTTCCTACCCTAAGGAGATCAATACCTCTTTTCCTATTTATTAGATGATTGATTGAAAGATGATCCATTGCACCAATATTCACCATCCTACACTAGTTATTTCTGCATTACACTTCTTTATCAATTTTGTCTCAGAGTTTTCATCAAGACTTCTTCATTGCACTAATATTTCAATACCAGACTATTCCAAGGAAAATATATCACAAAAACAACAACGTTCTGCACCACACAACACCTATAGTTCTTCACCACAACTTAAAACACCTATACTTATTCACCACAACTTGCCCAACCAATAAGATATGATCCACTTCAATTCCACAGATTACAAGTCCGAAAACAAGGTGCAGATACAAATCTAAACCATATTGACCATAGTCCAAAACACATTAACAACCTAGGTCCAAAAAAAATAATGTGGAGATAGGGATCCAAACTAGATTGAAGTATCCTCAGTGTGATGATGCAGGTCTGAAGAGATGAAACCACAATTTGAAGCAAAATCACTTATATAAGGAATGTTTGAGGCTATAAAACGTGTCTGAGGGTTTTCCTGTAGGTCCGAGTCACTGTGCACCAGTTTGAAATTTTATTTCCATAGATAAACTGAATTTTCAGTACTTTTAACAACCTTCCTCGCTGTAATAATTTTGTAAAGAAATCTGAGATCAGGTGTAATAATTTGAGTTCGATAAGATGTGTATTAATATATGTTCTTTAAGTTCACCTTCCTAAAAGTTCACAAGTTGTGAACCTGTAGCTCCTTATTCTCCAAGTGTGATCCAGATGATGATAAAAAGTAAAGGTTCAACACTATATTTATATGTTTCTTTATGTCCTTAAGATGAAAATACATGTCTTCTTAGGGAAAACTAACTTGAGAAGAGGTTTAGGTCAGCTTAATGACCTAACTGATTTCCTTAACTTAAAAAATTCATATTTTTAAAAATAATTGGAGTTTCCTGCCAAGTGATAGCTCATTAGAAAGCTAAAGATATGCTCTAGAGGATGGTGAAGATCTCATAGAGAAATTATACCTCTAAAATAGAGATTTTTTTTTTTTTAATGTGACTGGTAATTTATTGGTGTAGAAATGAGGTATGTAGAATTTCTTGGGCTTCATTATGGTTTGATCCTTCAATGTTTTCCTTCTTCATCATAAACTTACCATTCCATGCTAGTATATGTCATTATGTAGTCTTACATCATCCATATGACCAAGGGACATCATCTAGTCCATCAAAAAGTATGGTCATCCATCATTATTTATCAAGGTACATGACTGACACTTCTTCATCATCATCTAGTATCATATTTCCATATCACATCAATGAAAACATAGATTAAAAATTTGGCGAAATTTATTAGGAAATGATATATTTCCTGGAACAGAGATGGATCATAAGTCCAATTAAATACATGTTTGAAATGAAGCAGGCTCGAGGAGCTAGGTTAACATGGGGGCAGAACAGTTGAAAAGTATAATAAATTGATAGCAATAATGTGGAAAAGTGGGTCCCACCTAGAGACTTAAGCCCAAAGGTTCTTGTAATCCTTGCATTCAATGAGCCAGAATTTTGTGAGTGACTCGGAACATTAAATTGAGGGTCATGCCTAGAGGGATTTGTAAACCCTTCACTCATTATGAATGGATCACAAAACTCCAAAAATTTGTTCTCCATTGCACTGGCTATTGTCACCACACTCACATGGCATCAAAAAAACAACATAAATCCAAGTGGGTCCCACTTGGAGGGTCTATGCCTGGAGTTTTTGGAAAGTGGTAAAAAAAAATTCAATAGGCTTACATGTAAAAGAGAACAAACAGACTTATGTGGAGTGTAATGGAAGCATGCGGAAGGTTTATGTGGAGGTAGTAGGCCAATCAGAAATCTAGAAGCCAGAATTTTGTTTAGTTAATAAAGCAAGTCACATGGCCTTTATAAAGTTGTAAAATGTTGCGTGTGGGTCAAGTTAGCGACTATTACAAAGGTAATGAGCTTATAATATAATTTTTTTATTGTGGGCTTATGAATTAACGAAGTTGAGGTTGTAGGGTTCTTTATGGTTTGATTGTAATGCTTCTACTTTGGTTTAATTGAAGAGAATGAGCTCGAACATGGTGTTTCTGATATTGGTTTTGTTATGCATTTGTATGCATATTTTGGTTGTTGTGGCTATGTTTAAAAAAAATCTTGAATCAGGTGGTTTTGTATCACACTTGTAGATTCTTCCAGTGTATTATATGAAAAAAGGATTACTATAGCATAAGATGATTTTAAGAAGGTTTAAGGAAGTGCCTATAGAACATAGCATGCGAACTATGAGGAATGTGGCTTTTGAAGTTTGGGCTAGTAATTGGGAGATCTGAAATTGGGCCTGCATCGCTAGTTCCTTTTGCATGAGTAATGGGGCCTAACATGACATCGTTTTGAACAATGGTGGTTGAACATGGTAGGTCAATTATAAGAGGAATAAACTTTGCATACTAAATCTTATCGATGTGATTATTTCAAAATTTGAAATGTCTCCAAGTGCATAAAAACCTCATAGGGTTTGACGCTTAAGAGATAATTTTGACCATAAAACGTTAAACAACTCAAAATGGCTCCAGTATTTTCAACACCCTAATTCTCTAAATTGGTACCCAGTACTAAAAATCATCCTATAAGCTAATTTCTCTCATTTTCTTACTCTCAAAGCATGAATATATATTAAAAATCAAATAATTATCTAATTCAGATCATACCTCCCCATGTTTGGAGGCCTTTTCTCCCCTAAATATTTTACGAAATTAGGTGAAGAGAATTTTGCTCTACCTTCTCCCTAGAGTACCATTTTGTTTTCGTCAGAAGTTATCATTTCAACACAATATACTATAGGTCATGTTTTCCCTGTCTTGTAGTTATGTACCTATTTTGTAAAATCATGCCCTCTTCCATATTTTCCTAAGCATTTGGAGCTAAGTATCTTATGGAAGGTAAGATTTTCTCATCTTATTAATCTACTATGGAAGGTTCATAGGGGTTGATATTTCCAACATTTATGATCTAGATTGGATAATTTTATTATTATTTATCAATATGAATGATTTTAGAGTGAAAAAACTAAGGAAATCAACTCAGAAGATCATATTTACTAATGGGACTGAGTTTCGCAAATTGGGGTCTAAAACCTTCTGGTAGTAGTTTTAGGCATAAAATAGAATTTTTTTGTGGGGTAAAAGGTTTTATCTTAAGCACAACACCTTTTTTTTTCCTATTACACATAGAATGACCTTTCCAACAATATAATAATCACCTCAATCAAAGTTTTAATGCAAAATTTATGCAAGTCGAAAGTTATCCTTCCTATTTTGACAACCATAATTCGAAAGAATGCCACTTTCACCCTCATTATTCGTGGAAAAGGGATCAACCATGTGATCATGATGAATAATGTTGTAGAAGAATCCATATTTCAATTCTGATTATGAGTTGAAAGAATCAAGTCTAACCACTAGTAGACTATCAAGTTTAGTTCATCATATTGTGACATCGATTTCATTTCACTAGATTGTGATGTTGACTTTTGTTGTATACTTTGTGACGTTCATATATTTTTGTCACAATGTGATGTGAGTTTTTTTATCATCGCTATAAATGGTCAATTGTGGTTCACTATGGGTGAACATTGTCGACCATGGTTTCCAATATTTAATATTAAACCTCGTAAATCTAGGTCATTCTTGTAAACATAGGTTAACTTGGTAAACCTGGGTGAACATAGTAAACCTAATAATCCATGTTCAAGGTTGAACATGGATAACCATGGTTATCTAAGGATAACTACAGTTGACTAAGGTTGACTACAGTCAACAATTGTTGATTCTAGTTGAACATAGTCAAATAAAGTTGACTAAGGATGACTGAGCATGGTTGATTATATAGAATATAGGATGATGTTGATTATGGTCAACCACGTCGTAATGTATGACTATTAGGATTATGTTTTTGAATAATGATTTCAACATTGTTAGTAAACCTTAATACTATTATTATTAATAAAACTTAAACCTTATGAGAAGATAATTAATAAATTATAATTTTATTCATAAACTTTATTAAATATAGATTTATAAACATTTTTAAATATAAATTTTATTATTTTTTTATTATTATTAATTATAGATGACCGGTTGGGTATAATCGAGCTAATTTGACCAATGCTCAACATGGTTGTATTGTTGAAAAATGTTATAAAAGCTACATTCAAAGATAAATATCGAGAGAACTTATATAGTAAATAACATTTAAGTTATATTAAATATATTATGTGAGATTATTAATTTTAAAGTTATCAACTTTAAAGATATTAATATTTTTTTGTTGTTACGTCCATGTCATTACGGGCATGTCGGTGTTGACTATGGGTATGTTGGGCATGGTGTCTATGGTTAAGCATAGCTATATTTAATATAATGCTTATGATTAAATATGGTGTTAATGCATATATTAATGCGTTATTATAAGGAATTAAAGTATAAATAATGTTATAAATATATTAATATTAATAAAAATGTCTAGTTAAACCTTATTAATAAATCCTAATTTAATATTATTAATAAACATTCTTATCTATAAACCCAAAATATTAATAAATCTTATTACTATAAACTTGAAATATTAATAATGTGGTTGAAACTTTTTCTCCATAAAAGAAAAAACCAATAAGCTTTATATTTTTAATAAGTTGTTTACATGTTCCATATATGCCAATATATTGACCATTTATGATATATAGCTAATGTTCATGAAAAAAACTATCACATCCAAACATATATGCCAAGATATTCACCATCTCTGGTAGATAGCTTTTGATCGCAAAAAAATATCACAATCCAGATAGAAATTTTGTTTATGTATGTAATTGATCATTTGCATATTATGTTTCCATACATCGTAAAATTTATCACTAATACTAGAAAATGAAAAAAAAATGTTATATATTAGTAGGAGAGAGTCAATGTAATATGGATTTTCCCCTTCCTTTGAAATTTATCATGACAAAAATAAATGTAAGTAATCTCCCATGTTTTTTCGTTGTATCCCATCTTGGATAATGCATCAACAATGGCATTTTGGGATGAAAACTTGACTAAACTGAGAATGGGGAGAGTCAATCAGTTTACTCCATTCGTAGAAATTCAAATTATTTTCTTTAAACTCATTAACTGAAACACTAAATCATAAGCTTAAAAAGTAATTACCAACATATTCAATATGTGAATAACAAGTAATAATCAAACCAAAACATCACATCAACACATAATAACAACACATAGTGACATTAGATATAAGTGGAAACACATAAACGGAAAAAACCATGATATTGTTTTTGTTGTGATGAAAAGGAATGCTCCTACCCCCTTATTAAATCTTATTTTATATAGGCTCCAACCTATAAGACATTGCTACCTAGATTTTATGCAAGCTGCAACATGCAATGAAGCTCCAAATCACACACATTCTTTGTAGGATACAACCCACATGAGTATCCTACCTCAACAGGATCCAACCTAATATTTATGAAGACACGACATGAAAGGAGACTACAATCCCCTGATGAAAACAAGAAACAACAATGTGTTGCCTTACTTGGTCATCAATTTTACAAATCTGCATCTTCATCTCTGCCTCTTCCTCCTTTGAATATGATTCACATAAGCTTCATATGTGCTAGGTAGCTAATGCATAAAAACCTAAATCAAATCTCACACATTCTCTAACTCTCTATCTCTTCCTTTCTTTCCAAAATAACAGATTTTGTAAAGATGGTTTTTTGGTTGTTTGTATCCCAAATAGGAGTAACAAGTGAACTGGATTCACTCTTTACCTTCCACTCATTCGTTTCCAATATCTTCATATTTTGAATATTGAACATAAAAATAAATGCTCGGCCAAATATTATTTCCATCACCCTGTAATGATCAAATTCATCAAAATAATTCCAACATCATGTAAAATTATAGGAATAAAATATCACTATATAATTTAGTATTTCTTCCTCATGATAAATAGAAACATTTTCCATTAATGCATCAAAATAATATTTGCAACATATTTGCCTTTGCCTTGGACTTGCATCACAACATCTTCATATCATTGTCTCAACAACCTTTCCTCTGTTGTCATACAGTCTTATGTTGTGTGTCATGGAGTATTACCTTTTTTATTATGGAGGCTTTCCTTGCATCACAACAATTTTATCCAAAATAATTGTTATCTCTTAGAGAAAACCCTGACTACGAGAAAAAACTCTAATGTAACCTCAAAACTCTTTGAGTTTGAAAGTTGGCCCTTCAATTTGGAGAGGGATCTCTCCCTAAACTCAAATACTCATGATCACTATAGTAGCAGGTTTAAAATTTAGTTTTATGGCCAGATTTATCTAAAAATTAAAGAGTTTGGTTTGGCGATGTCAAAATTCCACCATTGCACATGGAGTCAAAACCTAGTCAGTCTTTATAAACACAGTCTTGCTGAGAAAAACAAAAAAGCAGGGTAGCAGTAATTCCTTTGACAATTAAGTAATTTAGAGGAAAATGAAGGAAATAAGTGTAAGTGTTAAGTGAACAACAATTATTAATGCCCGAGAAATAAATAAAGAGGAGCATAAAATATGAATCACAATCTCATATACTCAATTTTGCAAACATGGGGAAATATAAAAAAGAAAAATACATACATGGAATTACAACAAAATAATTTATGTAAATTCTCATGAAGATTGTTTTCATTAATATCTTCTCATAAATACACAAGCATGATATATCTGAAATAAACACACATCTTGTTTTTTTTTACAAAAAATTTCTTTATAGAAAAGACTACAACTTACAACCTTTTTCTAACATATTTTAATTACAATATCTAAAAATGACAGTGTACTTTATCAAATACATGCACATGAACATATTTCCAAAGCTATCTAGATATAAATATCATGTTTTTGTTGGAGTCATGGTTGGTGATAAGAATCACCAAGTCGAATTTGATGAGGTGGCATTCAAGTCAACAACTTCCCATGAGCTTTTTCCTCATGAATTCGTGAAAAATAGGGTCCACGAATCCCTTCGAAACTCCAAAACTGTGATAGATGTTAGAAAACAAAGAGATTTTATTTTAAATGGGTTTTTTGCAGACAAAAACCTCTTTCAGTTTTGAAAATATTGTGCTCATTTGTTTGGAAAGTGTGCTCGAAATTACTGTGTTGTACAAGAAAAAACTAAGTTTTAACTGACCATTTTTTCAAAAAATGTGATGAAACTCCAATTGTCAATGCTTTAAAAAAATATAGACTAAACACTCTGATAACAGTTAGCTTCATGGGGATGTTTTCGATCATCTATGGCAGCAGGAACCCCTATAAACCATAGGCTCGATCCATTGGGTTGACCCCAACTGAACAACTACAACTTACAGCTGAAATCAAACTGCAACTATATACTGAAACTAAAAAATCACATTCTGCAAACTGAAATTTGAAAAACTCACTGCTGAAAACCACACAGAAATTCATGTTTACCACAGAAAGCTTATCGCATTCCATTTCCTACTCTAAATTACTCAAGATATTGCTAAAATTTGGTGATACAAAAATGCCAGTGCAACCAATCGAGCAGTTGGAGTCTTGACTGAAGCTATATATTTGGCTTATTCAAGCGTAAACATAAACTTAAAACATGTAAAATAATCATAATAGATTAAACTAATCCATGTGTTAATGATCAAGACAAACCCCCCTTCTCTGAAAATTTAAACAAATTTTCCAATGGATCTTCGAAATCATAAAATACATGTTCTTGTTGACCAGTAAACAGAAAAGGAAAACTTGCCTCTAAAAATAATTCTTGTTCTATGATTTCAAAATTATCATTTTAAAATGGAAATACAACCAAATTCTCATCTTTACTACTATCCTTATATGTGAGAACATTCTCACATCCTTGAATATTTTCAGATAGAAAGGTGGCAACTTGTACGTGTGAGGTTTCATTATGATTTTCAAAATGATGAATAACCCCTGTATCTTCATCATTACATTTCTCAAATACTAAAGCATGGTTAATACATACAAATAATAACTATTCATTTGAAACCAACTTACTATTCTCTTGAATAAATGGCTCATGAACAACTTGAAAATTGTTAATGCAAACAGTCTCAAAATTATGATTTTCATTAGTGCCTTCATGAGAAAAAGACTCGGGAAAATATTAATTCGAAAAAAAAAACTTATTGGGTATCCTCATATATTTCTTAATCATCTGTAAACTTAAAACCTTGATGATTGTCTTCATAAAATTGAGGAGAATCAACGTCATTGTTAACGTTAAGATGCACACCTATTTCATCTTCAAGCAAGGGAGAAGATAATGCTTGTTTGGATTCATCCTATATATGTAGGCAAAGAGTCTCTACTAGTTCTTTCGAATGAGAAGACAACACATACAAAGATTCAATACATTTGATGTCAAAAACTTGGTTTTCACATAAGGATTATGAAAATGAATGAGTTGAAAAACATTTTGAATGGTTGTGCTCACACTCATGATCATAATCAAACCGATCAACTTGTTGCATTTATTTATCACCTACATAAAAAGAAGCAAGACTATGCTCAATAAGATCATGATCACATTTGCTTTCATCCGAGGGAGAAAATGTGATTTGCTGAAAAATATCGTTAGTATGAAAATTAACCTTTAGATTTTGTTCATGATGTTGAAAATGGGTTTCATGCAAAAATTCTTGAATCGCTTCATCCATTAACTCCTCATTACCAATACATGTTTTCAAGATATTCAATGAAGTTGTCATCACGTGCATTTTTTTTTTCTAACTAGCAGTAAGGAAGGATAATTCTCTTTCAAATGCTAATAAAACACTGTGTGAAAATATCTAAGGGAATAGAAGCTACCAGGTTGTAACTTTTCATACCAAGATCATGCATTTCCCTCCAAATTAGCCATGATGATTTTCATTAAACAGTCCTCATGCAAATCAACCTCTGTCTTTCGTGTATGTATATGAAATTTAACTAGATGTATAGAAACTTTGTTTCCTTCTTCATCTTTAAATATTGGAAGATATGTCTTCTAATCTATGTAAGGAATATGATTCAAAAAGCCATGAATATGAGTATGATTCATAGGAGCATACCTTGCATACTGTGGATCTATCTCGGGGTAGTAGAGTCACCAAAAATTTCTTGAGACAAGTGATTCTTTGGCCAATGGAGTCATCATGAAAGTTTTGAACTCTAGATTCAATTGAGAATGGAGTCTCTGGGTGAATGAAGCAAAAACTTTCTATGCATGTCCTCTGTTCAACATCATAGAGAACATATGATGATTTTCATTCTTCCAACATATGTTTGAAGCTTTCACATCCTTGGAAACGATGCCAAAATGTTATCTCTTAGAGAAAACCATGGATGGAGGAAAAAATCTAAGGTAACCTCAAACCTATTTGAGGTTGAAAGTTAGTCCTTCAACCTGGAAAATGATATCTCCCTAAACTCAACTACTCAAGGTCATTTTTTTTAACACCATAAAATAATACAGGAAAAAAAAAATAGATAATTTCAACGAGACAATAGAAATGAAGGTTTTGAAGGAGAAATAAAATAGGAAGGAAAATAATTTAATTATTCCTCAAATTCTGTCAGAAAGTGGCGGACATCACACTAACAACAAAGACTCTTTCCACACAATGTTCTTAATCCTTTGATAGCTACATGGTCCTAGGGACGACGAGAAGTCAACATCCAGGAACTCTTGAAAGCTTGGAAAATATGATTCTATGTTTGATACAGGGGGATATTTGTGGCCACCCACAAATTCCATTTGAACCCCCATCATCGGTTATCTTGGGGTTCTAGTGGTTTGGCATACTAGCATACCAAATGACCAGGGAACATCAGAACCACTTTGGGATCCTAGGATCTAGCCCTCCTGGATACAGAAAGGGATCTCTCTATAAGGTAAAGAGTAATATATCTTTAAATTTCAATTTAGGGTATTAGGCTAGTTATAGAGCACAAGGGTTTTTGATTTGTTTGTTTGGTTGGGAAACATTGAGAGAAGGGTTTAATGTGTGGTAGAGGAATGAATAGTAAAGGATTTTAGGCAATAGGAAGATAATTCAAAGAGAATACAAGTTCATTGGGCAATGGGGTCATAAAAGGGTTTACTTGCAATTCACGTATCCAAGGCTTTCAAAGGCCTAGCCATCTAAATCAGAGGATCTCTTAAGATGATTGTATGGGATGAAACAATAAGAAAATGAATGGGAATAACAAGGAAAGCCTTCCAAGGTGAAAAATTCAAATTAATTCAAGGGACAGGGAACACCTTATACCTCTATGATCAATACTCCTGATGAGGCTAACTTCAAAGACAACAATCTAGCAGTCCTCCTAACTACTTTCAGACAGTAGAAAACACTTAAGTTGAAACATAGAGTGAAGCCTAAGATCAGAGAAATACTTTTAACCTTCTCTGCTTTTGAAAGTCGACTTGAAGCAATATTAGAAAAGCTAACTGTTGGAAAGGGAACTTAGGGGACAGGGATAACACTAAATCTCCCTATTTCTCGATTCTTTCAGTTGAACCAAACAAGAACATCTAAGAAACAAACTCTAAATTCATACATCAGTAAGCATGGGAAAACCAACTCTTCAACTCGTTAAATTATATTGAATTTTTTCTAAGATACACCAATAGAAGAAAACATAAAGATAAGAATGTGCAGGAAGCATTAGGGTACTTGCAGCACTATATCCTAAGCTAAAATTATTGTTTCTTATCAGAGAAAATGAAACATAATGTAACACAGTGGGAAAACAATAACAGAGTAGGGACACATCACCAATGACTTAGATCAGGATCCAATGAACACATTTGTCATATTAGTAAAGCAAAACCAGTCATATACATTCTTTTCCAATAGCTTGATACAATCCAGAAATCATCTCGTAGCCTATTTATGACAACTATTCAGGGAACTCTAACTCAATGAACAACTTATAATCAGTCAATTTCCAACAACCCTTTACCATGTGTTTTTGATGAGTTCTTATAGGTGAATAAGTGATAGTAGTGGTAGATGGGACTTGAATGATTCATTAAGACAGAGGGGAAGAAGTATTCGCATGCCCACTCTGCTTAATGGTTTTACATTAAATGTTGGTACCCTTAAGATTAATTAGAAGTCTTTGTCAGGTTGACAATAAATTCTAGGGTATGTTTCTTGAAGTACGTTTCTAGCTGTAGTACTCTATCTAATCCTCTGAGAAAAGTAAGGTGAAGATTTTGTCTTTCAGGTCTTTCATATTTTGCAACCATTGTGCTAGCATTCTAGGAATTTCTGTCAAAACAATAACTGTTATGGGGCTCGATGAAAAATGGAGTAGGCTGCGGGAATTAGTCCTTCTTAGGAAAGAACGTTCTGCTTGTCAGGTCTCCTTCTTTGCTTTAATCACAGATAATCTGCATTTAATCTGTGCTTTAGGCTTTATTAATATCCCTTGATTATCTTTGAGGTCTTCGAACTGCATTATTTTTCATACACTGTGGATTAAGTATCCAATTTTCAGCCTTATGCATTAATCTTTAATCCTCTCAGGTATAATTTGTTGCTTCTTCTACTGAGGTGTCCGGGTTTCTTGCTGATATGGAGGGTTTGCCAAAGATCAAAGATAGTGATCCGTCAAATAAAAATGAAATTAAACCCTTTTATGATTCCTCCCCTTGCAATATTTTCCTACAGGATCGTCACTCTGCAACCTATTTCGCTTGACTGTTACTGTGGAAATCACATAAATTAACCACCCTTTGAACCCTACAAAACAGGATAAATATGTTACAAAAAACCTGTGAGAGCTTCGATAACTGCGACAGAGGCTCGGGGGCATGGCAGAGGAGTAGTGAGAGTGGTGAAATGTAGTGGCAGAGGGGTGAAACTCTCGCAGAACAGCTAACCTGGTTTAAATTTGAAATCGGTCGTGAAAATGAGGAGAAACGGTTTTAGAAAACCACTGGTGGTTATCGTACAACGAAAGGGCAGTAACTGGTTTGGAACGGATGGAGTGCGATTCCATTCATCGTTGGACACGTGGATTTCCAATACCAGCCATTTCGCAAAAGAGTTGCGCAATGGTGGGAGGAGGGGCATAGTGATGTGATATGGATCATGGATCGTCGGATCTGGGGTCTCAAATCAGATGGCGTAGTGTGAGTGTGACAGGCCGAAAGCTACACAGTGGGATGAGCAGTGGGCCAAGTAAGTGACGTAATCTCTTTGTCGCAGAGCGGATGATGGGGTAGTGGGGTCAAGCAGTCGGGTTAAGTGGGAGCCATTAGATCTGCTGGATGGACGACTGGGATCATATCAGGAGATTATGATCACGATGAGGCCCTTAGCGCTTGGTCATAGTGCGGGTCTCACACAGAAAAGGGCTAAGGCTAGGCTGAAAGGGGCTTAAGGCCATAATGCGCAAATGACAGTTTTTAGGCCACGAACAGGGTTTTAGGGGGTTTTTTGGTGTTCCGATAAGGTAAGAAAGGGCTTTTAAACCTTATAAAAGGGAATTTATGAGGTTTAAAGGGAATTTTGAGGGTTATGGAGGAAAATGAAGGGTAAAACATAAGGGAAGTGAGGGATATGGAGGCCTTTTGAAAGCATCTTTCTTCAGGATGGCAGGGTCTATAAATGGAAACAACAGTGAATATTTATGAAAGATAAAAGACACATGAGACTTCAAGAATGATAGATTTTCAAAGAAAATATTCACTTGAAGGCTTGGCCACAAATTTATCCACCTTTTTTCTTTGTCAAATTATTACAGGTGGCTAACAGTGGCTCCACATCGAGATGGCATCTTCTTGAAGGTGTCAAGAATCTTAGATAAAATCTTTGGAAGTAGGCCAGAGCCTTGTACTTGACCATATTTTTCTTTCTCTGATTCAGCTGTTGCAAACATGATGAGTATTATATCAGCAGCAATACTCTCCCCAACAACTACTTACCCCTCCTACTATTCTAACATTTTTTCTTCAAGGTGCAATTAGACTTGCAGACCTTTCTCATCATCATTTTTTATTTAGAGCAAGAAACTAATATAAGTCTAACCTTATTCCTCCATGAGACTAGATTGAACAGTTGGACTCATAGCTTCTCTACCTAAACTAATATCTGCCAGGATTAAACAGTCTGACATATTTTCATTCTCTATATTCTAAAATAGAAATTTGAACACAGCCAAACTAGGATTAGATTGTTTGATTTGCCATGCGTCCATGGCATAAATATAAGCTGCACATGAACTGAAACATACAGAACTTAAAAAACCCAAAATGTTTAAGGCTAAAGATCTGAAATTCGAAAAAAATCTTCCATCTTATTGTGACTCAGATTTTGAGCTTTTTAGATTCACCTTTCTTTCTTCATTTCAGCTCTTGCTTTGATCCTATTAGAGTTGATTTCTTCTTCTTTGTTGGTTCAAGTTTTGAGCATGTTAGAACCAGTTCTTTTTATAACTCCATAGGTTCAATATTTGAGCTTGTTTGAACCTTTCTTTTTCTATTTTTTGTATATTTTTTCTTTTCTTTTCAAAACAAAACAAAGCAATGGTATTTACAGTGGGAGTGAAAGCTTTAAACTGAGTTCAGCAGATAAAATGCTTGAGCATCCTTCCATTTATAGGACCCTTAGACAAGTCTGTACCATCCATTTCTTGTAGAAAAAATGCATTAGGACCAATGGCAGATTGAATGATGTAAGGGTCTTTCCATAAATTTTCAAACTTGCCATGCTTACCCTTATCTTCTCTCCTAGAGTCCCATTTGAGTACCTTGTCTCCAATTTTGAAATCACAGGCCTTTGTCCTTTTATCAAACAACCTTTTGATATTCTCTTGTACTTTCTGAGCTTTTTTGTAGACTTTTTCCCTTTTTTGTTGGAGGTGTATAGTCTGATTGATTCTCCTAACCATGCTATCTTCCTCTAACTGTATTTCTTGGACCAATTTTATCACTGGTACTACTAAACTGGTAGGGAATACTGCATCTACTCCATAAAATAGCTGATAGGGAGAAATTCCAATGGATTTCTTTATTTTCAACCTATCTTCCCATAAAGCATGCACTAGCTTATTATGCCATGATTTTTTATTATCTTCCAGCAACTTCTTGATGATGTTCACCAAACTTTCATTTGATGATTCTGCCAGCCCATTACCTTGAGGGTAATAAGCAGTGGAATGACCAAGTACAATATGATATCTGTGAAAAAAATCAATCATCTTTTTGGAAGAAAATGCAGCAGCATTGTTAGTGATAATTTTCCCAGTGCAGCCAAATCTAGATAGGATATGGTCTTCAAGGATTTGTATGATAACTGAGTCTGTGGCATCCCTAGAAGGGATGGCCTCTATCCATTTAGTGAAATAATCACTGGCTATGAGTATCCATCTATGTTGGGCAAGACACAGGGTGGATTTCCTTAATGAAGACTAGGCTCCCACTATTGGAAAAGAGCTCAGCTGACTGTCAGAAAGGTACAAGGTGTTTTCATTTGCCCTCAAAGATTTGACATTTGTGGTAGGCATATATCATTTTGTGGACGTCTTGGAAGAGGGTGGGCCATTAATAGCTAGCTCTAAGGATTTTATTAGCAGTGGTTTTCCAACAGAGGTGGCCTCCACATTCTCCTTCATGGAACTCATCCTTGATCCTATCTGCATCAATCTTAGGCAAACATTTAAGAAATAAACCATTGGAATTTTTCCAATATGAACATTTATTTAAAATGCAATAACTCCTAGATTTTAACTTTAAAAACTTGGCCTTTGTCTTGGATAAACTAGGAGGAGCATTAAGATTAAAAAGCACATGCGCAATATCAGCATACCAAGGTGAGTTTTGGAAATGATCTTCAAAAACTGGAGCTGGTAATCCTTCCTGTTCATCTAATGTATCTACCATATTTATGTCAAGGGCTTGTAAGTTAGATTCAGCCATTAATTGTGCTAATCCTTGACCCTTTATGAGTTTAGTAGGTTTGATTTCCAAATCATATTCTAGTATCACAGCAATCCACTTTCCTTTTTTGCCATCTGGATCTTGTGACAAAATGTCTTTTACCACTATATTAGGCACAAATGAAATAATATGAGAATGTAAAATATAAATCTGAAATCCTTCAAGGCCTTTACCAAGGCATAGGCCTGTTTATCATGATATTATATTTCAAAGGTGCATCTCTTAAAGCCTTGCTGAAAAATGCAATTGGCTGCTCTTGTCCTTCTGGATTTTTTAGTATGAGGACAGTAGCCACAGTATGTTCTGATGCAAATGAGAATATGAGGAAATCCTTAGTAAAATCAAGGCTGATGAGAACTGGTCCTCAGGTGAGTGCATGTTTTACCATTTCAAAGGACTTCTTGGCTTCTAGAGTCCATTTAGCTCCTACCTCCTTTTTTAGCATTTTTGTCATGTTTTTAAGGAGTTCTGCAAGGTTGGGTATGAACCTCCTCAAAAAATTAATCTTTCCAATGAAATATTTCAATTCCTTGATGTTTCTAAGGTGACTAATTTGCAACATACCCTCAATACTTTTTGGGTCTATTTTAATCCCCTTTTTAGATATGATATGACCAAGAAGTTTACCTTCTTGGAGACCAATCAATGTCTTTTTTGGATTTAAAGATAGCCCATACCTTTTTCATTTCTCAAACACTTTTCTCAAATGTTTAAGATGTTCTTCATCAGTTTTGGAGTAAACTATGATGTCATCAAGGTAAATTACAATGGAGTAACCTATTTCTTCTGAGAATGCAATTTCCATGGCTCTTTGAAAGGTGGCACCAGCATTCATTAATCCAAAAGGAATTTTCACATACATGAAAGTGCCCCAGGGAGTTGTGAAGGGTGTTTTGAGTTGATGTTCTGGGAGTACCAATACCTGGTTATATCCTGAAAAGCCATCTAGCAGAGAAATCATCTTAGAACCAACTACCCTTTGTAGGATGTGTTCCATTTTGGGCAAGGGTTAATTATATTTTAATGAGGCTCTGTTTAATTTTCTGAAGTCGATACATAGCATTATTTCTCTTGTCTTTTTCCTTGCAGCCACAAGGTTAGACACTCAGTCTGAAAACCTCACATGGACTATGATTCCAGCATCATACATTTTCTTAATTTATTTTTCTACCAAAGGTAACTATACAGGGTTCATTCTGCATAGCTTTTTCCTAAAAGGTTTACGGTTTTCTTTTAATGGTATTTTATGCTGGATAGTCTCTGTGTCATATGCCTTCAAATATTCATAGCTCCAAGAAAAAACATCAGCAAACTCTTTAAATAAATCAATGTATTTCAATTTGATATGAGCTGGCAATGTTTTAGATAATTTGATCATCTTGGGCTTGTCCTTACTACCTATATTTTATTCTTCAATATCAGATTCAATGGGTTCTATTGTTGGCTTCTTTGCCACATCATTAAAATCAAACAGGTCTTCTAGAGGAGCCAGCTCTCGAGGTATACCTTTGTCTTTGGACTGCAGTACCTCTATGTCTTCCTTATCTACGTTTATGTATTCTTCTGTTTTATTTTCAAATTCTTTGGTCAGCATGTTTATTTATGCAATAGGGAATGTTTTTTCTTCATTAAGGGGCTTTTCATCCAAACAGTCTTCATCGGACCTAGAGTTTGAATTTGGCAATTCAAACTCATTCCTGGAGAGCAGTAAATCCTCTATCTGTTTATCACCCTCAAAGACCTGCCAATATTTCTCATTATCTGGTACTGCTGGTCTGTATTTTGTTTGAATAGTGAACTATTTTTCATTATGTGGTATTTGATATGAACTAGCAACACAAGCCAAACCATTTGTAAGTATGTTTTGACTTATAGGGACAAATACAAGCTCATATTCTAAAAATGTTTTCAATAGATCCATGGCATCATTTCTATATGCCCTTAATCTAGGATGTTTGGTAGTGTACTCTCCATTTACTTGTTTGATGACTAGTTCTGAGTCTCCATGACCAACTATCCTCTTGGCTCCTATTTTTTTCAATAGATGTAATCCTACGAGGAGAGCCTCATACTCTGCTATGTTGTTTGTGCATTTGAAATTTAGCTTGAAATCATGGCTTTCAGCATAACCGTTTTCAGTGTTGTGCAACCATACTCCCTCTCTTGCACTCTTTTTAGTGCAAAACCCTCAAAAATCATGCTCTATAAGGGGCTGTTTACAGATTTGTTATCAGTTTCAACGTTAATGTCATGTTCATCATTATGTTGTTTCCTGAGGTCAGTACTATGTTGAGTTACATTTTGTTCCTCATGATTTTCATGGATTTCAAGTTGATGGGTAATATGCTATTTACAATCTTGGTTCTATTCAATCTGGTTTTCTAATTTAGCAAACTGTTCAAGTATTTCTCCCTTGTTTTCCTCTATTCCTAGGCTTGTCGTTATGTTTCGATTTGTGACCCCTACTTCGCTGGTTAAATTTTTATCCTCTAGTTATTGCTCATTAGTGAACTCATCATTGTAAAGGATAAAAGAATCTAGGTCGGTAGAGTAAAAATGGGAATTACCCAGTTTCTCTGCGCTGCTCACCATGAATTTCATGTGTGATTCCCTATATATTCTTCTAAGTTGGCTAAAAATAGGGATAGTGGCATATGTCATGTCCATCTTCATTGTACCCTACAGCTTAGCGCCCCATGATCCCGACAGCAACATTCCATACTTGGGAGGTACATCAGCCACTATAACATCCATCACTATGCACTTGGCTAGGATTTGGGTTAAATTCACACAGAGGTATTTGATCAGGCCCAAACATTTTACTCTACTGGAGTCAAAAGAATATAAATCTTTATATGGTCTGGTTATCTCTAGGCCTAATCTCTCCATGATCACTTTTGGCATGAGATTATGTGAAGTGCCTAAGTCATGCATAGCATTGTGTAGGATTTTGTTATGGATATTTAAACTGACATAGAATGAGGCACTGCTCCTTCCTGGAATTTCCCTTCAATTTTTGGGGCAAACAAGAGAGCTGGTTGATCATCATTTAAGTTGACAGAGTCATTGTTTTCACCTAAGTTTAAAGCTTTCAATATTTGACATTTATATACATCTTGGGTGACCAACTCAATGAGAGGGACATAAATTTTTATTTTGACAATTTCACTTTCCGAATTGAAAGGAAATTGGTTCTTTGGAAGGTTCAAATTTGTTTTGTTGGTCACTATTTTATTGGCAAAATCAGCTTGACGGTTTTCACTATGTGCATTGGTTGAAACTATTTCATCAGAAGAATTAGCTGTAATGCTAGTGCTACTGGTTTCTTAACTTGTTTTATCCATGGTTTGAGTGTTCTCACCCTTGCTTCTGCTAGAACTTTCAGCTGCTATTTTTTGGTTTTCAGCAATCTCTTTAGCAATCTTTTTAGGTTTTTTCTTAATAGTAATTTCAGAGATTTTTGGTTTGGGAGTTTTTGGGTTCTTTTTGTTTCTGAGATCATATTGCTCACAGACCTTCATGATGTCATTATCAAATCCTGACTTATAGTCTTTAGATTCTAACCCTTCATATTCACCATGTGTGTATGAGGTCTGGTTGTCTTCTGTGAAAAAGGTGTGATCTTCGTTACCCACTCCCAGCATGTTTATGATAGTTCCCTCCGACTCTTCAATCATTCCCTCCTATTTATCAACATAATTTTCTTGAAAGGGAGGTCTGGCTTGTTGATCTGAATCGCTTTGTTTCATCTGAACAGGGTTTCTCCTAAAGTTTTGGTTCTAACTTTGAGTCTGGTTCCTATTTTGGGCACTTGTTTGGACAGCTAACCTCTCCATAATTTTTTCTAACCTATTCATGTTCTTGGCTAGATGGTCTAATTTTGAGTGAGATGTAGAAGGTGCAGTGTCCTCTCTATATGTCACTTTCTTTTCAGTCCTCATCTTGGCTCTTTTTTCAATCAGATTAGCTTACACACTAAGAGCTCCCTTATTCATGTCTTCTAAAGTTAAGGGATCGCTTTCTCTAAGCTGATAGGCCATTTCAAGATCAAATCCTTCAGGAAATTTGGCCAAGGCTGATCCTAGTGGAGGTTTCAAGTCTGGGGGTAGTGCATTATACACACTATTGAATCGGGTGCAATAATTTTGAACACTCTCCCCAGGGCTTCTCTTTAGGTTGTTGTAATCTGAAAGTATTTGGAGCAGATTCTTCTTAACCTCCCATTTGTTTTTGAATGTTTGATGTAAAGAAGGGAGATCATTGATACTGTGAGGAGATAAACTCTTAAACTATTTCTTGGCCTCTCCTCCTAAGCTTTGGGAAAATATTCTCATCTTAATGGTCTCATCTTCTATTTCCATATAATCGAAGGCATCATTCATCTTGTCCACATGCTGTTGAGTAGTAGTGGATTTTCTTCCAATAAAATGGGGAATTTTGGACTAATATTCCTTGGGTAAAGGAGCTAGAGGCTGTGATAACCCTAGGGGGGCATACCATGCTGCCATGATAGTATTTTGTGGGAGCAAAGGAGTGGCTTGAACAACAGGTATATGGATGGCAGAAATGCTTGGACCAATAGGAGACTATTGAGAAGATTTAGGGTGAGGGAGACCCAAGTTATGAATGAGATGGATATCAGGAGGTGTGGATGGAGGGGTTTCTCTGTTACTAGTATGTTGACCATTATTTGGTGGTGAACTTGGAGGCTCAAAGTATGTCTGATCTATACCACTAAATGACTTAGTTCTTGGTAAATTGTTGGGTAAATCTAAGTCAACTTGAGTATCTGATAGAGCTGTAAGTTTTTCAGGAACTGAGTTAGCTCTATAAATGGGCCTGACAATAGCTGGATTCCTAGATACAAGAGACTTCCAAAGAATGATTTCTAGATTATCAAATATTTCAGGAGGATTTCGATCAGGATAAGCTCTGGTATGGATTCTTCTTGAAGCCAATATGTCAAGTTTCAGACCCAAAAAGAAAAAATTTAGCCAGATATAACAATCTTTAAGAGGCAAACTAGTCTTTAACAAAGAAACTTAATCCTTAGAGTTTCTTATTCATGTGTGTGAACCATGTTCTTATGGTAGTGAGGGCTTCCCCAGTGGAGTCTTTGTGAAACCAGGAATAATCAGTATGCCTACTGATCACCAGTGGAGTCTTTTGATCTTTTAGGAGGTATGGAGTCACCAGGTGGATGATTTCAAATTTTCAAGATGATTTACTATCCACCAAAATAATTAACTACTAGTATAAGGCTTGTGGGTTTTTTGAGTTCTTAAGGATGTCTAATATAGCAGTATACTCAGAATATTTCCCCAGCGGAGTCGCCATTATGTTGGGGTCCTAGTTATTTGGCATACTGGCATACCAAATGACCAGGCAACATCAGAACTATTTTGGGATCCCATGATCTAGCCCTCCTGAATCTAGAGTGGGATCTCTATATAAGGTAAAGAATAATATATCTTTAAATTTCATTTAGGGTATTAGTCTAGTTATAGAGCACAAGGGTTTTTTATTTGTTTTTTTGGTTGGGAAACATTGACAGAAGGGTTTAATGTGTGATAGAGGAATGAATAGTGAAGGATTTTTGGCAATGGGAAGATAATTCAAAGAGAATACAAGTTCATTGGTCGATGGGGTCATAAAAGGGTTTACTTGAAATCCACATATCTAAGGCTTTCAAAGGGCTAGTCATCTAAATCAGAGGATCTCTTAAGATGATTGTATGGGATGAAACAATAAGGAAATGAATGGGAATAACAAGGAAAGCCTTCCAAGGTGACAAATTCAGAGTAAGTCAACGGATAGGGCACACCTTATACCTCTATGATCAATACTCCTGATGAGGCTAACTTCAAAGACAAAAATCTAGTAGTCCTCCTGACTACTTTCAGAAAATAGAAAACACTTAAGTTCAAAAACAGAGTGAAGACTACGATCAGAGAAATAATTTTAACCTTCTCTGCTTTTGACATTTGACTCAAAGGAATCTTAGAAAAGCTAACTGTTGGAAAGGGAACTTAGGGGACAGGGCTAACACTAAATATCCCTATTTCTCGATTCTTTCAGCTGAGCCAAAAAATAACATCTAAGAAACAAACTCTAAATTCATACGTTAGTAATCATAGGAAAACCAACTCTTCAACTAGTTAAATTATATTGAATTTGTTCTAAGATACACCAATAGCAGAAAACATAAAGATAAGAACGTGCTGAAATCATTAGGGTACTTGTAGCAGTATATCCTAAGCTGAAATTATTGTTTCTTATTAGAGAAAATGAAACATAATGTAACAATTGGGAAAACAATAACAGAGTAAGGACACATCACCAATGACTTAGATCAGGATCCAATGAACATGCCTGTCATATTAGTAAAGCAAAACTAGTCATATACATTCTTTTCCAATAGCTTCATACAATCTAGAAATCATATCCCAGCCTATTTACAATAACTATTCAGGGAACTCTAACTCAATGAATAGCTTACAATCAGTTAATTTCCAACAACCCTTTACAATGTGTTTTCAATGAGTTCTTATAGGTGAATGAGTGATAGTAGTGGTAGATGGGACTTAAATGTTCATTAATACAGAGGGGAAGAAGTATTTGAATGCCCACTCTGCTTAATGGTTTTACATTAACTGTTGGTACCCTTAAGGTGACTTAGAAGTATTTGTTAGGTTGACAATAACTTCTAGGGTATGTTTCTTGCAGTACTTTTCTGCCTGTAGTACTCTGTCTAATCATCTGAGACAAGTAAGGTGAATATTTTGTCTTTGAGGTCTTTGCTGACATTCTAGGAATTTCTGTCAGAACAATAACTATCGTGGGGCTCGATGAAAAATGGAGTAGGTTGTGGGAATTAATCCTTCTTATGAAAGAACGTTCTGCTTGTCAGGTCTCCTTTGTTTCTTTAATCACTAATAATCTGCATTTAATTTGTGCTTTGGGATTTATCAAGCTTCCTTGGTTATCTTCGGGGTCCTCGAACTGCATTATTGTCTATACACTGTGGATTAAGTATCCAATATTCAACCTTATGCATTAATCTTTAATCATCTCGGGTATACTTTGTTGCTTCTTCTGTTGAGGTGTTTGGGTTTTTTGCTGATATGGAGGGTTTGCTAAAGATCGGAGATAGTGATCCATCAAATAAAAATGAAATTAAACCCTTTTCTGATTCCTCCCTTTGCAATCTTTCGCTACAGGATTGTCACCCTACAACCTATGTCACTTGACTGTGACTCTGGAAATCGTATGAATTAACCACCCTTTGAACCCTCCAAAACATGATAAACATGTTACAAAAAACCCGCGGGAGCTTGGATAACTGCAACAGAGGATCAAAGTCATGGCGGAAGAGTAGTGAGAGTGGTGAAATGCAGTGGCAAAGGGGCGAAACCCTAGCAGAACAGCTAACCAGGTTTAAATTTGAAATGGGGCAAGAAAATGAGGAGAAACGGTTTTAGAAAACCACTGGTGGTTATGACACAACGAAAGGGAGGTAAGTGGTTTGGGACAGATGGAGTATGATTCCATTCATCGTTGGACACGTGGATTTCCAATACCACCCATTTTGCAAAAGAGTTGTGCGATGTTGGGAGGAGGGGCAGAGTGATGCGATATGGATCGTGGATCGTCGGATCTGGGGTCTTAGATCGAACGACGTGGTGTGAGCATGGTAGGCCAAAAGCTGCATGGTGGGATGAGTAGTGGGCCAATTATGTGACGTAATATTTTTGTCACGGAGCAGATGATGGGGTAGTGGGGTCAATCGGTCGGGTTAAGTGGGAGCTGTCAGATCCACTAGATGGATGGCTGGGATCGTATCAGGAGATTGTGATCGGAATGAGGCCCTTAACGCTTGGTCATAGCGAGGGTCTGACACGGAAAATGGCTAAGGCTAGGCCAAAAAGGGCTTAAGGCCATAATACACAAATGACTCTTTTTATGCCACGAACAGGGTTTTAGGGGGTTTTCTGGTGTTCTGATAAGGTAAGAAAGGGATTTTAAATATTATAAAAGGGAATATATGAGGTTTAAAGGGAATTTTTAAGGTTATGGAGTAAAATGAAGGGTAAAACATAAGGGAAGTGAGGGATATGGGGGCCTTTTGAAAGAAAATTTCTTCAGGATCGTAGGGTCTATAAATGGAAACAACAGTGAAGATTTCTGAAAGATAAAAGACACATGGGACTTCAAGAATGATAGATTTTCAAAAAACAGATTCACTTGAAGGCTCAGTCACAAATTTAGCCACCTTTCTGCTTTGTCAAATTATTATAGGTGGCTAACAGGTTCTTTCATTTTTTTAGTTTCAGCACAACTTACTATTTTTAGCAGATTTTCAGGTCCTGAACATTTGAAGCCATTTTGAGGCCCTAAACGACGTTTTTTGGGAAAATTGGGAGCAACGTGGAATTGGTTTTGATTTTTCTCACATAAATAGTTGTAGACCTCATATATATATTTCAAACGATGTATGGAGTGCGTCAAATGGATACCATATGCCGAAGTTATGTCCATGGGAATTTGAGGTACCAATTTACCCAAACAAGGCCCATAGTTTTGGTGCTTCATTTTCTAGGGTTAAATTTTTGGATGTTTAGAGTTTTACATTGTTTCTAAACAATAAATAGGCCTTTGTGCCTCATTTTAACATAGTTTTGAGGCCTATAACCACCACATATCTTCTTAGAGATAAGCTACTAGCGTCGTAGCTAGTTTATTTCCATTATGTCTGTGAGAAAATTTCAGTCATTTATTATTAATGAAATGAAGTTTTATTTCCCCTACATCTCTATATTTATGCTTATATGTGTTTTTTATTAATTTCCTACATAAATCTAGATCACTGTCAATTGCATTCAAGGACAGCCGAATTTGAGCCACCTTAAGGAGGCATGCAACCCACAAAGGAATGTCTTGTCCTACTCTTTGGTCATTATAAATCTTGGGCCAACAGAGGGAAGAGAGTTCAAAAAAATTCTATATAAATTGGCCATGGGAAGAGAAAAAGGAGAAATATTATTATGCTGGCCAAATTTCTCCATACAAAACCAGCCTCCAAGTGTAGTAGCAGAAGGATTGGAGAGACTAGCATGTTGGCCAACCAGCATCTTATTAAAGGAGGGAGATTCATCATATGAGAGAGATCACCATCTTTTTTAGAGAGGGAAGATATACTTTCAGGGAAACTAAGGAAAGGAACCCCTCTTGTCTTGAATATTTGATCTCCATAGCTCAAAGGACTCATTACAAGAGAGTTAGCATTGTATTATTCATAACACCAACACCTAATAAAGGGAGATTTCTCCATTTGTTTCTATTGGGTTGTTTCTCCATTTAAGCATTGTTATCTTGTGTTTTTCTACTTAATTTCATGTTATTATATTCATTACTTACCTTATGAGTTTTGTATTACATTTTTTCATTCTATTCACTAACAGCAACACCATATTCTCTGTGACCTTCTACAGGTAGCAATTGACTGCTACAGAGGTGCATTTTGGTACACTTGTGTAGAAAAAGCACCAACAGACGAATGGTGACCATACTGGATTTTTTTTCTTAGTTATTGGTTGTCCTTACAGATCATTCTCTCTCCTCAAATGACTGTAAGACATTAAAAAATTATTTGTGAATTTCTCATCACATTCAGTGATTTTTCTAAACAACAGAGAGTTTAATTTTTTTTATCTTGCACAACAACATGCATTACTCTCTGACAAACGTGCACCCTACGCTTGTGAGAAGACAACCGGTGCAACAAACCAACAAGCCAAAATTATCTATGTTTTTTCCATTTGTAAGGTGATTGGAAACCCCTAATGACTTTCTGTCACTATTGTTTTTCATTTTACTATTTTAAGGACAGTTAATTGTTGCACTAAAACTCAATTACCATTGCAATTAGGTGTTTTTAATTTTAGTTTATATTTTCAAATTACACATAGCTTAAATAGGAGAAAATAAAGTGGCCCTAATCCACACATGCTTTCTGAACAAGTTATTTGATATAAAAACACATAACACATAGTTTAATTAGTCAAAGCGTAAGTGGCCCATTAAATCCACACATCTTTTACTAGTTAATCTTTTTCATTTTTTGCATTAGATTCAAGACTAGGATGAAACTATTGATAACAAAAGAAAGTAATCTCGACTACCCTTGTACCTCTTGGTGAGCCTGGGCATGCATATGAAAGATTTCCTAAGATAGTTTGAACTACCATATCCCTAGTGCAACATAGTTTAATTAGGAAAAGTGTAAGTGGCCCCTAATCCGAAAATCATTTCAAATATTTGCAAGGAACAATCACAGACATTGTAATTAGAAGAGGGCTGTAAAGGATCACTGCATACCCAAATCGCATCACACTCTTGATTGTTCACTTAAAAAATACACACAAAACATTGGTAAACTTTGAACCTGTTATCACCAAATTGAACTTGACTGGCTGCTTATCAAAAAACTCAATATAACTATTTCAAACCACTTCTAATTGAAACTTACCCTCTTCAGTTTGAGAGGGCTCTCTCAAGGGAGTTTTATGATATTAAATAATGATAGTAATAGATGGCTAACTCTATGGAAATTGTAACTTGTTTTTTATGATTGTAGGTGGAAAAGAATGCAGTCTTTCTACCATTGGGCTTATGGAGTCAACAATTAGTAGTTTCAGTGACAAAGGTTATTCAACATGGAAGGTGAGGTAGATAAAGGTCTTTAACAAAGGCAAACCACACATAAAACATAGGAAAATACAGTCATTTCATCACTAAAGGAAGTCAGGGCATAAAATTATGAATTCTAAGTAATAGAGATGAAATATATTGCAAGTGGTAAAAAATAAAGATATATATCAATAAGACATCAAAAACCTTATGAGAATCTTAGGTCTATCAAGAAAAATGTCACTTTGTATTACCAGTGTTTGCCAAAACATAAAAGGAGCAGTTTGGTGAAAATTTTCTCCAACCCCTTACTAATTCGGTGTTTTGTCTTTAAATAGACATTCTTTACAAAAAGCATGATTTTACTGGTGGCTAGATCATCAAATTCTTCTATGAAACCTTTCATAACTGAAATACATAACTTCTAACAGAAAATTGACAGCTACGCCTTAAACTAACCATCTCCTAATAGGACTCTAACTCCTATTTATTATATTTCTCTTATCCTATTTATGAAACAACTACATGATGGTTACAAAATAAATATCACATGCGCAAGAGAAACATGACTAAATTCACCTCCACTTTACATTTTAAAAACCCTCCTAGATCTATGGAACAAAACCTGTTTTTTAGGAATCAATAGCCCTTATCTTCAATATTGTTTTGACTGATGACCTGTCTTCATAACACTTCCTTCAAGTCATAAATATATGATTATAATATCCCTTGTCATGATAGAGGAATCCAACTGAACAAAAAAATGCTTTTAGGATGCTCAAAACCTCCAATAATTGCTCGTTACAAAAACATGACAATTTCATAGCGAGTTTTGGTAGCATGGAAAAAGTGGTTTCCGCATCCATTTACTTCACTTCTTTGTTTTTCCATGATGTTAATAAAGTCATGACACATCACCACCATGAATCCCCCTCCTTAAATCATGCAAAAAAATGATTTTAGAAGCAAAAAGGTTTCTATAGGTTTTTTTGTAGTGTATTCCTGGCTTCAAGCCTAACGAACGTTATGAAACTGTGTAAAAACCCAAAAATTGTCCATTTCAAAATTGTCTTCAAAAACTGACCTCCATCTACAAAATATTTATTTTCTGCATGTAATCAACCTTCTAAGTCATATTCAATCTCAACATATTCCTCCTGTGGTGTTTCTTCCTCATTAACAATCAGTCGAGCTATAAGCTCTTTTACCACAGTGATTTCAAACCTTTCTTTTCCAGTTCTTCATGAATAAAATCCAATTGTTCTTGAAGATGTTTGAATTGGTCCTTCAGTGTCCTGTTCTTGGATTAAAAGTGAAATTTTACCTTTTTTTATGTGCTTGACTTCTCTTCTTAGTGGCTGAGTACACTTTATTAGTTTTTTTGTATTGTCCAAGGTCTTTGAGACACTTGTTACTTGATCCTCCCAGATCTTCCTCATTTTTTCAAACTGAACACTTTCAACTCTATTCTTCTTTTCCTCTTTCCTCAAGACCAATATCCCTTCACCTGACTCTTTCAACTGCTCCTTAAGCATTTCAACTTCTAATTTTTCTGTGATTTTCTCTTTACCCTTCTTTTGTTTCATGACCATATCTTCTTTTGCAGGTGAGGAGAGGTCTATGATGTTTGGTGGTGGTTGAGTAGTTTCACTGACCTTCTAAGTTTCTTTGCTACTTTCCATGACATTTCTTGCATGTCTTGTCATTTTCTTTCTAGGTTGAAACATGAAACTAGCATCATACCCTGCAAAATCTAACTTTTTCATTGTCTTTCCTTTCTTTAGCTTTCTTCCCCATCTTCAACATCTTCAGCTTGGACAATGGGAGTCTCTTCAATATCAATTGCATGCAAGATGTCTTCTAAGCTACCCTTAACCAATGTTTGGATTTTAGTAACTCTCTTGCTACCACGTTTGCTAACTGTTGGCTTTTGTTTTCCAGGTGTAGCATTGGATGTGTCAATCTTCTGCAAAGGCTTTGACTCCATGCTCACTGGCTCTAACTACTCTGCCACTGTTGCGAATGAAATATCTCTAGGTTTGGGAACTCTTTTAGGAGTGACAACATCTACTTCAAAACCACTCATGAACAGAAAGGATGTCCAATCACTACCTAATCTCTTCAACTCCTCTAACACCAAAAAATTAATCAAACCATGGTGAATTAGAGAAGTTTCATTTCCTTATTTTTAAACTTGGAACTTAATTGACATTTTAGTTATACTTATATATAAGTAAAAGGGAAAGTCAAGAGACCTCTTACCCACAAAATGAAGTGGAAGCCTAAGGTGGTACGAGTAGACCATGTGAAAGCTTCCTTCATAGGTGAAGTACTTTTGAATGATCGTCAAAAGCTTTGAGTATTTGTCCTTCATTTAGCTCATTGGGATAGCATTTGTCAGATAAATTTCACTATGCTCTGGTTTACTGAATTCTTTGTAGTCCTATATAGTGAATTTGATGCCTTTAAACCATTGTTGCTGCTGAAATGTTGTTTGGTGTTACTGTGAGGTTTAGCATTCCCACCTTTGAAGTTGTTCCACTGAAAATATTAGAAAAATATTTAGAAACTTGTAGATGAAAACCCTGCAGCCTTTGGCAGAATTGAAAACAACTTTTTCTTCTAAATACCTCCATGGAAGTTGGGTCTTAATTTAGAAAATTCATGTCCATGGGCTCATACCTATGGAAGTGACCACCTTTGCTAGTTTCTTCCTTTCAACCATGGTGGTTTTATATCTTCTCAGCCTCGCTTGATTAATGGCGCCTGCAACCTTTGAAAATACCAGCAACCTGCTTGGCTTGATGAAGCAACTCTCCAGAAATCAAATAACATGTAAAGACAAAGTAGAGTATGACAAAAAGACTCAATTGGGTAACCCTTTATGGTTTTAATGACAACTCATGCCTTAATGATGACATATGCATGCTAAAAATGGTAATGATGGCCTCAGAATTGGCTTTGTATGTTTGAAATAACCCTAACAGACTCGAATAACATCCACCCTAACTCCTCCAATGATGAAACAACACTTTGCATAAAGTTTGACAAGACATATAGGAAAACAGTTTTCTGTAGCGTAGCTAGTTCCCTCTCTAACATTTTCGCTATGAAACTATTAGGTAGTTTCGTAGCCAAAACTGTTATTTTATAGTGTAAAATGCTACAAAAAGAGGTTAAACTGACTTAAGTGTCTTTTTTTAAATTAAACCCTTGGGAAATGAACTCTGAAACCTAATAAATACTGATGGGATGTGACACAACCTAAATGGAGGTGGCATTGAACCTTAGGATTGGTTTAAACATAAAAAAAGAATAAAAATAAAAAAATAAAAAAAAATTCCTATACCAATTTGGAAAAAGGCTTAAGGAGACCTTATCCTTTTGAGGAGTGAACTCTATGACCATGTCAAGTAATGTTTCACATTTTATGAGTGATAAAAAAACCAAAAGGAATCCAATGTTTCCATACCATTGTTCTTATCTTGCGTTTTCTTCACAAAATCACATTCTAAAAAAAATTGAGGCTCCTTAAAAAACAACCATAATTTGAACTAACTAAATTCTCCCCACAAGGGCCATAAAAGAAAATTGTATTTCAGGTTAGGACCACCGGGGGTAGGCATCCAATAAGCCACTATGGTCATAATACATTTTGAAACATATATTTTTACATTTTAGGAAGCTTCAAATATGTCTATTCACCCACGAAAAAAAACCCGAGCACTACAGAGACTTGTTTCAAATGAGGTTAGGGCGAGGCCTAGTGGGTGCAATACTATTTGGGGCTACATGACCCATCTAGTTCTCAGAACTAGTAACCGATTACCAAGAGGCTCAATATTTGAATGCTCACATGGGGAGAAGATACTTTAGTGGCCAAAACTAGGGCATTCTTTCCTTATAGGTGGTTGTGCGGGAAACACTCAACCTTCATACCATTACTTTGGTTGATTCTTCAGCTGAAGGAAGGTGTCACCACTTCTTTCAGGACATTTTCCCGAGTACCCATAAGAATTTATATTTGCAGAGGACGATTAGGTCTATATAGGAATTTGGTATCATACGCAAACAAACAAAAACCTCATTTTTTGCTTGACTGATCAGAATGTTTAGAGTTAAAGAGAAAAAATACCTTTCATTTTTCACTTTTTTTTTTCATGTGATTATATTATTTCTTTGATATAAATAATCCTTCCTCCAAAATAAAAAACACCAACAAAATTATGGTAGTCAACACCATAAAGGATCCATTGGGACCTCGTTGATATAGATATTTATTAAACATCACCTCATTAGAGGTAGGAGTGCAAAGCCTCCCACCATTCAGGCATAGAGGACATCATGCTACCTCCATTATAGGATTGTCCTTTACCAGGGCGTCTTTGATTTGAATCCCCCAAGGGTCACCAACCACCAAAATAGTGGAGCCCCCTCCAGAGTCACAACACTCAACTCCTCCTACGATCCTTCGAGGTAGAAGGATCTCTACCCCTCTGGGGAGTCATAAAATCACCCTTTAGGGAGCTCCACAAGGAAATAATTCTGAGGAACCTCCCTAAGGTCACCACATACACATACTCATGCACCATCATCATACGATAGTGGTCAATAATCTGTTACCTTTATTATCATCATTAAATCTTCGAGATCTAATGAAGTTAAAGAACGACCCGATAGAATGCACTTTATGCTTCCCCCCCCCTAATGCCCATGAAGCTCCCTGTATATATACCAAAATTCGAATGAAAGAAATAGGAAGACCCCATAAATCATATAATAAATTTCCACATTTGGTTTTCGTCGAATAGTATCATAGATGATACAATTCAACTAAGACTATTTCAATGCACCCTACCAGGGCCTGCGGCGAAATGGTATGTCGACCAACTAGCTGACACACATGGAACATTTAGCACCCAAGCTACTACGTTCCTTACCTACTTCCAATGACTGGTTCATCATGATTCAAGAATGGAACTACTTAATAAATTTATACAAACACTTGTTGTGCATATATCAAACCATCTCCACGAATGGTGGAGGTATCGCAGCTTGTGAAAAGCCAACCTCAAAGATCGAGTCCTCTTGGAATTATTCTTGAAAACTCTCACAAAAAATATTTCAAAAGAAGTGGAAACAAAAAAACCTTGCTTTGAGGAAGATTCCATCAGTAAATCCCAACAAGTTGAGCTCATTTACACATTAATCTAGATATATCTACAATACCCTTCCAAATTCCCCATGCCTACAAAATTATAGAGAATTACCAGGCACATCAAATACTGATGATAGTTTGACAGGGTCCCTAGCCAAAATCAACCAAACAATAGTTATCATTACCCAAGATACTCTTACAATACTACGCAGAATGTATCACAACCTGCGTATTATCATAGTCATCCTGCACCTCTGCAGAACATGACGAATAGTGCTATGACTTACCATCAATAGTAGGGAGGTCCATATCCTTTGCACAGTGGAACCAATACTCATATATATATGCTGATACAAGAGATCCACCCCAATATTCATACACCAATGAGAGACAGGGGAGCCAATACTCACCTTTCCTAGCAAAAAATATACCACTGATGTAAAGAAATGCATCAGTGAATCTAGTGCAACCTTCTGAGGCTCAACAAAAACCATATTATCACCAGGAGAATAACAATAATCTTTGAAATGTTGAAAATCATAAGCCATAGAACAAACCAAAGGGAGATTTTGGACAGGGAGGAAGTAATCAACAACATCTTCCCCCGATCTCGGGCTAGGGGAAACTCCAACCGAAATAAAAACAAAGAGCCAAGTAATAACTCCCAAGGGAAAAATAAGAGACCTAGTCTATAGAAAAAACATTCTTATGCTATATTTGGGGAGTAAGGTCATTACACCCACCACTGTCTTGAACTCCATGAGTTGAATAAACTCTAGGGTAACCATGGGCCAGGGGGACAAAACCAATAGCTTGTAGTAATTCATGAACCTTTTCCACATCAATGAATGGTTAACACCCATGAGCAAAAACCACTTGAAAACAATATCGAAGGAAAAAACCATGATATATACATGGCTGGAGAAGAATTGTTCTTCCGCATAAAGAAAAGGAAATACGAGACGCCTTTGGATACCAAACCTTTAGGTACTACTATCAGCAAACCTATTGCACCATTAAACATCTCCAAGATACCTATTGAGACCCTCCCTAAAATGGCCAAAAGACCAACAAGGCACAAGGAATCATTCAAAATTTTCTCATAGATATATTATAGTGGACAACTTAGCTCAATCTCCAACAGCCATGTCATCTTTGGAAGTCCTTAAATGATGCCCAAATCAATGGAAAGGCTTACTTTGTGCTTTAGGCGCAATTGATCCTTCTGATTCTAACCTAATGGTTTTCGATATAGACAAGGGAGGCCTTAGGATTCCTTCTCTGGTTTCTTTCTTGTTCACCTTACCAGCCTTGACCCAGGTTCAGTTTTGAGGTTTTCCAATCAACGCCGATACTATTGGCCCTTTCAGCAATGGTCTACTTACGCAGGTCAAGGTCTCACTCGAAATAGTATGGAGGGTGTTGGAACTAGGTTTCCAGCTTTCCGCACCATGAGAGAGAGAGAGAGTTAATGAAAGGGGGTCCTTGGGGATCTAATAGACCTGCGTAGGAGGATCCAATAACAGAACCCTTTTAACAATATATCAGCTAAGCATAGATCATAATTAACAGGTAACTTAAGGAAATTGTTCTAATCAAAGCTACACATTTACACGTAAACATAGGCAATAATCAGAACATAGTAACATTACAATATCATTAACAACCTTCTCATTCATTCATATCCATATCTCACTTACAGACTCTATAACCAACCCACGCACACGTTTAGCGGGGCTCGCACACAGCAAGACTTCGAGATCTTTGTTCACACAGCTAACAGGAGCCCTTACCCAGACAATCGACACAAAGGATCACAAGTTTGTATCCAATATTAACTTACGTCTTTCTTAGCCTCCTCTAAACTCGATTTATCTATCTATTTATAGCATCTTATCCTGCACTACTCTATGGTCCACAAACCATTGTTTGCATACTCCTAGTCTACCCTTTGACCCATTAAAATAAATTGGGGCTTTGACCCACCCCAAAGCCCCTGTGCTAGAGCAAGTATTAAAAAAATATTACAAAATTGGGCCAAAATTGTTGTTAGGGAACCTTGTTCCAACATTACCCCAACACAATCTTTTGACTCATCTCGAGTCTTAGTGTCGATGGGGTCTTCATCGTTTCCTTGAGCTGCTCAATAGTGGTGACCAACGGGGGTAGAAAATTTATGCTCTGTGTGGCTACGGTCTGCGTAACTTCAACTAGCTTTTTCGAATTTGGTCCTTCAGCTGTGGCGGTGACACTGTCAAAGTTCTGGTTCAAATTTTGAACGGCCCCTTCTAGCTCCTAAAAAATCTTGAGAGCTTCATCAGCCCAGGGCATCACAGGTGGTTGAGTACCTGTTTCTTACGTTGGAGCCCCATAATTTCACTTCTGAGCATGTGTTTGGTCTAAAGGAACACTAGTCACTCGGCTGGAACAAGGGTGGTCATAGTGGCTTCCATCTGCTCAAAATCATGCTCCTTTTGGTGAAACTCCTGATCGATTTGACAAAGGAGAGGGTTACGCTGCACCCAAGACCATAATTCCATAGCAGTCTCAAGCAACATGATTCTGTGACTGATCTGTGTAGTAATAGTGGTTGTTGCTTCTGTGACCAGCGTAGCTGACTGGGCGCCCACTTCTGGGGGGTCTCAAGTTGTAGCTTGGCATTCAGGGAAGCAATTTGAAGTTCTAAATCATCATTAACAACCTGTACCTCAGTCCGAGACGCGTTCAAAGTAGCAAACAAGCCTTCAACCTTGGCTTGTAGCATAGCGATGGAAGGAATTACTTCCGACATGTCTTCATAGAGCTGGCCTATCAACTACTATAACATAACCTGCTGCGTGATTGTGGCAATGTGTGCCACTTGGGCTTGGGTGGCTTTAGAAGCTTGAGTCACAATATTCTACTCAGCCTCGCTAAGGTGCTACTATGCTTAGAGCTCTCTGTGCTGAAACTCATCAGTGATGGAGGTGAATAATTCATGCAGTTGCACACCCTTCAAGTGCCCAACATCGAGATCAACTGAAGAGCATGCCCAGAAATCCCTACATAATTCCGTAGGTACCATTGCAAAAGCTGCACCTGGGAGAGGGCAAATCTAGCTATCCATGGTGGTGGTCAGGGCCGTAAATATAGCTGGCTGGCCCACTTGATTCTACCTCGCTTGATCCACTCTCACTTAAAGGGTGTCTTCTTTTATCTAGAGAGCCTGTAGCTCATATTGAAAAACTTATGCCGCGACCTTATGTTGTTCTTATAAAGAATCCCATCAATCTTCGAACACAATGGAAATGGCGTCGACAATTTTTTCAAGGTCATCCTCTGTTAATGTAACCTTTGCATCTGTGCCGGGCTTAATAGCCTGACGCTTCTTCCTAGACCCTTTAGGTGGTTTGCTGGTACATTTGAGACCATGCGAGGATGCCTTGTCTACGCCATCAAGCCTACTAAGGTTCTGATCTAGTGGGAAACTGGTTTTGTTTGTATGGTAGCGCTCGAGGGGTTCATGCACTGTGTTGTAGTTGGAACTTCCGAATCCTTTCTTGTGGCAAATGAAGTTGTATCTTTTAATGTTGCACTATGGCTGGATGTCCCCACTGTGCCTGGGCTAGTTTCCTGGGCTACAATCTTTCACTTAGGTATCCAAGTGGTAATTACCTGATCAATATTTGCTTCAGTGGCCATATATGGAAGGTTATACCAGATGGGAACTTTATAGGCCCGAATATGCACATTAAGCATGGTCACCTAGAAGGCCACAACATCCTTGTATTTTTTGTAGACCGTCAGGAACAAGTGCGGTTTGTGATGAATCGCCGCAACCAAGGTTCGAAAATATAGTACCCAAAAGGTCTTATTCTCCTCTACCCTCTTGGGATCCTTTGAATCCCAAAGGTTATAAAACTGTGCTCCTTCACACATGTCTGGCTCGAGAGCGGGTAATATTTCTTCTTCAGGTGTCCCCCACACAACTAAGGCATTTAGCAGTATCAGCCAGGAGTAGTAGAAAGCTTTTCCTTGATCCTAGGCCTCGCACACATTGTTGAGAAATTCATTAACAAGGTACTATGACCAGTTGAAACATACTCCCCTTTCGCATCTGCCAGCGAGTTGGATTACGTAGGTGGGGGCAGCCGTCACCTGGAATTTGTGCATCAATTTGGATGCAAGTAGCAGGGTACCCATGAGCATCCATGGGTCGCTAATTATATCGATCTGAAATCCTTGTTGGTTACGAGAAACATGGTATCTATGTTGGACATCTTCAACAATTTGGTGCTCAAACGTCTTTCTAGTGCCTTCCTTAGGATTTGACCCCTACATGGGAAGGCTGGTGATTCAGTGAATTAAAGCAACATCAATAGATATGTGACCTTGGATCCATAAGCACTCATCGTGGATGAGCGCCAATAGCTGGCAAACAACAAGGTCGTTGATGTGTTATCGGCCAAAGTGGGGGATGTGCAACGGGTTTAAGATCCTCAATCTGGGAAACCCTCGAATGCATGCCATTGGCTCAACCTTTATTATGTTTCCATCCATTACCCTTTCAAGGCATAGCTCCAGAGCTAGCAAAGGGAAGGCGTCCAAGTTTCCCAAATCATGATCATCGAATTTTATGAGGGGGAGGATGTTGAACATCTCTCCTTGTAGAGGCACCTCCTCTAGGACCATAGGCATTTGAAGGTAGGTGCAGACGACATCAATGTTCTTGGGGGTGCATGTTGTTGGCTTGCTTGGCTTAACATAAGGCAATAGCCAGGTCAGATGCATTTCTTCCTCTGTAATCATCATAGGGAACTTTGATCAATCAGGAGATCATCCCTTAAATGATTCTCGGGAGGAATGCACAATCTAGGGGGACATATGAGGTTTCCCTCTAGCCAACTTCGCCTCTTTTGCCTTTCCTTTACCCTTTCATTTTTCTAGGTTAGAGACAACCTCCTCCATTTCACGGGTTACGTCAAATACTTCTTCAGATCCAATTTCCACAAAAGATGTGATAGGCAGTGACTCATTAAGGTTCGTAGCGATCATTCTTGCTCAGAATATGAATTCGAGGTTGCTACTGTCAGAAGGAGTGGCTCTCTTAGACATTCATATGGTAATTATACAGATTAGATGAGATTCTCCAAGGTGGCCAAGGTGCGAGAGTTTCGGACAAAAAATAAATCCCTTGTGACTGACAGTCCTCCTCATATAGCCCATGAGGATGAAAAATGACCAAATTAGCCTTAATTGCAATCTATCTTTACAGAAATAGTAAAAAATCCTCGTAAATCACCACATTAATTTCCATTTCCCGTTCTGTTGAACGGTAAGCTCAGTTTTCCACACCAATTCCCCTTTTAAACAGCTATTTTTTTCCATTGTGCGCACCCCTGCACCTGCATCGCATCCTCTTACACCTCTTACCCTGTGCATTGATTTTTTTTTCCTCCATTTTTGTGGCCTGATGTGCACATCATCTGTTATATAGCTACTCGAGCCATATAGTCATTTGATCGGCACCAAGGAGTCCCTATAAGGTGTCATACAACTCCCATTGATGTATCCTGGCATAAATTCTCCATGCAATGTATTCAATCTAATTGCACCTCTGTTGGTAGTTTCCTTCACTATATACAAACCCAACTAGTTCTTACGGAACTTCCCTGGGTGTCGCGTAAACTGGATATCATAAATTAGTACCAAGTCATCCTCAATAAAGACCTTGTGCTGAATGTGTCGGCCATGCCATGCTTTCTCACGAGCCTTCTGAACATGCTGGTGGAACTAAGAAATGAACCAATCTTCTTCCAGGGCCACTAACTGTGCCAAGTGCTCCTCCATGATGTCTAGGTCTGCCATGTTCATGAAATTTGGGAAGTACAGTTTGGGAACGATGTATTCCATAGGCATGATGGGATCCTTCCTATAGACCATTCTGAAGGGCGTTTTTCCCATGATTTTCTTACATGTAGTCCTATAGGCCGAAAGTACAGAGGGGATGTGTATTTCCCAGTTGCTTCGGCCTGCATTTAGACCTTAGTGAGGACATGTTCCAAAATTTTATTGAAGGCTTTTGTGGTCCTATTCGCCTGTGGATAATATGGGGTAATATTTGCATGGTGAATATTGAATTTCTCAGTCAGAGCCATAATAGTTTCATTAAAAAAATGCGTACCTCTGTTGCTCAACAGGATTTTTGGACACCAAAACCTGGCCAGAATATATTCAAAAATGAAGTGCACAGTAGTATCCATAGTACAATCCTTGATAGCTTTTGTTTCTGCTGATCTAGTGACATAATCCATGGTCGTGATGATATATCAGGCACTGGTCTTCCTTCCAAAGGGATTAATGGGTCTGACAAAATAGATGGCCCATTTTTCGAACACTTGCAGGGCCATTTGTGGTTGAAGGGGCATCTCATCTTGTTGGAAGGACTTCCTAGTTCGTTGGCATGCATCGCACACCTGGAAGTATCCATGGGCATCATTGTGCAATGTGGGCCACCATAGCCCTACCCTTAAAAGTTTCTATGCAGTAGATTTACCTACATAATTTCCTCCTATGATTCCTCCATGGGCCTCAGCCAAGATAGCTTGTCTCTCATGTTCAAGTATGTACCTTCACAACACCTTGTCTACTCCCAACATGTAGAGTTCTCTCACGATTATAGTAAAATCGGCTGCATGAGCAACCGGTTCCTTTTTCTACAGTACTAAATAGCCATTGGTTTTCTTGCATGTGGTCAAGAAGTGGATAATATCAGCAAAGTGCTCATCAATCACATTGATAGAAAATAGTTGCGCGTTAGATAATCCTTCTTCTAGGTTATTTGGTTCTTCCCCATTCTCGATCCTGGAAAACTGATCCGGTCCGGCGTTCAACCTCCCTAGTTTCACAATGATTTCAAAATCATACTCCTTAAATAGCAGCAGGCACCCAAAAAAATTTTCCACCCAACATAGGCTTATTAACCAGGTGTTTTAAAGGTGAATGATTTGTGAACATTTTTAAGTGTCCACCTAATAAATAGCTCTTGTATTTTTATAGGTCATACACCATTGCCAACCCTTCACGCTCCATGGTAGAATAGTTACGCTCTACACTTCAAAGCTTCATGCTAGCAAAGGCCACCAAATGATCAATTTCCCCTTCTCCAGGTTGTGCCAATACAACTCCTAATGTCATCCCTGATGCATCCACATGCACATGAAAGATCTTTTCCCAGTCGGGGAATATAAGGATAGGTGCAGTCACCATCTTTTCTTTTAATAGTTCGAAGCTTTTCTAACATTCATCATCCTAAAAGAAAGAGACATCCTTGTTCAGAAATTTCTCCATTGGGGTGGTGATTAGAGCGTACCCCTGAATAAAATTGTTGTAGTAACCGATGTGGCCGAGGATGGAGTGCAACTTTTTTCGATAGTCAGAAATGGAAAATTGATGATAATCGCGATCTTTTCCGGGTCAACCATCAATCCCTGCTGACGTATGACGTGTCCCAATAGAATCCCGAATGGGACACAGAATATGCATTTCTTCATGTTTAGAAAAATTTGGTGCTTCCTACAGGCATCCAGCATCATGCACAAATTAGACACATGGTTCTTTACTAACCCAAAAACTATCCAATCATTAAAGTAGACTTCCATTAACTTGTGAATGAATTTCTTGAATACAACCACAACAATGCGTGAAAATATGGTAGCGACATTCTTTAGTCCAAATGGCATGGCAGTGTACTGGAATGAGCACCACTCAGTTGCAAAGGTTGTCTTGCTGTGATATTTTGGTGTTATGCAGATCTGATGGTACCCTGAGAACCCATCACTAAAGGAGTACACTTCCTGACCTCCCACATTATCCAGGATTTCATCAGAGATTTACATAAGGAAAGGATCATGTACATAGGCATCATTTAACTTGCGTAGATCTACGCAGATCCTTATCTCCCTGTTGGTATTCTTTTCCTGGGCATGAGCATCTGCTGTTTCTCCTGCATTTTTACTATTAATACCAGGAATTATTCAATGATGTGATCGAACTACCTGCAATATCTGTAGGACTTTCATGTCGGGTTTAGGCAATCTTGTGCAAAATGTCCTACATCTCCATAGTTGTAGCAAATAAGTTGTCCTTGACCTCGACCTGCACTCCCCCCTCTCCCTCCTCCCCTTCCTCTTATGGGAGATCCTCACCGCCTAGAAGGAGATAGTGTTGATGAGGAGTCCATCTGCACCCTATATAAGTTTCCCCTATCTACCATGAGGTCAAGTGTTCAACATTTTTTCGCCATGCCCCATAGACAAGAATAATATGCACCACTATTGTTTCAATTATGGAAAATAAGCACCTAATTGTGGGCAATGATCTATATCATGTCTTCTTGCTACCCGAAAGTCAGCACACCATAGCATAGGACTACTAGGGCTAGCCATTTCCCTAGGTCGTATAGGGCTTTCCCCCCTAGCCTGCATATAATTCAATAAAAAGGGGCATTGATCCTTCATATGACCCGACACCCTACAATGTATGCACCAGATATCTCGACTAGCTTCCTTACCATGATCCCTTCGCAAGTTTTTAATTTCTAAGTGCATTTCCTCTAGTTGGCTCTATATCTGTAGAGTTGCAAACTGTGTATCATCTCTTGATGCAAATTCTAATTTCATGGAAATCTCTAGAGCTTCCTCCTGAGAGCCGATATTTTGGTGTCCTATGAGTCCACGCAGGTGTGGTAATAGCATAGTGATAAACCATTCCTTGTGATGCTTATCCTCGTAGAAAAAGATCCCATCATTGATAACCTTCTTTAATCATTGGTTAGCTTCCAAGATGGACTTTGTAGGTCCTTGCTTAAGGTCCTTTAATTCGACTACACATTGAGAGTATGACTTAGGCTTCCAGAATTGTTGCTTTAGCACATACTTAATATCTTGTATTGATGCATTTGCATGTTGACCAACGTATCCCATAAGCCAATCCAGGGCCCTTCCCTCGAAGGCTATGGATAGCTATGCTCGTTTGATAACACCATTGTGAACGTTTTGCGCGGTCCACATAGACTCTACTACAAACCATAATTGATCCATATCCTCATCCCCTACACCCTTAAAGGTAGGTATTTTCATGTGCGTGGCCATGTCATCCTCCGGTGGTGGCGGAGGAGGTGTAGGGGAATTCTTACCGTTATGTGGGTTTGATGTATGCATGGTTGGGGGGCTAGTTCCAATTTTCGTAGCCCTTCCTTGGTTAAATTGAGGTGATTCCCTTAAGGAACTAAATACCGATTGGTCTCCTTCTTGATTAACCTGGTTACCACTTCGTTTCTTGCTCCCGCTCTAGTCGGAGGTCATTCACTCAGTGTGGCCACATCCTTCTCACTCAATAGCATCTTAATCAACAACGACAGGGTTTTTAGGAACTTATCTATAAATCCGTTGAAGAATATTTTCTCTACTTCCAAATATGACACAAATTTATCAACGGAATCTTTTGTCACAAATCCTCCCAAGATACTGTCAACTGAATGCTCTATAGTTATGGTAATCTTGTTATCAGTCCTTTCCAATCATTTGATCAATTTGGGGGTCCACTCTATGACCTGATCGTATTTCCAGCAAATTTGGAACTCCACCTATCATGCCAATCACTCTTGTAATTCATGTGCAATAGATACGAAGAATATTGCGTGTACTTCCGTAAAAATATACTTGTTTTTCCACTCTTCAACAGATAGTTTCTACTTCTATTCTCTTTTAGGGAAAATTCTTGGATCTATTTTTCGAACCAATATTCTAACTTAGGCTTTACAGGCTGCTAATAGCCCCATGGAATTACCCAGTCTCTCTCTCAAAATTCTCCCAGTACCGGCAACAGAACCATTTTTTGGCCTTAGGGGTCTTGACCTAGGTTTAGCTTTAATGTTTTCCAACAAACCGTTATACTACTGGCCCTTTCTGCAATGGTCTGCTTACGTAGGTCAAGGCCTCACCCAAAGTAGTATGGGAGGGTGTTGGAACTAGGTTTCCACACCTTAAGAAAGAGAGAGATTTAATTAAATGGGCTCCTTGCGGATCTAATAGAATTTCGTAGGAGGAGCCAAGAACTTAACCCTTTTAACAGTATATTAGCTAAAAACATGTCGTAATTAACAGGTAACTTAAGAAGAGTCTTTTAATCAGAGCTATGCATTCACTATATCGCATCCACATGCACATCAATTTATTATTAGTATTTAGTAAGAAACGCAATATCAACACATAAAAATAGCCAATAATAATAACATAGGAACACTACAATATCATCAACAGCCTTCTCATTCATTCATATGTAGATCTAACTTACAGACTCTATAACCAGCCCGTGCACACAGCGAGTGGTGTCCACACACAGCAAGACTTCAGGACTTTCACATACACATCTAGCAGGAGCCCTTACCCAGATGATCGACACAAAATACCACAAGTTCATATCCAATCTTAACTTAGTTCTTTCTTAGCCTCCTCTAGACTCGAGTTATCTATCTATTTATAGAATCTTAGCCTGCGCTACTTTATGGTCCACAAATCATGGTTTGAAGACTTCTAGTCCTCCCTTTGACCCATTACAATACATCGAGGCTTTGACCCGCCCCAAAGCCCCTGTGCTAGACCAAGTATTACAAAACTGGACCAAAATTGTGATTATGGAACCTCGTTCCAACATTTCTAGATACTAGTTTTAGATCATAATTTCACCATACATCATTGCACTGTGGCTGAAGGAGCGTCCATGCACATCATGTCCAAAAAATTATGAAAAAATTTAGGATCGCATGAACTAAAACCATCTAACATTATGCTTAAACCATATGAGGGGTGCTCATCAACACCCATAGGTCATTTCCAAAATTTACCAATGCACCTAGTTGAAAAAATAGTTTTCATGGACTTTGGGGTCTTAGACGTGAAATTAGAATACAATATCCTCCTCGAGCAAATTTACATGTGCGTTAGGTCTGTGGTAGCATCCTATGTTTTTAGGGTGATGTTGTCCCCTCATGAAGAAAAAAATTTCACCATCGACCAACTCACATAAAATGAAAAGAAACCGTTGACTGCTCTAGATGTTTTACTACCATACTTAGATACAACCACTGAACTAATCACAACATATGTGGAATTTAGCACCATCAAATTCAAACCATATTCTATCCTAGGAAAGTACCGATGAGAACTCCCTATAAGAGCCAGGGAAGCGTCGAAAATTACAAAAGCAATTGTGTGCATGATCAGTTCATCAAACATTGAAACCATCCTAGAACTAGGGACTAGCAACATGGATGTCGTCATCTCTTATTAGACATTCCTATCATATGATATATATTGAAACTTGTATCCCCCACCTGGTTTTGTTTCACAATAAGTCATGGAAACAATTACATTGCCAAATATGGCTCTTGCAATACCAGTCTGGTATTTGGCCCCTCCAACCACATCAGGAAACCCAAGCATTACCTCTATAGGAATAATTCTTATTGCCTCCCAAGAAGGCGCAATATCCAAAGAAGCCCCTATAGCGACACTAGCGGGTACTACCGCGAAGGGTAACAAGAAATGAAAGAAGGTCAACAACCCTAGGTTAGCTAGGGAATTGAAACCTTGTGCATTGTGTAATGTCATAGGCCATCCTACTAACATTTTCCAAGAATTATATGTGTTAAAAGCTCTTCTACATACGAAAAGAACTGTCGTGACCTCAGCTACCCATAAAAAGAAAAAGGTCATGAATACGCAATGTAAAGCATTACACACCAGCCATATGTGTGCCATATGTGAAAAATATGGCAATTACACCCACCATTTCCTACATATTCCTCAATATAGGGATGCATTGCAGGCCGTAGAGAAATCCAATATTGAGTACCCCTCTACAGCATCCATGCAAATGGAGGAAGATGGATCCAAAACCATCTTATACATATGAGAAGAGCTCACATCATACTCCTACTCAACAAACCCAACAGTTAAAGGAAGAAAGAAAAAGGCTGCACCCCATGTACCAGTTTACGCATTGTGCGATGAACATGATTGCTTGATCGTTCAATGCCCCGAATTAAGAGATTTCAACCTTTGGTACCCAATTACACACTTTGACCAAAGCAACTTATCTCGACACATATGACATACATGTCATATTTTTCAAAGAAAAAACCATGTGTGACGTTGTCCCCATATCCATCATTTGTGATCGATGTTAGATTTCATGTGACACTTTATCGTTGAAAACCCTAACTTAGAAAACTTAGACTCAAAATCCATGGACAACACTAAAACTTAAGAGACTGAACAAGCTAGGATAACTTATATATATATCAAAGGATATATGTCCACCAAGACAACCACCTCCCCCCCATGACCATCCTCAGCCCCAATTCCTACTTTGTGCATTATGTGATGAACTTCATCATTTGATCACTGAATACATGACTTTGGAGTTTTTTCGAAGATGTTACCCAGTCAATCTAGTGGTCCAAAGAGATTTAATCAGACACAATTGACACTATTGTTAGATTTTCCAGGGTAATCACCATATTTTTGATTTTCCTTACGTTCCCTCATTCTATTTAGCATTAGATCTTCTATGGCTATTCATAGCCAATCACTCCGACTTGGATAGATCGGAATCAATGTTCGTAGAAATTTCCACAACCTAGGAGAATGAATCATCTAGGTCCATCCTCTGTGTATTGGAAGGGAGGTGGCCACCACAAGGGCATATTCCCACCCATAACCACCCTCAACGTCCCATCTCCACATGTGCATTGTGCGAAGAAAATGATCATTTTATCACTTACTGCTAAAAGTTAGTATCATTCCAAAAATGGTACCCAATCAACCTGGTGGTCCAAAAGGATTGGAACAGAAAGGAGTGACATTATTCTCTAATTTTCTAAGATCAACACCACACTCAGCATGGTCTCTACGTTCCCCAATTTTGAATAATGTGAGACGTCATGCACTCATTCCTCACTAATAATATGGATGTAGTTAGTTTTGAGTTACCAGAAGGTATACAATTAGTAGCAATGAGGCCTTCCCCCCATTTTCACAAACCACCTAGATATGTGAAGGCGAACCATCACCCAAATAAGGTAAGAATCCAATCAAAAATCTCATGTGCCCTATGTGATAAGAAAAACCATATGGTCAACCAATATCATGAGTTGTTGACTTGAGGGGTCTTGAACTATTTTCGGTTTTAAGGTTCGCCAAAAATCCCCTGTACTACTAGCCCTTTCGGCAATGGCCTACTTGCACAAGTCAAGGGCCCACCCAAAGTAGTATGGGAGGGTGTTGGAACCAAGTTTCCGCACCCTAAGAGAGAGAAATTTAAATGAAGTTGGTCCGTTCAGGTCTGATAGGCCTGCGCTGGAGAAACCCTAACGCAGAATCCCTCAACAATATATTGAAGCTTATAAATCACCATATAGTATGCTAACAGAGTAAAGTGATTAAGTCTAACCATATCTATACATTCATTCGCTTTTAAAATATTGCATCCATGCGTGCATTAATAAATAATCCTCATTAAGCAAGCCATTATAACTTTAGAAATAACACAAAGTGCAACCAATAATCATAACATAGAATACTCAGATATCCCAAATATTCTTCTCATTCATTAATATCTAGATCTAGCTTACAGATTCTATCTACTAGCCCATGCACATAGCTAGGAAGGTTCACACACAGCAAGACTCAAGGTCTCTATGCACACAACTAGTAGGAGCCCTTACCCATACAATCGACACAAAGATCCAGAAGTCCATATCCAAGTTTATTTAAAAACTTTGCCTCCCTCTAGACTGTATTTATCCATCTATTTATAACATATTAGCCTGTGCTACACTATGGTCTGGAAATCATGGTTTTCGAACTCTTGGTATACCCCTTCACCCATTACAATTCATTGGGGGCTTTGAGCTACCCCAAAGCCCCTGTGTTGGACTAAGTATTACAAAATATTACAAAACTGGACCAAAAATGTGATTAGGGGATGTCGCTCCAACAACCCCCCAACACAATGTTGTGACTCGTCCTGAGTTTCAACATTGGTGGGGTCTTCATCATCTCTTGGATTTTTTCGATAGCGACACCCAAAGGGGGTGGGACACCTATGCTCTGCATGTTTTCATTCTGTGCAATATCAACTAACTTTTGTGAATTTGGGCCTTCAGTAGCAGCAGTGACACTCTCCAGAGTCTGATTCAATTGCTACATGGCCCCATCTAATTCATGCAAAATATTGAGAGCTTCGACAACCCATGGTGTCAGGTGGTCACTTAGTACCTTATTCTTGCACCAAAGCCACTCAATTTTTTTCTGAGCACATGGCTGGTCCGAAGGCATGCTAGTTGTTGGGCTGGGAAAAGGGTGGGCATATTGGATTCCATTTTCTCAAAATCTTGCTCCTTCTGGTGCAACTCTTCATTGATTTGGTGAAGGAGGGGATCACGTTGCACCTGGGACCATAACGCCATTTTAGTATTTAGCATGTCGGTACCCTTTGGGATCTGCGTGGTAATATTATTTGTAGCTTTCATGACGAGCATGACTTGCTAAGCGGGCACCTCTGCAGGGGTCTTAGGCTGTAGCTTCGCTTGCATTGATGCTATCTATAGTTCCAAATCGGCCTTAACATACTGCACCTCAGTCCGGGATTCCTTAAAAGCAGTGACCAAGCCTTCGAACTTGGCCTGTGGCAGAGTGGAGGTAGGAATTACTTTTGGCATATCCTCGTAGATCTGGTGTATCAACTGCTCTAAATCATCCTGTTGCATGACTGCTACGATGTGTGTTACATGGGCTTGCGTGATATCGGTAGGTTTGGTCACAATAGCTTGCTCGACCTGACTGAGTTGATGTTGTGCCCGCAGTTCTCTTTGCTGAAGTTCACCAGAGATGGACATAAAAAGGTCATGTAGTTGTGCACCTGTCAGTCTTGTAACATCTAGGTCGATCAAAGAGAACGCGGGTGGGGACTTGCTCACGTAATACCAAGGGTACCATAGAGAAAGCGGTGCCATGGAGGGGGCATATCTGACTATCTCATAGTGGTCAAGGCTATAAGTGTAGCTGGCTGGCTCGCTTGATTCTACCTCACCTAATCCATGCTCACCTAAACTATGTCTAATTTTAACTAAATAGCCTGCACTTCAGACTACAAGGTGTCTATCGCGGCCTTCTTTTATTCTTCCAAAGCAGCCCATAAGTCTTCTAACACCATGGTGACAGTGTCCGCAATATTCTCTAAGTCATCTTCTATCAACGTGACCTCCGTGTATACACCATGCTTAAAAACCTTGTGCTTCTTCCTTGGCCCTTTGGGAGGCTCATTGGTGCATTTGATACCATGTGGGAATGCCACATCTTCGTCATCAAGCCCTTTGAGTCTCTGATCCTGCTGCGACTCCTGCTCTTCCCCCGCGGTAGAATTATTAAGCATCTCTTGGGTCTAATTTTATTCGTGGAACGTACCTTGGATTCCTTCGTTGTTTTGAGCAGGATAGTATCCTTTGGGGTTTCGTCTTTTCTAGATGTGACTGTTGTAATTGGGGCAGACGTCTTCAAGACAAGCTTCCATGCTAGTGGCCATGTTGCAACTACTTGGTCAATCTCTGCTTCTGTGGCCATATAAGGGAGAGTATACAAGGATGGATCTCTGCGGGCCCAAATCTGCACATTCTTCATGGTAACCTGAAATGTTGCAATATCCTTGTACTTTTGATATACTGCGAGTGCAATCATGGTTGGGAATGAGTTTTTTCCGCTAGAGCACCATCAAACAATACCTAGAATAACTTGTTTTCCTCAATACGCTTGGGATCCTTCGAAGCCTATAGGTTCACATACCGCACACCCTCACACATATCTAGCTCAAGTTTAGGCAACACTGCCTCATCAGATGTCTCCCATCCAACCAAGGCAATTAACATCATCAGCCATGAGTAGAAAATGCATTTCCATGTTCCTCTGCCTCATGCATATTGTCTAGAAATTTGTCAATGAGGTACTGCGACCAGTTGTAGCAGACCCCCTTTTCGCATCTGCCGGTGAGTTGAATTACATAAGTAAGGACTTCCAATTCCAATCACTTATGGATCATTTTTCATGCAAGCAGTGGGGTAACCATGTGCACTCCCAGATCAACTATTGTGTCTACCAAGAACCCTCTTTGGTTGCGACCAACGTGATATTTCTTCCAGAAACGGAACCATTGGCCCTTTCAGCAATGGCCTACTTGCACAGGTCAAGGTCTCACCCTAAGTAGTATGGGAGGGTGTGGGAACTAGGTTTCTACACCCTAAGAGAGAGAAATTTAATTGATGTGGGTTTGTTCAGGTCTGATAGGCCTCCACTGGTGAAGCCCTGACGCACAGTCCCTCGACATTGTATTGAAGCTTATAAATCAATAGATATTACGCTAACAAAGTAAAGCGATTAAGTCTAACCAGATCTATGCATTCATTCCCTTTTACAATATCGCATCCAAGTGCACATCAATAAATCATCTACATTCAACAAGTCATTATAACTTTATAAATAACACAGAGCGCAGCCAATAATCATAACATAGAATACTCAGATATCCCAAAAAATCTTCTCATTCATTAATATCCAAAACCAGCTTACAAACTCTATCTACTAGCATGCACACACAACCATCGGGGTCGACACACAGTGGGACTCAAGGTCTCCGTGCACACAGCTAGCAGGAGCCCTTACCTAGACAATCAACACAAATATCCACAAGTCTGTATCCAATCTTAATTCAAAAACTCGCCTCCCTCTACACTCGATTTATCTATCTATTTATAACATATTAGCCTGCTCTACTCTATGGTCTACAAACCATGGTTCACAGACTCTTGATCTACCCCTTGACCCATTACAATTCATTGGGGGATTTGACATGCCCCGAAGCCCCTCTTATGAACTAAGTGTTACAAAATATTAGAAAATTGGACCAAAAATGCAGTTAGGGGACCCCGTTCCAACATGAGCCTACTAATTTCACTGATATTGTTTGCATGGTCACCCCCATACCCAACATTCACCTCTCTAATCAAGAGAAGATCACTTGCTGCTATTTTCATCTTTGCTCACAATTTCACTACATGATTGCTTGTAAATACCTTTCAAGGTTAAGAGCAGCTAGACCAACATTAGAACAAAAAATCCCAAGGGGGCCAAATCACACAAAATATAATACTCGTAGATGGCATAAACGCGGAAATTCACACTCTCACGACCATCACCAATCATCATTGTATAACATCATGAGTAGTACTGGATCACATACCATCTACTAAGGGAGTACCTTTACTCCATGCAGCATCTACACCAACCATTTCCCTAATACAGAGGAATGCCCTATGTTACAAACATTTCAGCATCTTTTAATCCAACAAAATCTTCAATTAAATGAAGATACTTGTAGCCCTTGTACATCGCCAAGATAGCATGAACCTCTTCTACCTAAAACCAGCAAAAGCATCATGGAAATTATTCCTCCATCTAATCTTGATGACACAAAAAATCATATACGATTCGTCTCATCATCTATGGGAACCATTACTCGTGATTTCTTTTCATCATTTCTCGGTGTCGAGATCACTGCAACGACCACATCAATAGTAGTACCTTTGATAGAGACAACCTACTTATTATGCACTCTGTCAAACTTTTATGGTTCTACGACATCATCCACAAAATCCTATTCATGTATGTCGATTAAAACTTCTAGTACTGAACCCATTCCTCACGACCTCACACAAAACAAACCCCCTTAAACATATTGTTTCACTATGATGAGGATATATTAGAGGCCATGATGGAACTTGATTGTCCATGGGTTTCTATAATATTCCTAAATTAGCATGCAGCTAATTGGAATATTAAAATCTAATTTTTCTTTCTTGTGTGATGAATAAATGGGTAGGGAGACCCATAAACTTCTTTATTAGGAATAAAACCACTTCTCATGTGAAATTTTATCATCTTTTCAGCTTAATAAAGCACTCTAAGGTGTGAACATGGGCTAGAGCATGTGGACTGGGTGAAATTTGACCAAATCAACAACGTTGTCATCAAGTAGTGGAATTCAATGAGGAATAGCGCACTTTTAGATGGAGACACATTGCATGGAAGTAGTGTCATTAATGGATGGGGCTTAGGGTTTGGAAGCTCATTTCTTATATAAGGAAGAGGATGACAGCTATATCATTCATGTTATTATATGTTATGTTTGATATTATTATTTTGATATGGTATATTTAGACTTCTTTCTCTCTTCAGCTGTTTCGCTAAGATTGCATCTGATGTTTAGCACAAGCTGTTCCTAGCCAAGAATCCCACCTCTTCTCTCGAGAGGCCTCTTTGAAGATTATTGCACTACATTTTCCACTATCCGGCATCAGGCCAAGCTCCATTTTTTTCTACATCGCATTTTCTGCAAAGTATTGTGTTGTGTTGTAGGGTGCAATAGTGGAGGATTATATTGGGTATCTTCAGAGCTACTTTTACAGTGGAGGAAGGTTTCCTTCCATTGGAAGGCTAGTAAAGAAGCCACTTGGGCTTTATTGACATATTTGGCATCACGCCAAGGAGTATTTATCCCCTACAATGTAGTTTCTGTCTAGATCTGCATTATTTTAGGGAGGATTTGCAAGGGTGGTTGCAGTAGATGTTTTGAGAGGTGATTTCTTCAGTGGAGGAGCCATTATTTCATTTAGAGGATCTATTAGAGAATATTTGTAGCTTTCTACATCAGCTTTAGCAATATCTACCCAATTCTGTTGGTGTAGCATACCTTCAGCCCTAGGGCTGCAATTTACATTAGCACATTGTGTGCATTTTCTGGAAACCCTGTGGGGTGTCTAGGAAAGCTGAACTAGTGCCTAGATCTGTATGTGTGGTATCTATTGTGGCCTATATCAGTATTTTTGTATCATTGTATGATCTATAGCTATATTTATGCTAAGTATGACTATGTTGTAGCAACTCTCCGACATTTTGTATTGTAGCAACATCTCACTTTTTGGAGTGATTGTTCATGGGAGGCTAGTTTCTTCATATCTTATGACCTGTGCCTCACTATTTTGTATTGATTTTTTTTTCTTATACATAATTTTATGGCTCCATATTGGTCTCCATTGTTGATTTGTTTATTTACACTGCTATTCCTAGTTTTGTGTTCATATATTGTTGCTTCCCCATTTGGGAATATTACAGTGGTATCAAAGAATAATCTTGTCTCATCCTGTGAAGACATTGGATCTATGTTATCAAAAGAAGAAGAATATTCTCACAAAAAGAGAAGACACATAGAATATGCAAATTCAAGTCTCCATTATTTGGAGAAATGGAGGGAAATAGGTTTTCTGAACTTCTTCTCCAAACTATGCATGAACTTAGAAGAGAAATCAAGGGAATGAGGAGGGAAAGACATGAAGATCCCTCAACAAGATTTTAACATGAAGAAAGCTCCATTTCTTCATATTATGGGTGTGAGCATTCAAGCACACAATCATATCTACAATGCTCTACCATGCCTATGTTTATAGCAAGAGAGATGGAGGAAGGAGATGTACCACAGGAGGAGACTCTTGGTGACTATCTTCAAGAGTATGAATCTCAATCTCAGAGGTTCAAATATCATCTAAAATCCAAAGGTTTTTGCAAGATCAAGGAGAATATATGAACTAGAAATCACATTAGAAGCAAGAGGTGCAAGCGGCATGATTTGGGTAGATTCTTTCTATCTACTTTTGATGGGTCACCTAGATGCACAACTAGAGCTTGGGTGAAGAAGATAGACACCTATTTGCAGCAACATCGAGTTTCAAAATATGAAGCCATTAGAGTAGTAGCGCTGCATCTTGAAGGTAAGGATTATGCTTGGTGGTTTTGACAAAACTCTTCCTCGAATCATGTAAATGTATCTACTTATGAAAAGTTCACTAGGAGGTTAGTGAAAATATTTGATGCAAAACAATCTAAAACATCCTTGTTTGAGCTAGGCAAGCCTAAACAAACAAAACCTTTGCATGAGTGGAAGGATCTATAAACCCAAATCCATTCCAAGATGCTATTAAGGGGGTTAAAAAATTGCAGAATACCTTGCTAGAGGCAATATCCCCACTTTAGAAAGAGCTCTCTTTTCAAAAGGAAGACATGGAGATCTCTTTTAAAAAGAGGAACTAAACAAAGAGCTTCTTAATGATGATGATACAACCTCCATTCATGATGAAGGGGAAGAGAAGGTAAGAGGTAACAATTTTGTCACATCAGGAGAAGATCTAGGTGTTGGTGTCCCGTGTTTTGATAGTTTGCAAATCAAAAGACAAGGCAACATCAGAACCAATATTTAGAGTTACAGGATCTATTCCTCCTGTTCTCAGAGATGGATCTCTCAAATTATTTGTTTTTTTGCAAAGGTTTATATTGTGTGCTTTGAGTATTGGTTTTAGACTAGTTATTAAGTGAAAGTGTTTGTTTATTTGTTTGGTTGAATTGATACAGCAGAACAAAAAAGGTCTAGGAAAGATAGATAGAAAGGGGAAATGTCAGCTTCATTGGGCAATGGAGTAAAAATGAGGTCATGACAAACTTATCAATTGATACGGGATATCAAAGGGAAAATCTAACTTGGCCGCAGGATCCTTTGGTTTTCGAATGAGATGGACATCAACGATTTGGAAAGAGAAGTTTAATTCTCAACAAAGGGAATTTGAAAGCACAACTTGAACAATAAATAGCTATTTGATAGACAGGGCTAACCTAAATTCTACAAATGACACTTTAAGAAAATAATGACTTCAAAACAACTTTTAAAATGAAATATAAGATTAGGGGAACACCCTATTTCCTCAAATATTTTATTTCAAATGACTTAGAAAACATAAAATATTCACTGATAGTTACGGTCATAGAAGAGGGAACACCTAAATACATCTATGATCACAAATATAAAGACATTTAAGCCAACTGTTCAAGCAAGGACAAAGGGCATGATCAGAACAGACCTCCTTGGCTCACTGTAAACAAAGAAACTTCAAAGGGAGACTTCAATAACAAACTTTAAGTGGCATCAGACAAGCAGGGAGAACCATAAATCATGTTGAAACCAACTATTCGAACTACTAAGGAAATAAACAAGGATGAGGACTAAAGAGAGAGATTAAAGACTCTAAAATACCTCAGCAGAAGAAAACATCAAACAGTGAAGGATAAATAGGTCTAAGGTGCTTCCAAGAGTCATTTATTAGCCTAAAACTTTCATCCTACTGTAGTAAGAATTTATGGAACAAAATGAAAACAGAGGAAAACATTAAACAATTCAGAATACTTCACCAACAACCAAGCTCATGGATCCGATGATAGAGCCTTCTCAAGAACAAGCATGCAAAAACATCATCAGGGCTTCAAAGACTTCAATTTCTTCTTCAACTTCAATAGACTATGTATTATTTCAGAGAGTTTCAGTATTACAACTAGTAATCAAACAACCAACGTTTACAATGGATTCCTCAAAAAAAATTTATAGAGGAATGAGGAGGTCGAAAGATAGAAAAGAACTTCTAATTTAAATTAATACAGTTAATTCTTTTCGGCCTTTGAGGGGCTCAAGGGAGAAGTTTTTCAGATATTTTACTGCATTAATTGGTTTGCATTAAGTATTTAAGCTTGATGGAAGATTATGTTGACTTTAAGGCTCTGTGTCATTTCTGTAATAACTCAACTAATTTTTTGTAATTAATCCTTTGGGTTGAATTAACTGTTCAGTTGTATTGGGAAAAAATCTTCTATTCTTGTCATTACTCAGCCTCTGTTGAATGCCGTGAGGCCACAGGTGGCAACGTGGTAGCTGAGAGGAATCAAATTTCCTCTGATGTGGTAGTGGAGGCATCCTCTGTCTGATAAATATCCTTGATTTTCCTTTAACTGTGTTTTATTCAATGAATAAGGCCTTTGATAATTGACTTTTAGCCGTAATCCATTAAACTGTACAATTAATGTTTAATCCTTCATTTTTGTTGTGTCTAGGTCTTTGACACTGATACTCTTTGATTTGATTTAATATTATTGTGCCTTGTTGATGTGTGGGTGTGTACAAGGTCCATATGGAATTAATGCCCATGAGTCATCGATGAAACATGAAATTGAACCCCGTATATGGCTTTCTTTAATGATAAATGGAATTCTGGAGGATAGAGACCCTCAGATCTCATTTTCCTTTTAAAACATTTGAAAAGCCCTTTTAAATCCTACACAATATAAAAACAACTAAGAAATCCTGCATATTTGGTAAAAACTGCTTTGTAAATTTCGGGTAGGAGCATGGTCGTTGGATGGTAGCATCCAACGGTGGAGATTTACGCGTGGTGGTTAAAAGGAGAGTGATGGGAGTTTTTAAGTTAGAGCCGTTGATCTATGATTGACCAAGAAGATCAACGGTCGAGATTAACAGTGAATTAATAATGTGAAGGGGTCACATTATTGTGAAAATAAAAGAAAAAAAGAAGAAATAAGGTAAAAAACCCTTTGGAGGAGGAAAAGCACTTAAAATTAAAATCAGGGTTTTGGATATAATATGGGCTGTCAGATGAGATCAACCCAAGCGATCAACGGTCGAGATCACTCATTGAAATCATTTGGTGAGGGTGGAGGGTGATAGTGTAAATGAGAAATTAGATATGAGCCATTGATCTGCAAATATCAACGGCGGGGAGAGAATGCGATGGATCATAGTGTAAATGGGAAAGGCGGTTTTGGCTTAAAAAACCAGTGGTCTCGCGCAAAAAAATGGGAGAAAATTGGGTTTGCCTTTTTGAACGAGATATGCATCTGAGGCCGCCATGTGTCTTTTTAATACCACCTTCATCACATGATTTTCAAGGATTAACCTTCGCGCTTAAATTTACACGAAAATGCACGTAGACTGTTGGATATGAGGACTCAGATCTCACGGTGGAGAATCGAGCACGATACTAGATAGGTTCGCAGTGGATAGGAGATAGGGTGGTTTTGTTGTGGACCATCCGATCAGGGGATCGACAGTGGAGATTAGATCTAGAGGGAGGCAGGACCCACAGGGGTCGGGCCTCTCGGGTTAGATGTGAGCCATTGGATGGAACAAATCGATGGCTGAGATGTGATATGGGGTATGAACGAAAATAATACAAGGGCGGAGAAAGGTTAATAAGGATTTTTTATCTGCAGAGATCAATGGCTATGATTAGCTGAGAAACATTATGAATTTGGATACATGATTTAAACCAAATTCAGGACATGAGATCTAGACCGTCTGATCTAGACGCGTGGACGACCCAGATTCAATCAGGGGCATGAGATCAGCGGGGGAAAGAACTTGAATGGCGCCAATGAGATTAAGTGCTGGCCATCGATCTACAGATCAGATTGATGGTGGGGAGTGAATCGGGGGAACGACCAATCAAAAGGGGAGATAAATTACGCCCGACAAAATCTGCAATGCGATGTTGCGCTGATAGTTGATCAGATTTAGATCAATGGTTGGTAATGGGTTTGATCAATGAACGGTGGGACCCCTTATAATATATGAAAACCAAAAAATTTAATGGAATACAAAGGTTTATGTATCGGGGTGCGTTATATAAAAAGGCTTGGCACTCATTTGCGGGGCCGTTGGGTTACATGAAATGCGATAGGCCCAGGTCTTATATGTATACTAGCCAATCACATCAAAACTTCGGAATTGGTCTTTCAATCTACCCATTTTAATTCTCCGATGCGATTAGTGCCTCGAGACTTTAACTCTTGGTCCCGGGCGTAGGTTTATATAGAAAGGGGTGGAGGTTTATACATCGGGGCTTAATCACATCGGAACTTTGATGCGGGCCTTTTCAATCTACCCATTTATAATTTTCCGATGCGATAACGTGCGGATCGTTGATCGGGTTTTGAGATCAATGGTCTTTATCATTTAGAAACATTACATTGGTGTGTTTAGACCAAACTTAGGAAAAAATGGGTTTACAAACTTACAAAGGGAAAAATGCATCGGATTTGGATTATTACAATGTTTAAGCACCCGATTGCGGGCCCAAGGGTTATATAAGACAATAATATGATCGGGAGTTTATAATCAAAGGGCCTAATCGCATCAGAAGATTTTAACATAAAAAATAACTTATGCGCTCTGATTTTTCTGATGCAATAAGCGCCTAATGGGCTAAGTGCTTGGTTTTAGCACCAAGGGATATGGTGGGGAAGTGGTTCTGGACTTAGCCTAAGGGGGCTTAAGTCTGCAGCTCAAAAAATTATTTTTTATGAAATTTTTCAAAGTTTTTGATGGATTTGGGGGTTTCGGTAAAGTCTAAAAATGAGTTTTAGACTTTGTAAAAGGGATTTTTATGAAGGGAAGAAGGGAAAATATGAAAAATAGAGGAATTTCATGGGGGGGAAAGGGGATAAAATGAAGGTTAGTTTTTGAGTGGAGGAGGGGAAAAAATGGGATTTTTGCAGCAGTTATTTCCCTATGAAAATGGCAGATTTTCAAAATTAAAAAGGGAAACAACAGTGAGGATTTACTAAAGGATAGAATATCTTCAGAAGACTTCAAGCACCAACAATTTTGGAAATATAATTGTTTCTTCAAGGTTTTCCTAAATGATTTTAGCCACCACTTGATATGACAAAAATTTATAGGTGGCTAACAGTGGCTCCACTTGGGGATGGTGCCTTCTTGAAGGCATCAAGAATTTCAGACTTACATTCTCTAGAGGCTGCTCAGTGCCTCATCCATTGGGCTGCATTTTCTTCATTTGGATGGTATTCTTATTCTCTGAAAAAATATTAGCAACCATGAAAAAATAATGGATTTTCATCAACATGAGATTTCTACCTACCCAATCCTACTGATCTAACATTTTTTATTCTTTAGAGTGAACTTGGATTGGAAAACTCTTTTTGCAACATTTTATTCTTTTGAAATAAAGAAACTAATCTAATTCTACTTCTTATGTCTCCATGAACTTAGATCAAACAGTTGAGTTCATATGCTTCTCTACCTAATCTACTAATCTGTTAGGATTAAACAGTCTAACAATTTTTTCTTCACTAACTTCTAAAATAGGAATTTAAAAGAAAACAAGTCAGGATTGGACAGTCTAACTTGTGGCTGATCTGTGGCACAAAACAAAAATCTGCACATAGATATTATTTTGCAGAAAATTAAATCAAAATGGAAGGCTTAAGGTATGAAAGTTCAAGCACTTTCTTCATCTTTTATCAGCTCTGTTTTTATTTCTGTTTGAGCTGTTCTTTACTCGTTCTCTGGTTCATATTTCGAGTTGATTAGAACCATTTTTACCTCTCTTTGGACTCAAGAATAAAAACTTATTGGATTGATTCTTGTTTGGAAATTTAGGTTCAAATTTTGAGCATGTTTGAACCTTTAATTTCTAACCTAATCTACTTACTGATAAGCCAAGATTAAGTTGTTTGGAAAATCGAATTTACTAACCTATCAGTAGTCAATTTAAAACTAATTAACCTTGATTAGGCTGTATGGATAACTAGAAGTGTATTTTTAGTAGTGGCATTTGAGCTTGCACACTTTCAGATTTTGCTTCTCTCTTTGGTATGGGGTTGTACCTTTATTTTTTTACAATATGCCCTCTTTTCTCTCTTTTACTGTTTTTGTATTTTTTTATTTTTCTAACTTTGAATGCAACACTCGGACTATGATATTTACAAATGAAAAAAAAAAATGCTTTGAAACTCATGATTCCTGGCAGACGTAATGCTTTAGCATCCCGCCATTGACAAGACCTCCATACAGATCTTCCCCATTCAATTATTTCAAGAAAAATGCATTGTGACCCCTCTCAGCATGAACAATATAAGGGCCTTTCCACAAGTTCTAAAACTTGCCATGTTCTCCCTTCTCTTCTCTTCTTGAATCCTATTTAAGAACAATATTTCCAACTTGGAAATTGTTTGCCTTAGTCCTCTTATCAAATAGTTTATTTACACTTTCTTGGACTAACTGTGTTCTTTCATATACTTCTTCTCTGGTCTACTATAAATGGATGGTTTGGTTGATTATGCTCTACATATCATTCTCTTCAACCTGCGCTTCTTGAAGGAGCTTCATGACTGGAACTCCTAATGAGGTGGGAAAAACTGCATCCATGCCATAGACCAGCTGATAGGGGGACATATTTATTGAATTCTTTGTAGTTCACCTATCGGCCCATAAAGCATGAACGAGCCTACTATGCCATGATTTTTTATTTTTTTCCAACAACTTTATGATGATATTGATGAGGATTTTGTTGGAAGATTTAGCTAATCCATTTCCTTGGGGATAGTAGGTAGTAGAATGGCCCAAGGTTATGTGGTATTTGTAACAGAAATCAACGATCTTCTTAGATTTAAAAGAAACAGCATTATCTGTTATGATTTTTCTGGGACAACTGAATTTGGATAGGATATCTGTTTTGAGGAACTTGATAATGACAGAGTCATTAGCATTTCTAGAGGGTATAGCTTCTATCCACTTGGTAAATAAGTCACTGGCCATGAGGATCCCCTTATGTTGGGCTGAGGAAGATGGATGAATTTCTCCAATGAAGTCTAAACCCCATTTTTGAAAAGGTGCCTCAACTCTGATAGGATGTAATAATAAGGGAAGGAGTTTTCTTTTGCCATCAAAAATTTGACACTTATGGCAAGACATGACCAAATTTTGAGTATCTGGAAAAAGGGTAGGCCAATGGTGACCAGATCTAAGAATTTTGTTTGTTGTGGCCTTCCAATAGAGATGTCCTCCACATTCTCTATCATGCAACTCATGCATGATTTTCCCTACATCATCTTCAAGTAAAAATTTAAACAAAATTCTGACAACATTTTTTCAATATAATACCCCATCTAAGATGCAATAACTCAAAGCTTTTTGTTTCAAAAATATAGCTTTATTTTTAGACAAAGAAGGAGGGGCATTCAAATATAAAAGCACATAAATAATGTCAGCATACCAAGGAGAATTCAGAAATGTTTCTTCAATGAAAGTAGTATATTATTCTATTTCTTCCAACACATCTACCATATTCATTTCTAGTGCTTGGAAGTTAGAATGAGCCATAATTTTCGCTAATCCTTGCCCTTTAACTAGTTTGGTGGGCCTGATTTCTAAGTCATACTCAAGAATAGTTGCAATCCATTTTCCCCATTTATCATCAGGGTCTTGACTAAGAATTTCCTTGACAACAGTATGTGGAAAAAAAGAAATTATGTGAGAGTGTAAAATGTAGACTCTAAATTCCTTTAAAGCTTTCACTAATGCTAAGGCTTGCTTCTCCATGATTTTATATTTGAGAGGAGCATCTCTTAAGGCCCTACTAAAGAAGAATATTGGTTGTTCTTGCCCCAATTCATTCTTTCGAAATAACACTGCAGCTATTGTATGCTCAGACGCAAAAGAAAAGATATAAAATTCTTTGGTGAAATCTGGACTAATCAGGACTGGTGTTTGAGTAAGAGCTTGTTTGACCAGTTCGAATGATTGTGTAGCTGGTAAAGTCCATTTTACACCTACATCTTTCTTAAGCATGTTTGTAACGTTTTTTAATAGCTCAGTAAGGTTGGGGATAAACCTCCTCAAAAAATTAATCTTTCCAATGAAAGATTGTAATTGTTTGAGGCTTCTTGGATGGTTGATTTGTAATATGCCATCTATCGTTGTGGGGTCTATTTTCATGCCCTCTTCTGAAATTATATGGCCAATAATTTTACCTTCTTGGAGACCAAAGAGTGACTTCTTAGGACTCAATGACAAGCTAAATTTCCTACACTTCTCAAAAAATTTATTCAAGTGAATCAAATGTTCTTCATTAGTTTTTGAGAAAACGGTTATGTCATCAAGGTAAATGATTATGAAATAGCCAATATATTTAGAGAATTCTATGTCCATGGCCCTTTGGAAGGTGGCCCCTGCATTCATCAATCCAAAAGGCATTTTGACATACATAAAGGTGACCTAAGGTGTGGTAAAAGAAGTTTTGATTTGATCACTTGGGAGCACTAACACCTGATTGTAACCCGAGAACCCATCTAAGAGGAATATCCTTTTTGACCCAACTACCCTTTGAATTATATGGTCCATCTTAGGTAAGGGGTAGTTTTCTTTTAGAGAGGCTCTATTTAAATTTTTGAAGTCAATACAAAGTCTGTTTTCCCTTGCTTTCTTTCTAGCATAAACTAAGTTTGATACCCATTTTGAATATCTAATTGGTACTATGATCCTAGAATCATGCATCTTTTCAATTTATGCCTTAACTAAAGGTAGTAAAATAGGATTTATCCTCCTTAGCTTTTGCTTGGAAGGATTTTTATTTTCTTTGAGAGGGATTTTGTGCTGAATGATGCTAGTATCACATGATTTCAGGTCTTTGTACCCCCAAGAAAAAACATCTTCAAACTCTTTGAATAGCTCTATGTATTGCAATTTTATGTGAGCTAGGAGAGTGTTGGACAGTTCAATCATCTTAGGTTCTAGTAGGATGCCTATGTTATGTTCTTCTACATCTGTTTCCATAGGCTCCATTCTCTGTTCTTTGGCTACATCATTAAAATAAAAAAGGTGTTCTAAAGGTGTGAGACCTCTTAGAATTGTATCGTTCTTGAATTGTAAAAGTTCCAAGTCTTCTTGGTCTGCGTTGTCAATTATCTCTGCTTCAAAAGGATTCTCATAATTATTTATATTAGTAGAATATGTCATTTCAACTTCTAAGATTTGTTCAATATACAAACACTTTTCTTTATGGCTAGTTTCTGATATTGGTATGTCGAAATCGTTTTCTGATTTTAAGAAATCATCTATGTGTTTGTCAGAATCAAACACTTGCCAGTGATCTTCATTATCAGGCACATCAGACCTGTGTTTTACCTTAACGTTGAGTTGTTCATTTATATCAGGTATTTGTTAGTTTCTAGCATTGAAAGTGAGTTCATTTTCTAGATGATTTAGTGCTCTAGGAATGAAAATAAGTTCATACTTTGCAAAGGTTTTCAATAAATCAAGAGCAACATTCTGATATTCCCTAAGCCTTGGATTTCTAGCTGAGTATTCTCCTTTGATTTTTCTTATGATAAGTTCAGAATATCCTAAGATTGATATCTTTTGGGCTTCTAATTGTTTAAGAAATTGTAAGCTTAGAAGGAGTGCTTCATACTCAGCGATATTGTTAGTGCATGGGAAATCTAATTTATATGAAAAAATCTGATTCGTATCTTGAATCCAAGCACCTTCCCCTGCACTTGTTTTATTATAGGATCCATCAAAGTTTATTGTCCAAAGTATATTATCCTCATTTTCATTTTCTTGTTGCTATTTATTGCCAATGTTTTGTATCTGGTTTGAGGGAAGTTCTGGTTGTTCTGGTAAACTGTATCGGTCTATGTTTTCCTTTTCTTGTTGAGCAAGTTCATCTTCGTCGCATAAGATAAAGGAATGTAAACTTGATTCAATAGAATAGATTGGATAGTTGTTTGGTTTTTCTATGTTGCTCACCATGTAATTCATGTGAGATTCCCAGTATAGTATTTTGTTTTGGTTAAAAACAGGGATGGTGGCATAAGACATGTACATTTGAAGGTTTCCCTGAAGTTTGGCTCCCCATGATCTTGATAAGAGCATGCCATACTTAGGGGGAATGTCAGCTACAACTATGTCCATTACTAGATTCTTAGCAGAGATCTGAGCTAATTTAACACATAAAATTTTCATTAAACCCAAACATTTGACTCTGCTTGATTCAAAGGAATATAGATATTTGTATGGTTTAGTAATTTGTAATCCTAAGCTTTCCATTACTACCTTGGGCATTAGATTGCATGAAGCTCCAGAATCTAGCATGGCATTGTGTAAAATTTTCTCATGTATTTTCAAACTAACATAGAAGGGAGGGACAACCCCTTTTTATTTTCCTTCAACTTCTAGACCAAAAAACAACTCAGGCTTGTCATATGTCAAGTTTAAGGTGTCAGTATCACTTCCTAGGTTCAAAGCTTTTAAAACTTGGTTTTTGCACACTTCTTCAGTTACTAGTTCAGCTAGGGGGATGGTAATTTTTTTCTTAGAAATCTCTCCCTCAAGGCTGAAAGGAAAAATTGATTTCTTCATATTTACATCTGTCTTTTCAATTGAATTATTTTCAGCAGTTTTAATTTGCTGAACTTTGTTTGGACTTGTAATTGGGATTGTTTTGTTAGGACCGCTAGCTAAGGTGCTAGGAGTACCCTATTCAACATTTGGCTGGTTGTTTTTCTCTTTGTTCAAATCTGGTTTTTTAGCCAAAGTGATGGGTTTGTATGTTGTCTTCTTAGGCTGACTTTATGTGTTTTTCTTGACAGCAGTACTAGTGTTCTTATATTTTGAATTTTCTACATTCCCTTTGCTCCTAAAATCATATTGTTTGTGTACCTCCATGATTGCATTTTCAAACCCCAGTCTATAATCATTAGAGTATTCATAGGTGTTTGTACTTTGATCAGATAAGAAAATTTTTTCTTCCTCAGTGAGTAAAACATCATCCCCACTGTCTGATCCAATCAAGTTCACATGGGCTTTTCTCAACCTTTCCATCTCCCTATCTTCCTCATATTGATCCACATAGTTTTGTTGGAAGGGAGTTCTAACCTGATGGTCACTTTCCTTTTGCTTATCTTGATTGTTTTCTCTCATACAATTCTGATTTCTATTTCTATTTTGGTTGTTTTGAGGTTCTCTTGGTGGCACTCTATCATTCAAGTTGATCTTTTCAAGCATCCTCTCCACCACCTTCACTAGGTTGTCTATTTTTGTGTCAGAAGTTGAGGTTGAGGGTAGTAGGTCATCTTTATAAGTTACCCTCTTCTATAATCTCAACCTATTTATTTTCTCAATTATTTTTGCTTCTATGCTCACAACTCCTTTCTCCATGTCTTCTAGGGTTAAGTAATCTCTCTCCCTTAACTGATAAGAGATTTCGGCATCAAAGCCTTCTGGATACCTTACTAAGGTCATGCCTTGGGGAGGTTTCATGTGAGGTGGAAGAGCATTGTAAATGCTATTGAACCTAGCGGAGTAGTCATGAACACTCTCCCCTTGATTTCTCTTCAGGTAGCTATATTATGCTAGTATTTTGAGAGGGCTATTTTTCAGTTCCCATTTATTGATGAATGTTTGATGCAAGGTAGGGAGATAATTTATGCTGTTAGGAGGTAGGATTTTAAACCAATTATTTACATATCCTCCTAAAATTTGGGCGAAGATCCTCATCTTCACCATTTATTCTTCTATATCCATGTAATCAAATGCATCTTCCATCCTATCTACATGATGTTGAGCTGTTGTAGACTCTTTTCCAGTTAAATGAGCAATTTTGGATTGGTAATCATTTGGTAAGGGAAGCAGAGGTTGTGGTAATGCTAATGGGGCATACCATGTTGCCATGGCTAGAAATAAGGGTCAATTTACAAGAGGGAAAGTGGGATGAAAAGGAGTGTTTGTGGGCTGAACAGGAGTGTTTTTCACAATGGCAGTATCGATTGGAGTGGAAGAAACACTTGGGCCAGAAAACTGATTTTGAGTATACTTGTTATGGAAAAGGCTAAAGTGATGAAGAAGCTGGGAATCAGGAGGAGTGGAAGGTGAGGCTTCTCTACTGAAGCTTTGTTGCAAATCTGCAATGTCAAGATCAATTTGGTTTAAATCACCTTGGAATCTAGTTCTAAATATGTTCTTTGTATGGTGTAAATCAAAGTGTAAATCCTCTAAGACAATAAGATTTTCAGGGAAAGATTTTGTTCTTAAGAGGCTCCTATTAGCAGCTAATTTTCCAGATTTAGAATTTTTCCACAGAGTTATCTCTGGATTGTCAACAATTAAAGGAGGATTTGGGTCTAGATGGGATGTAGTGTTGATCCTATGTGAATCCAGACTGTTTTTCAAAAATGAGAGAGGTTAAATTTTTAAGGACTGTTTTTGGGAGTTTTACCTCTCACGATGTCTTATCTAGTATGGGACTAGGCTTATAAACTTCTTCATGGTTGTTTAACATAGTCCTAAAGATATTTGGGGACGTAGATGAGTAATAGGCCTACTGGGGCTAATGGAGTCCCCAGGTGGAAACTATTTAGCTTGTCTGAAGGTAAAATATAGATTGGTTCGACCACCACGTTTATTATGAAGCCAAACTGATTTTTTTTGGGTTTTTCTAAGTTATTTCAGTCTTATTGGTTAAGAGAGTGTTCTAAATGTGGTTTAACACTTAGCTAAGGTGTTTAAACATACATAGTTCACTCTTCTGGCTTGGTCCCTTCAAGGTTTGATAAGGTATTACAGGAATCCTAAGCGTTACTTAGTTTTTCACTGATTCAATGAAGTCCTATCATGATTAACATTTTGTTAGGTATGTTATAGCATCATTTTTCACCCTCATGTGATTCATGATTGTCTTTATGGCTTTGGGCACCCATTCTTACAGACTTGAACAAAATTCACTAAAAAAACAGTGTTAAAATTCCCATACGCGGTTATTCCGAGACTTTTCCACGTGTATATGCGAGTCCATATGTACTTTTCTGCATATTCCATTAAAATCATTAAAAAATATATAAAAAATCCCTATTTTCGGGTTGGGTTGATGGTTACTCTAGTAGTTCAACCACCCCAGCACGTGGCCAACTGTTTCCCACTGATTGAAACTACTTTGAGGGAGTATAAAAGCCCCTCATGTGTATGGCCTAAGGGAGACAGAAATTTTATAGACATTATACTCTGTTGGAATCCTAGTTCAAGTCTGATTCCCCGTGCCTCCTGCACTTTGCTAGATTTATACAGGAAACCCTTGTTTCCTGGAGATGTTCATCCATTTATATGCCATCTCGAGTGCACAAGTCTTGAAAGTATCTTAGCGAGGCAAGGGCAGGACGAATCCGGACGACGGTCTGCTCGAGGATCGTGGAAGGATTCAGGTGATCTCTCCACTTTTACTACTATACATGATGTTCGTGATAATGAAGAACCATCTTGTTCCTAAACTCGTGTGTTAATGCTTATTTATATGTGTGTAAATATTATTATTTAAGCGTTCATTATGGTTTATATAATGTTACACACGGATTGCACTAACGTTTAGGAGAAGTATATGTTGTACAACTAGGTTTCCGTGCACATTCTTTCTTGTTTTATAGGTTGAAGGAGGAATAAGGGTTGTTGGGGGTTTGGACCCCATGCGATCTACATCGAACGTACGACTACGGGTGAGTTCTGCTATCGTTGTTAAGTAGTTTTTTACATTCAAGTATGGTTGTGTGTGAGTCCTTCTGAATAGCATGCCCTGCTCTGTGGAGGTTTAGACCCAACAAAACTCTAGGGTGATTTTCCCCGAAACAGGGAGTCCTTCGGGAGTTTCAAACACCTTGGAATGATTGTCCAAGACTTGTTGGAGATTTGCAGAAATAGATGATTTTGATGTTGGAACTTCTAGTGAGCATAATTGTGCAATTACACCTCATTTTTCTTTCCTTAGAAGATTTGTCATGACATTAGAGCTTATTATCTTTCTTGGCTTCCCTGCAATACCCCATAATTCGACTTCCTTTTCTTCTTGATATGTCCTTCTATCTTGAGAATTTGAGAAATGGTAATTCCTGCCAATGCATTACACGATATGGTTGAACTCATTTCTTCCTCTTCTAGGGCTGGTTCCTTGTGTATATCCTCTTCTTGTTCATTTTATTCTTCCTCTTCACAATCTATGTAAAATAATTTCTTCTCAGCACACTTATGACCTTTAGTGTATTTGCTATCACAACTATAGAAAAGCCCTTTTGCTCTCTTTTCTTCCAATTTTTGTGGTGTCAACCTTGTAGGTTGTGGAAATCTAAGCATAGCAACACTTCCTTCTTTATAGAAGTGAGTGGTAGGCTTCCTTTTCGCCATAACTTTACATTCAATTTTTCTTGCCAACCTGAATACCTTCTCCAATGAATCAGGTTCCAAAACGCAAACTTCATGTTGGATGTCATCCTTTAAAGTACCTATGAAGAGATCAATCCTGTGTTCCTCTGGAATATCAAGTACCATTATAGTCAATTTTTGGAAGTCCTCAATGTGCTCCCCCACTAAACCCTTTTGTTTGAGGTTTATCAATTGGCTAAAGAAGGTGTTGATATTTGTATCCTCATAATGTGCTATCATTTCCTCCGTAAAAATTGACCAAGTGAAAATTTTTTTACAGGAGAAAAGCCATCTATACCATACAAATGTATTTTTTTTCTAAATGTAAAGTTGCAATGCATACCTTTTGTGTGTTTTTCACATTATGGAGATCAAAATATTGTTCCATTTGTAGTATCCATGTTACAGGATCCTTTCCATCAAACTTCCTCATATCCATTTTTGGAATATGGTGGTTCTTCCCACTAACATTATAGTTTATGAAGTCATAATTAAAATTTATTTTGTTCTCATCATGACTTTCCTCTACTATATTTTCACCATTAGGAAACATTTCTTGTATCAACTTTGTCAAACCTTCCATGTCTACTTTTAGATCATTCTTCATGTTTTCCATGTTGTCTTTCATTTTTTCATTGATCTTAGCTTCCATGTCATCCATCTTAGATTCCATGCCATCTATCTTAGATTCCACACCTTTCTTCAAACCATCCATCTTCACTTCCATGCCTTTCTTCAAAACATCCATTTCATTTTTTTTTTCTCTTTACGAGAGTGAAATTTGGTGCACTTGCTCTTGTAATTTTGATAGATCATGTTGCAATTCTTCATCTTCATGAGTCATAGTAGAGCCTTTTGAAGGCTTAATAGCTGTTGAATTATTTTTACGGGGAATTTTTTTTTAACCCAATAATGATATATATTCTACAATATGCCCTTGGAATTAATTCAAATTGATTCTTCAAACAAGACTTATGCAATTCGTAAAAAAAAATAAACACCTTTTTCTTGCTTTTGAGGAGCTCGATATTGAAATTGGATTATCTTTGTGATTATGGCTCTTCAATATTTGCAATTGGGTACTGAGGTATACTTCTGAATTATCTTTCAAATGCCACATGTCTGACTTGATTTGGATTCTCCAAGGCAACGTTATGTACAATCTCCCACAATGACCTAATTATGGACTAGTTCAGTAGAGTGAACTTGTATGACTTTCCACGTGTCATTGTTTCATATTTTAGCTATGAAATTGATAGAAAAGAAACTGCAGTCTATTTACTTGCGACAAATTTTTACAGCACTCTAATCTGATGCTCAGAGAGAGAGCTATGAATATTTTCCCATGATCACCTCTTTGAGATAAAATTCAGGAGCCAGAAAAAGCACTATCTTCCACAGATCATATCTCCAAAAATATTGCGAACCAAGATCTAAAATGTTTCAAAGAGTTTCCTCAGGATTTCAGCTTCGTGCGCTAAAAATTTCAGATTCTGAACCTTCGTAGAAAAAACGTTATAGCGCAAATTCCATGACGACCTGTTTAGATTAAATTGAGGAGCCTGAACAAATACCTAACTTCCATAGATAATATCTCCGAAAATACTGCAAAACAAGCTCTAAAATTTTTTGACGATGTTCCTCGGGATTTCATCTTGCCACCCTAAAAAATTTCAGCTTCTAAAACTTTGTAGGAAAACAGTTATAGCGGAAATTCTACGATGACCTGTTTGGAGCAGCGAAACCATAGAATCCAAAGCTATGATACCAAATGTTGTGAAACCAACTCCAAAAATAGTAGAAAAGAGATATCAATGCCTTAGAAATAAGCCAATTCGAGGGGGCAACCTCCAATACATTACATGAATGAACAATTCTTGGATGATACAAATTAAAAAACCTCCTTTCTATATATAGGAGTCCATGGGGCCATAATGTAATCCTAGTGGAGCCACAATGTAATCCTAGCCGACCTAACAATAATAATTTAAGGGCACAATAATAACAATATGGGGGTTACAGGGGTACAATAATAACAATAAGGGGGTTACACTAACAACAATAAGGGACTATACTAGTAATATAGGGACCTAATAGATACTTTGTGCCAATGCAGCTCACAAGTAAATAAATCCTTACATCGGGACTTAGAACCCCAAGTTCTAAGGGCCCCTTGGCAAGCGGATTAAATTTTCATCCTCATTCCCTACCAACACTCAATAAGAGGGGACGTAAGCGTTGTTGTTTGGATTATTGAAGTTGTTTGACTCTATTTAGAGCTTTTGTGTTATTTGTTTTAGTTTTAGTTTAATTTTTTTGTTTGAATATGAATCTTATTTCTCTATCTAGTATGTTTATGTTCTAGCATGTTCCACTAACTTTCTTGACTCCATATATTTTTGGCCTGTGACCAATAACTTAAGAACAAATACAACACCCCTTAAATTGGTGTGATTTCGTACATACGTCCACCAAACACACTAACACATTAAGATCTCCATTTCTTTGGTTGAGTTTATTTATTCCATTAAAAAAATGTTTTATCGATTAGCCTGTATGAAAAAATCTATTATGACTTGGAAAAAATTTAAGCAACTTAAGGCTCAAACGGTTCAAGAGTATACCCAAGAGTTTAGAAAGAGATTTGTTGTTAGGAATAAATTTGAATTCCCAAGATACACTTTTGAAATACATTGGGGGTTTAGATTCCTATTTTAATCATACTATTCTCATGTTTAACCCAATAAATTTAGATGAAGTTTTTGTATGAGCCACACACTTGGAGGCAAGGGGAAAACAAAACATAGAAGAGAAAATTGAAAGTGAGGGTAAGGGAAATGGAATGGTTTTTGGAAGAGGAAATATAAATACCTCTGTAAAAGGAGAGAAGGAAAAGATCACATGAAAAAACTATTCAAGGACTGACCATGATGAAGATGACTATTGGAAACTTCATCTAGAATTGATTCAAATACACTAAAAGCCAAAGAGAAGGGAAAAACTGTTTCTATAGCTGAACATGACTTAGGGTCAGGTTTAGGAGATGAGACAAATATTACAGCCATGGGTTTGAAAGGTAAACATGTTGCAAGAACCAATTCTTTAAAATTTTCAAATGATATTCACGACGAAGATACAAGAATAGAAATTTTCCATATTAGAGTTGTCTCTAAACATACCAAGGTTGATACACTTTTTTATAGTGGGTCACAAGCTAACTTTATTTCTGAAGATTTGGTTAAGCAACTAGGCCTTGAAACTATTAAACATCCAAAACCATATCCTTTGGGTTGGATATGCAAGAATGAAAAATTGTAGGTTTCAAGGAAGTGCTTACTAAGATTCGCCATCAACTCAAATTTTATTGTTGAAGTTGAGCTTGATGTTGTGCCACTCGAGATATCAGGTATTGTATTGGGAATTCCTTATTTGTATGATAGGAAAGGTGTATATCATTTCCATGAGAAATAGTACCACTTGTTTAAGGCTGGTATTGGGTACATAATTAGAGCACATAAGAAGAAAACATGTTTGTATATTGTACAGGAAAGTGAAATCAAGAGGATTGTGAATGCAAGATAGAACTTGACATTGTTGATGATCATAAAAAGACAGGTATTGAATCAAAATTTTCAAAAAAATTCTTATGCTTGTAATGATTTGTTTCAGGATGTTAATAGGTTGCCTCTGAAAGAAGGTGAACCAGATGTAAAACATATGCAACAGTCAACAGTAGAGTTGAGTGGTGTTGGAAACAAGATGTCCGTGCAAGAGAGTGCAAAGGTCAAAGAGAAAGTGAAAAATCAGCTTCGCAAAGAAGGCATGGGCTCCACAAATGCTGGTTCATGGTTTCCAAAAGGTACATATAAATGGCGAAGACACTTGGTCAAGCGTCGAAACAAGTATAAAGCGATATTAGCTAAAAATTTCCATGGTGACAATGTGCAAGGTGAGAAAGTTTGTAAGTTTCCTTTCATTGTTGACCAAGGTAAGAATAAGATGGTTTTTACAAGAATAGATTTTTTTCTACAAATTCAGAAATATTGCAGCATGACGGTGTCAATAACAACAAGAGAAGGTCACAAGAATCAAGGAAAAACTTGACTTTTTGTGAAAAGCTCCAAATGATGAAATTGGGAAAATTTCAATGCATAGAGATTGGAAGGGTGAGGGAACAATACCCTCATCCATATAATCAGTAATCAGAGAGCTTTTGGGGTCCAAAAGGCTTGTAGTGGGGAGGAATGATCATAGGCTCAATATTTTAACTCAAAAATGAAAGTCCTCAGAATTGAATGAAAGTATAACAATAGAAACTAACCCGTCATTGGTAATCCAACACAACTCATTTCATTTAAAACCGAGTTCATATGAGGAAGTTATGCTCTGCTGATTACCATTCAAAACAAACAAATTTTTATTAGAAAAAATTTCTGAACAGGTGCACGCTGATGACATGGTAGCCCAGTCAGAATTCAAGGAATCTTCTTCAGTTTTAGTCCAATGGGACTGTGACAAGTGTCACTACAGGATACGCCAATATGGTTTGTGAAGGTAAAATTGGTCCAATGACCTCCTAAGGTTGAATTTGGGTTTATGGATTTTTGTGCTGGAAATTATTATTTATTTTAACTAATTAAGGTTATATATATATATATATAAATGATTGGTAATCATATATTATAATATATATTAATATATGTATTATTTATATTAATATTTAATTAAACCTTAATTAATTTTGAATTAACATCATTATATTGTGCACATATATGTTTAACAAACCTAAACCATAATCTGCATACAATTTTAATGGTGGCATGGCATATATTACATGGTTGGAGTTTAATACATCGTAATGGTGGAGCGGTTATATCAAAGGTTCGATGGCAAAGTATTAACGGTGGGTCCGCGCTTATAATCAGAGGTTTGATTAAAGACTAACAAAGGTAAAATGGGCACATATTATCAATTTTTTAATTTAAAAAATTATGGTTAGAGGTTGGGGTTCGACCCCACGACCTCCCACCCATGAATACGCCTGCCTACCAATACTCCACACTATGTTCCAAACCACTATGGGCACAAATACATACTTAAATTTCATGCACTCCCAAGTTGGGGGTCCAAAGGGGACCAACCCCTTCCAATATGATCAATAGCGAGGAACAAGAGCTTATCATTGTTCACATCAAAAAAATCAATGGACTTAATCCATGTTTAATGCGCCTCTAATTTGGGATTATCACCATAACCAGCGTTTAGTTTTTAAAACGTGTTTTGCGCTAACTAGTCATTAAATCGACTTAAATCCACACTTATCTTAACTTTAATGAAAATTTTACTTAGTGGCGGACTTGGAAAAGCCCTCGAAATGTGGCGGAAGCTCCACTTTTAGTGGAGTTATCTGGCGAACTTCCAGAATTAGTGGAGAAATTGTAGGAGAATTTGTGTTTTCCATAACTGAGGAAATTTTCGACCAAATTGGGTGCAAGAAGAGTCATTCTTAGTATATTTTGATGTTTTGGAGCCATTGGAATAGGTTGCAGAAGCATAGGAGCTCATCTACATAGGTTTTTGTGGAATTGAATATTTTTTAAGGCTAGGGCCACCAGGAGCGAAGGCCATGCCCAGAGCATCTGGTAACCAAATTGAGTAAAAAAATCATTATTTTTGGTAGATTTATACAATTTAAACTCGTTGGAACAAGTTAAAATATTATTTGATTCATGTAAATAGAATTTTTAGCACAATTTAGCTAAACAGAGGCCTAAGCTATGAAGCTGGCCCAAGGAGATGTAACCCAAGAGGGCTGAAATCCTTCACCAAAACTTTATTTTAATGGATCATTTGTCTTTGTTTACTATGATTTATGTTATTTTTGTTCATCCATTTAAATTCGTGCTTTATGCCTTCAAAAATAGTCATAAAATTTAGTTTTAATTCCTCTTTTCACACACAAGAAACAAGAGAACCTGTACATCAAGCATAAGATTAGTGAATAAGTTTTATATCTAAAAATGAAATTAGCACAAAAACAACTAACTTTCAAATTTAGATAAAACAAACTCACTCATTTTTCTGTTTATTACCTAGTGATTGTCCCTATTCTCCCTTGGTTGGAGCAAAACTATCATATGTCGTCCACTCAATATTGATTTTATGTTTTGTCCCTATATCACTTCCAACGAAAACATGATATTGCAGTTGATCCATTAAACCTAATCAGAACAACCATTTATCATTCCTCTGGACATCCTCCCAATTCTAGGGGCCTACCTGTTAAAAATTGTTTTAACTACTACCACATTCGTACATGTTCCAACCTTAGGAGCTTTATAATTCCCATTTCATCTTGTTTAACTCATACTATCATACCCTTGTTGCTCATTCATGGTTATTTAATTTTATTGAGTCTCAAGTGGATTCCCTTGTAAACATCTTTTCCATATGGTTACATCTTCCATCATGTTGACATCAACTCTCACTTTCTAAGAATGGAGTGGTACTTTGGTCCTCACAACCAATCGGTGTGTTCCCCTGGATCGAACAATGGTAGTCATAATTTCTTTTTTATTTCATTGAAACCTTGGATGTCCAATACCATTAAAATTATCACACTATGGGAGGGTCATACTATGGGAGGGTTGTAGTTCTCACATCTACTCAAAGACCAATGCAATAGGATGACACCTATATTAACCATGTACTCCATCCTTAGTGGTTCCTAGTGCATGGGGGCACACCTATCAACCTTTTCTAGAAATTACCCAAAGGGTGAAGTAGTCATCTACTTCAAAAAATAGAAAATATGTTTTCAAACATCCTTTGACAAGACTTGCCTTCTGTACCTGTAATCATGTTAGTCAAATTCATAGTCATAATAATGAGACAGACCCACGTCATGTTCTTTTTCTTTAAATATATTATTTTGAAACTAGGTTCTTTGATTTTTACTAGAGGATCCCCTCACCACTCTCCGAAAAAGGGTATATCTCCCAAGAAGTTAGTAGAACCCATCATCAAGAACAAAAATGTAATTTATTTTGTCTATATATTTTCTCGTAGCCTCATACATCAAGGAGAATTTGTTATGATAGAAAAAAAATATACCCAATTATACTCGCTATGAATTCCAACACCAAAGAAGAACATGTGCAAATATACTAGTGAACAAAGAAAAGCATCATGAATTAGAAAAACCTATGGTTCCTATTGTTCTCACCTAAACAATTGAGCAACATAGTCACTTCAGTACTCTTTCATGGATCATCATATCTATTTCTTCAACAGTCACATGGAACAACACAAGTGACAACTCACTGGGATGTGGACTACTTCACAATAAATGAGCATCCCTCTATTGATAGGACAAGCGTACATAACTCAATCTTGAGCCATTCCACTCTTTAATTGGAATTAAAGATTGCCTAAATGACTCCTCATATCTCCCACTAGATAAAATATCACAGATGAGCTAGAGGAGCCAAGGATTGAGCTTGAGCCTATAAATAATAGTGGAACCGGGACTAAAACAAGAGAGAAGCTTATGAAAATTTATGCTACCAAATTTCCAGGCCAATTAGCATTGGCTTGTGTTGAAGGAAGTCACCGTTAAGAGCTTTCATAGGAATTCTTTGAGGAGAGACTTTTATTTCAAGGAGAGGGAATAGGGACCCTCCTTTCGAAGTCCCATATAGCCTCTCCACTCTATCAAATCCCTTTTGTGTCTTTGGGATGAATTGTAACTCTTTCACCAAGAAATAAAGATGATTTTTTCTTGTTTGATATAAGACTTTCCTGATCCATAATTCAGAGAAATTCCTTTTGGATTAATCACATCATTAGGATTTGGTTGACGGTTCAAACCATCTATTGTGGTTCATTCTCAGGACAAGGTGAAAACGAAAATCAGGACAAAAGCACAAATGTTTTATAGAAATATTCAAAGTACCCTTTTCCTTGTAATTGTTGTCTTGGATCCGAATCTCTAAGTGTTATAAGTTTCCTTAAAATTAAAATAGTCTTGTTTTTAATTAGAGTATATAAATATTATAGGAACAGAAACACAGAGATGTATAATGTAATAATAATCAAATAAAAATAAATAGAACAGAAACAAACCACTTAGCAAATTTATCATTGTCTTTAACTGTATTCGTTCTACTTATCTTCATTTTCCCTAATTTGATGGCATGAATTATTTCAAATTTATAGAAATTAGAGTAAAAAAAGTTGTAATTTCATAACATGAAAAAAATTTAGACGTAACAACTACACGCCAATAACATATATTGTATAAATGTCCTTAGCACTTTTATATTATCCACTTTTTGAAATATGCTCCTTGTTTCCATATGGATTTAACATATATTGTACAAAACTCTAATTATGCATATATAGAAGAAATCATGAATTGTTTGCTTGGGAAAAATGCTAAAAAATTTGTGCCTTCATTCAAAATGAGTTTGCAGAGAAAATCCCTCATGCCATGCAACTACCACAATCACCACCATACAACTTGGACAATAAATCTGTTTGTAAGCAACTTCCTTGAAAAATAATCAAACATGCATTCAGAACATGCATCGTAAAGATCTTCATGATAAACACCCAACCAATGTTCATACAAACAACATAACTAGATTTATTTCTTATAGTTGTCACATTACATTTTAATTTTTCAACATACGTATTCGATAATAAGTAAAGATAACCCTCACTCTACTAATGGAAAATTAGAAACAATATTGCCAGAAATTAGAAAATTATTTTTGAATTTATAGGAAAATACAACTTCGACCAATTGGTTAAAATTGCAAAACCTAGGAAAAATAATCGATAGTCAATGGACTTCGACAAATGCACCTGGAAAAAAGAAAATTGTAAAGAAGACTGGAAAAATATTAGAGAGTCAAACAACATTTGACCATGAAATGAGTAATCCATAGTAAATGGACTCTGAACTTGAAGCGACAAGTATATAATTAAAAGGATTAGTAATTAGAATTTTCATATAAAGTTTCAAAATTTCATGATATACTTTAGATGTTCAGTAGTAGTAATAATAATAATAATAATAATAATAATAGTCAATCATGTTTTACCACAAAAGGAATTTTATAATCCCATAAAGAAAAGACTAATATTAATAATTATAATAATAAATTGAATTACAAGCTTATGGCAATAACCAAATTGAATTATTTCCATAGTTTATATCGTCTTTTAAAATAATAAGAAAGAAAGTATAAACCACTCACAAAACGTAAGGTTTCTATTTCAACAAGTGAATGCATTCTACTCGATATTGGGATAAAAAAAAAAAATTCTTAGGTAAAAAGTACATGATTTATTCTATATGCTAGTACTAAATCATTTATACAATATAAGTTACAACCCAAAACTTTTTTATACAATATATGATATTGTCGTATAGTTGTCACGTCTTAATTTGTTTTGTTCCGTCAAATTAGAACTTTTTTTTCCCTCCTATTTCTATATATGTGATCTAATTCATATTTTCGGAGTATGGAAAATGAATACAAGTAGAATAGATACAATTAAATATAACGATATTTTTTCTACGAAATACTCTTGTTTTTTATTTATTTTTATTTGATTATTATAATTATATTATATAATTTTATATCAATTTTCATTAACACAATTAGTTGAGGATGGACCTTGTTATCAAGGCGACCCAAGATCAAACCTCATGGAGGTTGTTGTCCTAGGGGGATGAAACATGCTAAAAACACAGTCATCTTAGGGATGGTGTGACCGAGGCCGGGTGCGATCCCCGAGTGACTTTGAAAGATTAGATGCCCCTGGGTCACAATTTTTCATGCCACGGGTCAAGCATCGAGGACGAGAAGCAACTTGAGAAACAAAAAAAAATACATTATACAACATCGTGTTTTTTTTGCTATAATTTTTGTGTACTCTCTGATATGTAATGTTGTATAGAGGAAGGTATATGGAAATGTATGCAAATATATGAAACATTGTGGAACAATTATTTTGTTCCTTGCTTCGCATAACCATTCTTCCATACAAAAAATACACTTCACTTAATATTGCATAAAATTGTGAATAAAAACATGATAGTTCCCTTTTTGAAAAGAAATAACAAATGTGAATTTCTGAATAGCCTTGAGAAACTCTCATTCAGAAAGAACATCTAACCTCGACGCCTGATGAAAAGTTCTCCATGGTTACTTCCTTCTTTGAATGTCTTGCCACTCCATAAATTTCCCCATCTCCTTCAACTCGCTATTAGTATTAATTAATTACGCATAGTAGCTCATAAGTGTGACATGTTTCCTAAAAATTCGAAAATGTCTTGCCACTCCACCGCTAGCCCTTCCACTTCATTCTTCCCCCCTCCTCTCTCTACTTATGTAAAGGACGTCCAACCTCGTCAATTCTTGTGAGCACTCACCGATGAAATGACCCCTCACTCCTCAAAAAATTGGGTTTTTATTTATTTAAAAAGTGTCTGTAAGACACTAACAATTAGTGAAAATAAATCGTCCACTACCAAAGAAATTATGTCACATCAAACCTCACTCAACTAAAAGAAAAATAAAAATAATATTTTTAGAAATTAAAAAATATTTTTTGAATTTACATAAATATATAAATATTCAATATTTGTAAAAAATTGTCAAAATAATAGATACTTTGACCCCGAATACTAGAGTCCCTCGAGATGCAAAGACTATTAAAAAAAAGTGAATTAAGAAGTTAAAATTGATTTTTTTACCAGAGGACTATTAAAAGAAAGTGAATTAAGAAGTTAAAGTTGATTTTTTCCGAAGTGTTTAGAAAGACACAAGACACACAAGAGTGTACTTATAATTAATTCATAAATGTTAATATATATTTATATTTTTCATGAACCAATTTATCCGAAGATACCCCGGTATGATACATAATTAGGATCAATAGGTATAAATTTGAGTGACCTTCTTATTTATTAAGCAAATATTTTTTTTAGTTTTTTTTTTTTTAATTGGATATTTATTTTTATTTATAAATTTTTATTTTTATTTTTAAATAGGATATTATATTTTTATACAAGTTTTTTTGGAATTGTTTATGGAGGTTGAGGAATTGTTTTGGTGGCCAAAAGAATATGGGCAAAAATAATTTAAGAAATATTCTAGTAACAATGTTTGAATCGTGTTTTTTTATAGTGGAAATAGATTGAGCATCATCAAAAACCTTCAAGACACCCAAAATATTGAAGTTTTATAGATATAACATGTATTTACAAAAATCACTACAAGATTTTCTTAAAATTTTAGAGGAATTTCCATAATTTTTAGAGCAAAAAAGCAGTCTAATTAAACTATAGAATTTTTATTATTTTATAAATAATAATTTTTAATTCTAACTTAATTATAAATAATATTCTAGCAATTAATATTATAAATACATATGTTCTATTTTACTTTTACAAAATTAAATATATTTGATCAAATTAATTTAAAAATTTATGTAATTTATGTACTATTTAGGTAATTAAAAAGCTTTTACAAATATTTGTTTAACATTATTGAAAAGTTCTCAAGTAGTTTGGTCAAATCCATGTTACATGATTTTCTACCTTTATACTTCAAGATTCAGTGTTCAAAATTTAGTCTTAAGTGAGTGTGCACAATGCAGGATTGCTTAGTGGTAACGGAGAGAATTTTTTTCAAACAAATCCAAAAACCCATTATGAGTAAGGTTATGCCTATCTTGAAGTTTATTTTTAAGTTTCAAAATAGTGTGATACTTATTTTGGATTCTTGATGCAGGGGCATTAGACACTAGCCAGCAATGTAGGAGTTTTTGTCCACATGTTGTGGCTAGTAGGGGTCGAAAATGTTTGAATTGTAACAGCTAGGTGTCAATACCTCAGCTGACTGTATTATTTAGATCAGTTAGAGTCATAGAATTCGAATAGTTAGCCATCTATCATATTTCAGTTAGTTGAATTATTTTAATTAGGCTGTTAATTTTCTAAAATGGTCCTCACAGAGGAACCGAATAGACAAATGTTCATGTATATAAATGTAATCCCTCAGATGTATATGAGGAGAGCAGGGGAGGAGAGAGAAAGAAAATATTTTTGAAATAAAACTCTGTGTATTGATAAATTTCTTCCGGTTGAATAAAATTCAAGTCCCGTTGATTTCTAAACTGTTTGAATTTATAATTGTGAAGAATTGTTTAACTGTGGGGTGATTGTGTACTGGTAATTCCATTTCTTTGTCTTTGATTTCTGTAAATTGTTCGAACGAACCCTGTGAATTCACCCCACTCGCAAGCGAGGTCAGAATAGGAAAACCATTGTCGTCGAGCTCTATTTTATGATAATAGAAATCTCACTCAATAAAGAGAATTACATTTTTTTGTTTGTAATTAGAATTCCCAAACCGCGTAGCAAACCTGAGTTGAGGCATACAAAGGAGAACGCAAACCCAACGTGAACCTTGGTCAAGCCCTGTACCAAAACCACGAGTGGATTAGCGGAGGCGGATTTCCCATATCGCACCGCTTTTGCGGGTTGAGTGGTATTCCAAGAATTGGAGCGATTCCATAGAACCGTCGACACGTGGCAAGGGTGGACCCATGAAAACCATCATTCAAACCGCGCCATCACGCGTTAACGTTCGTACTAGGATGCCGAGCGACATGTGTACATGCCGTTCATCTGGGAAAGAGCCATCAGACGGTGGTCGCTTACTATAGATGCACGGGAGATAACGAGGGTGTCCGCATTAATATAAAGTTTCAAAGATTTAAACATTGGTTATAAGGTTGGCGGTATAATATAAGGCTAAGAGATTTATTTAACTTTTCAAAGGTAGTTGATGACATTTATTTATCAAATTCCTCGAATTTGATAAATAACATGCAATAAAAAATAAAGTAGACCACGTGGAGTAGAGAACGAAATTTCAAGGGAATTGCTGACAGAGCCACGTCTATAGTTAACCATCTCTCCTTAGGATTCCGAATTCAGTTTTTTTGCGTCATTTGTGGTATAAGAGCCATGTTGTTTGAAGTTGTTTTTGTTGACATGGCAATCTGAGTTGGTAGAGGTGCCGACAGAAGGATACCTGTTGCCAACGCAAAGGTGTTGGGGATGTTGCAGAGGGTCGAAGCCAGAATGGATGCCATGGAGCGAAGACAGTCCGCAGATCCTGAAGAAATCAACGAACCTGAAACAAAACAAGCTGAAGAAAATGTTGAAATTCCTCCTGACACGAGGCTCCTCAAAACTGTTCTGGGATCTGTAGTTAAGCCCAGAATTGAAGTGTCGAGTTATGCAGGGGAACTGAATCCAGAAGAACTAGTAGACTATATTGATGAAATGAACAAGTGCTTCGATTATGAAGAGATAAGCGAGGATAAAAAGGTCAAGTTTGCGGTGACAAAGCTGAAGGGACATGCTGCACTTTGGTGGGACGGAGTGCAGGTATAAAGAGGGAGAGTTGGCAAGAAACCTATCAAGAGCTGGACCAGAATGATGGCTAAATTAAAAGGTAAATTCTTGCCTAGTCATTACCAGCTGACATTGTATAAGCAAATGCAGAACCTGAGATAGAGGTTGCTAACAGTAAAAGAATACACAGAGGAATTCTACAGAGTGAGCATAAGAGCTGGGCAATTTCAAGACACACCAGAGAAGACTGCAAGATATGTTAATGGTCTCAAGCTGGAGATCCAAGATGAGATTGGTTTCCTGTCTCCTAAGACAGTGGAAGAGGCCTACCAAATGGCCTTGAAAGAAGAGGATAAACTCCTGAGAAAACAGTCTTCCAAGAAGAGAGGTAATTTTCATGGAAACGGAAGTCAAGGTGCTAAAGGAAAGCCTGCTACACCCGGGGATGGAGCTGACAGTAGCTGACCTCAGAATGCATCCACAAAGGATGATGCAAGCGGCATAAGGGGTTCTTACAGAGGGAAAGGAAGAGGAAGCAGAGACAGAGGCAGAGGTAGAGAGTTGAGGTGTTATAGATGTCAGCAAGTGGGACATAAGCACTATGAGTGTCCAGAGAATGTGGGTGCTGGACCAAGAAATTTTTTTTTTGCCCAGACTGAAGAAGAGGAAGAAATTAAAGAATAAATTCTTCCAGAGAGGGGAGAGTCTAGGGTGGTTAATAAGGTCCTGTTGAAGCAAGCCAAAGAGGTCACTGAGCCTGCACAAAGGAAGAATTTTTTTAGGAGCATATGCAGAGTCCAAGGGAAATGCTGCCGGCTAGTCATTGATAGTGGTAGTACAAACAATTTGGTTTCCACTGAGGTAACAGAAAAGTTGAAGTTGAAGACAAGGGAGAATCCAACTCCCTACAGGGTGTCCTGGCTGCATAAAGGGCACCAGCTAGTTGTGAAAGAACAGTGTGAGATAGAGCTGCAAATGGGAAAATATAAAGATAAAGTCCTGTGTGATGGAATGCCCATGGATGTGTGTCATATACTGCTAGGTAGACCTTGGCAGTTTGACATAGCAACAGTGCATGATGGCAAGAAGAACACTTACAAGTTCTTCAAAGATGGGGTACATCATACATTGGTACCCATGGAATAAGGAGAGCCATACAGCAGAGTGATTGTTCCAAAGACCTTGTTGCTGAGCGGGAAGGAATATCTGCAGTAGATAGAAGAAGAAGAGGTAAGCTTTGCTTTAGTTTGAAAACCTAAAGTAATTCTTACTTCTAAAAAGATTTCTGATTTTCCAGTATAAATCCAATAGATTTTAGATGATTATTGTGATATTATTGTGGATGATTTACCTGATGAGCTGCCACCTGTGAGAAAGATCAGCCATCAGATAGATTTTATCCCTGGTTCAAATCTACCAAATAAGGCAGCATACAGAATGAATCCTAAAGGAAATGAGTAAATCAAGAGACAAGTACAGGAATTGGTGGACAAGGGGTTGATTAGAGAAAGTTTGAGTCCATGTGCAGTACCAGCAATATTGAGCCCAAAGAAAGATGGAGGCTGGAGGATGTGTACTGATTCTAGAGCTATCAATAAGATCAAAATCAGGTACAGATTCCCTTTGCCCAGAGTTGAGTATTTAATGGATTGTTTGAGTGGTGTTAAATATTTCTCAAAGATAGATTTAAAGAGTGGATACCATCAGATCAGAATAAGAGAGGGTGATGAGTGGAAAACTGCCTTTAAAAAAAATGAAGGACTGTATGAATGGATGGTAATGCCTTTTAGGTTGTCAAATGCACCTAGCACTTTTATGATAATTATGAATTAAGTATTGAAAGAATTGATTGGTAAATTTGTGATATTATATTTGGATGATATATTAGTTTTCAGCAGAACTAAGGAAGAACATTTAAGGCATCTTAATCATGTCTTGAAGAAGCTTCACCAAGAGAAACTGCTGATAAATTTGAAGAAATGCTCATTCATGAAGAGTTGATGTATTTAGGTTTTGTTGTCTTTGCAGAAGGATTAAAGATGGACCCGGAAAAGGTTAAGGCAATTGTGGAGTGGCCTTCACCCAGGAATGTTTTTGAGGTAAGAATTTTCCATGGACTTGCTAGTTTTTATAGAAAGTTTATAAGAAACTTCAATAAGATCAATGCACCCATAATTGAGACAATAAAGAAGAGAAAACAACCATTTACGTGGACTATTGAAGCAGAAAGAAACTTTAAAGTTTTGAAGCAAAAGGTAACAGAGAAGCCTGTTTTTATTCTACCTAATCTTACTAAACCATTTCAAGTAAAGTGTGATGCTAGTGGGGAGGCCATTGGAGATGTGTTGAGTCAGGATGATAGACCTATGGCATATTTTAGTGAAAATATGAATGACACTAGGAGAAAGTATTCATCTTATGAGAAGGAATTCTATGCAATTTTTCAGGCACTGAAAAAGTGGAGACATTATTTAATGTCCAGGGGATTTGTATTATATTCTGACAATCATGCTTTGCAGTATATTGTACAGTAGCCCAAGTTGAAACATAAGCAGGCTAAATGGGTTGAGTATCTCCAAGTTTTTAATTTTGTTTTGAAACATATAAGTGGTCAAGCCAATAAAGTAGCTGATGCTTTGAGTAGGAGGCACATGCTTGTTCAAGAAACAAATTTTGAAGTTATAGGATTTGGATTTCTCAAAGAATTGTATAAAACAGATCTAGATTTTAAAGAAGCATTTGAGGCATGTAGTAACCCTGTTTTAACAGATAGAAGCCAGTGGCTGGATTATTTCCTGCAGGAGGACTTGTTATTCAGAAGAAGCCAACTGTGTGTACCAAAATGTTCCATCAGGGAAAATTTGATCAAAGAGAAGCATAGTGGTGGACTTGCTAGACATTTTGGTACTGATAAAACTTATGAGAAGCTGAGTCATTTCTATTACTAGCCCAAGATGAGAGCAGAAGTGGACAATTTCATGAAGAATTGTAAAATATTTCAATATGCTAAAGGAAGGAGCCAGAATATAGGATTGTACACTCCTTTGCCTATCCCAGACAGGCCTTGGGACATGGTGAGTATGGATTTTGTTCTAGGATTACCTGAGACTCGGAGAGGGAATGATGCAGTCTTTGTTGTGGTGGACAAATTCTCCAAAATGGCACATTTTATTCCATGCTATAAAACTAGTGATGCCACCCATGTTGCTAACTTGTTTTTCAAAGAAGTTGTTAGATTGCATGGGTTGCCCAAGAGTATTGTTTCAGACAGAGACACCAGATTTTTGGGTCACTTTTGGAGGACATTGCGGAACAAATTTGGTACCAAACCGAGTTTTAGCTTAGCTTATCATCCGCAGACTGATGGAAAAACTGAAGTGGTGAATAGGAGTCTGGGAAATTTGTTGAGAAGTATTGCAGGAGAACATCCCAAGCAGTGGGATCATATTTTTCTTCAGGCAGAATATGCATATAATGACTCACCAAACAGGAGCACAGGATAGAGTCTGTTCCATATTGTTTATGGAATGCACCCAAGAGGAATATCAGAGTTAAGAAATCTGGGAAAGGCAGAGTTAAGGAGTGCAGATGGTGATGAATTTGCTTCAGAGATCCAGGCCATACATGAACAAGTGAAACAAAAATTACAAGGAAGAAGCATCAAATATAAAAGCGAAGCAAACTTGAGCAGAAAGGAAGTTCATTTTGAAGTAGGAGATCTAGTCTTAGCACACTTGAGAAAGGAGAGATTCCCAAAGAAGCAGTATAACAAATTGAAGTTCAAAAATATTGGGCCATGCAAGATACTTAGAAATTTTTTTGTGAATGCTTATGAGATTGAATTACCTCCTGATGTTGGAATATCTCCCATTTTTAATGTTGCATATTTGTAAAAGTATGAGGATGATGGTGCAGAAGAAAGATCAGCAGACAAGGAATAGATTGAGTGGAAGGAGCAGCTACCTCCAGCGCAACCATTGCAACCAGAGAAGATATTGGATAAAATACCATTTAGAAGGACCAGAGGACAAGAGTACTTTCAGTACTTGATCAAATGGAAGGACAAGCCAGAGGAAGATGCCACTTGGATGACTGAAGGAATTTTGCAGAAGATAGGCAGATCAGTGGAAGAGCTCATGGACATGAGCCCATGAAGAAGATTGCCCTCGGGAGTCTGATGCAGGGGCATTAGACACTAGCCATCAATGTAGGAGGTTTTGTCCACATGTTGTGGCTAGTAGGGGTCGAAAATGTTTGAATTGTAACAGCTAGGTATCAATACCTCAACTGACTATATTATTTAGATCAGTTAGAGTCGTAGAAGTTGAATAGTTAGCCATCTGTCATATTTCAGTTAGTTGAATTATTTTAATTAGGCTGTTGATTTTCTAAAATGGTCCTGATAGAGGAACCGAACAGACAAATGTTCATGTATTTAAATTTAATCCCTTAGATGTATATGAGGAGAGCAGGGGAGGAGAGAAAAAGAAGAGATTTCTACAATAAAACTCTGTGTATTAAGCAATTGCTTCCGGTTGAATAAACTTCAAGTCCCATTGATTTCCAAACTGTTTGAATTTATAATTGTGAAGTGTTGTTTAACTGTGGGGCAATTGTGTACTGGTAATTCTGTTTCTCTGTCTTTGATTTCCGTAAATTGTTTGGACGAACCCTGTGAATTCACCCCACTCGCAAGCGAGGTCAGAATAGGAAAACCATTGTCGTCGAGCTCTGTTTTATGATAATAGAAATCCCGCTCAATAAAGAGAATTACATTTGTTTGTTGGTAATTAGAATTCCCAACCCGAGTAGAAAACCTGAGTTAAGGCATACAAAGGAGAACACAAACCCGACGTGAACCTTGGTCAAGCCCTGTACCAAAACCACGAGTGGATTAGCGGAGGCGGATTGCCCATATCACACCGCTTTTGTGGGTTGAGTGGTATTCCCAGAATTGGAGTGATTCCATAGAACTGTCGACGCGTGGCAAGGGTGGACCCACGAAAATTGCCGTTCAAAGTGTGCCATCGCGCGTTAACGTTCGTACCAGGATGCCAAGCTATATGCGTACATGCCGTTGATCTGGGAAAGAGCCATCAGACAGTGGTCGCTTACTATAGATGCATGGGAGATAACGAGGGTGTCAGCATTAATATAAAGTTTCAAAGATTTAAACATTAGTTATAAGGTTGGCGGTATAATATAAAGCCGAGAGATTTATTTAACTTTCCAAAGGTAGTCGATGATATTTATTTATCAAATGATATTTATTTATCAAATTCCTCAAATTTGATAAATAACATGCAATAAAAAATAAAGTAGACCATGTGGAGTAGAGAACGAAATTTCAAGGGAATTGCTAACAGAGCCACGTCTACAGTTAACGATCCCTCCTTAGGAGTCTGAATTTAGTTTTGTTGCGTCAATTCTGAAGAGGTACTATCACTAAAACTGAAATCTTAGTTGGAATATATATATATATATATATATATATATATATATATATAATTCACCCATAAAATTAAATTTTCAATATTTAAATATATAAACAACGCTTGCTAGAATGTTTCTTGCCTGCTGCCTCTATGTGTCAAATGTAATACTTGAAGCGCCTACCAGATGCAACTTTCCTCCATTCACAAAGTGTTAATTGGATTTTTGAACACCTTCACTTCTACTAGCAACAAAAATTGTGATTTTCTTGGAGGTGGCCATTATAATGCTTTGCACCTAATATAATAGTCATTATAAAGCTTCCCCCTGGAAATGGTCATTATAATTGAACAATCGGTAACAGCTGGAACCATATTCCAGAGACTTGAATAATCAAGTATGAACCTTCTAGTAGCTATAAAAGTGATTTGGATAGAATATAATCCTATAAGTGGTGCATGGCTTCTAGAAGAACGGAACAGGATAACAACCATATTTTTGTGGAATCAAATATTTTTTAAAAGATTACCTGTTGAGAACCTTGGAGAAGCTTTCTGACCATTTCTATATGTATATAGCTACTCCAGAATTTTTCAAACCATCCTAGTAATTTGAATGCTTAATAAGTATGGAAGTTCAAAAATAAATTTCCACCACACTAATCTGTCGCGTTTTTGAGAACCTGATTCAAAGAAAGTTGCTGAGAAACCTAAATCTGAATGTAAAATAATGTTTAAGATATCCAGTGAAAAAGAGAGTTTAACGTTTAGTTAAAAAATGCAAGGTATAATATGTGCCAGATTTGGGGGGCCTCGCTAATATTCCATGGGATGTCCATCCCCACAAGGGTATCATCAAAATTCCTTGGAACTTGGAATGTTTGTTCTGTTGGGCATTATTTTTGGATCTCCCATCCAATAAAAGTAAGGGAATAAAAATGTTTGATAATAACAATGGATTTATATAAAATTAGCATTATGAATTGAGAGTTAAGAAATTTTATATATCATCACAGAATTTGTTTAAAATGAAAATATTTAATAACAAATTTGTGACATCTATTTTATTGCCAGCTACCAAGAATAGTCTAAGAGCGTGATTCTCTTGGGCAATCATTGTGATAATACCATAATATCCCCTCCTTTTTTTAAAAATTTTGAGCATCTGTTTAGTGTATTGGATTTTAAAGAAAATTCTGAGACCATGGCTGCTCTGTCACATTCATAATTTTGTCCTCTCACATCACTGGGGGAAACTCTTATTGGGTCAGGTCTGCTAATATCGAAACCATTATTATCATATTAGATTTTATTCTATTCAATCACAATGACCAAAGGCAAGAGCTTTGCCGAAATTTTCCAATCAAATAAGAACATTTGCATATTTTCTAAAGTTCTTTCAACTCATTAGGATCGGAATTTAAAATCATTATGATTAATGATTTGTAAGTCTGTTGGTTCTCATTTATGAGTATTCAAATTCGAATTGGAGATTTTGTTATAAATTTTAAAGATAAAAGATGTGGTTTGGCCTATGATTTTTACAAACTTCATAATTGTTGGAAATATTAATTTCAACTTAAACTGAAGTAGGAGGACAGAAAATTAAGTTTGACGGAAATTTGAAGTACAACACGAGCTGCAAATTTTTGTTTTTGTTTACACTCCATCGAGCATTAAAACCTTGTGTTTCAAACCTAAAATTTCATATTTTTTATTAAAGACCATAGCCCTATTTCGCAATGAATTCTGTGGTTTCAACCACGCAACCTTCGCATTTAAACCCATCCCTCTGCGCCATAAACTCCACCAAAAAACCATGTTAATTAAACATGCTATTTGATTTAACTCAAAAGACCCCACGTCAATAGTTGTGGAGCCCACTACTCCACATCACTCTCCACCAACAAATAGGAAGTCATTCGCATTGTTTGAAGCCTTTTCACCATAGCCCACAACCCATGCGATAAGATGGAGGAACCACATGCCAAGTCAACATGCGTCGACCAATCCTATGCCTATTGCACAAAATCGAGCTGACGTCACACCACCAAAAAATGGATGCAATAAAATTATGAATCGGTTTTGAGTTGAATTTGAAGCCTACCACCATGTCATGGATGGAACAATAGCGTGCCAATTGCATCATTTGATGCACAATCATCAAGGACCGCAGATGGATGTGATAAGCCATTATAAACTAGTTTGCATAAAGAGTTTTCAAATCCACGAAATGCGTTGCATAAGGTTTCAAACCTTAAGTTAAAATTTTAAATGTTTGATATAGTTTTCATATGCACGCAATGTATTTTTTTTGTGAAGACTTTAGGTTATCAATATATGTTTTATATAATATATATAAACATTGTAATAGACAGAAAAGGTGTGTGGACTATGTGTAATTTTTGCCTAAAGGCAAAAAAGGAAAACAGTGAGCTAGAGAGTTTGAAGTGCACTGCATTTTGTAGCAGTCAAGCTAAATTTTTTTTTGTAATCCAGAACAATGAAGTTCTGAAGAAATATTCATTGTGTAAAAATTTTTGTTTTAAGGAATAGAAGTAATTTTAACGCATCTCTGTCCAATATTGCTCTATTGAATCTCTGTGTTTAGTTGAGGAATTATTCAAAAATTTGAACATCATATCAGAGCTAGTCTAGGCTCTTTGCATTTGCCAAAGAAGCTGAAGGAAGAAGGAGTTGTTGAAGCTTTTGACCAGCAGAGTGAAGGCTCAACAAAATAAGGAATTTATAAAACAGAGTTTTGTTTCTGTTTTAAAGAGTGAAATCTAGAGAAGTATCTTGAAGACAGAGTTTATCTCTCAGCAGTGAGAAGGTTTATTTAAAAAAAAAAAACACAATGAAGTTTTAGAGCATAGTTCAATGAGCTAGCAATGGCAGGAGCCAACACAAGCATGAGTATCAGAAATACTCAACTCCCACAGTTCAATGGGAAGAACTATGACTATTAGATAATTACAATGAGAGCCTTGTTTGTCTCTCAATATTTATGGGAGCTAGTCGAAGATGGTTTAGAAGAACCAACAGATGAACATGCATATAATGCCTTAACACGAGCAGAGAAGGATTTGTTGAAGAGTGATAGAAATAAGGACTCAAAAGCCCTCTTCTACCTTTATCAGGCAGTGAATGAAAGTATATTTCCAATAATTGCGGAAGCTAAGAGATCCGAGGATGCATTGGATACCCTCGAGACAACCTACCAAGGTATGAAGAAGGTAAATACAACAAAGGTTAAATTCATGGAAAATTTTAGGGGCTAATATTCGCAGGTGGGCTAATTTTCCACATTTTTTCCAAAAAATATATTCTCCAATTTCCATTTTTTATAAAAATAATTCACCCAAATTTTACAATATAAAATTATTTTATGTTAAAAATCGCCAAAATTATATAGAGACTATATATAAAATCATTAAAATTTTAATAGTTTTATAAATACACCAGCAATCATTTTATAGTTTACATATTAGGGACTAGTGAGATTCGCCAATTTTTTAAACTTCAAGATAATTTTCTATCCTTAAAATTTTCCCTCGTTAAATTAATGAGAAGATATTTTAAAGTCATTTGCATGAAAGAGTTTGATACAATAGACTCATTCTTCACATTGTTTATTGGGTTGGTTACCCAAATGAGATCTCATGGAGAGATAGTCGAAGAAATAAGAATAGTGGAATAAGTGTTGAGAATCTTACCCTTAAGATTTGATGTGATGGTCACTACCATTGAAGAGAAATGATCTCTTAAAGTTTACAATTGATGAGATTCATGAATCATTAATGACACATGAACAAAGATTGGGCAGAACAACAAACTCATCTTTGGAGCATGCCTTCAAGACCCAAATGTCTTTTGGAAGAGGAAGAGGGCAAGGCAGAGAAAAATACATAGGAAAAAGAAGAGGCATAAGCCAAAATGGTGGAGGAAGAAATAACCCTGCAAATACAAGTGGAAGGGGCAGCAATCAAAATCAGAACCCAGGCCAAGGTAGCAACCAACAAGGTGGAAAAAATAAAGCACATGGACAAAGGTATGATAAATCCCAAGTCCAATGTCATTACTATAAGAAGTATAGGCATTATGCCAATGAAGGTAGGAAGAAACATAGTGACATGGGTAGTATACCTGGTGCTAATTTTACAAAAGAAAATATCAGTCAAGAGAACTTGTTTTTAGCATGTAATATGCCTGAAGAGAAAAATGAAGATATATGGTTTCTAGATTCAGGATGTAGCAACTATATGACTCGAAACATTTCTATGTTTTCCATGTTAGATGAAAATGTAAAGTCTCAAGTAAAATTGGGGACAGACAGTAAATTCTTTGTCATGGGAAAAGACAGAGTGAATGTTTTGACAAAGAAAGAAGAAAGGAAATACATATAAGATGTTTACTATGTGCCTGGTATGAAGTGTAACCTTTTGAGCATTGGAAAAATCATTCAGAAAGACTACAATGTGTTCTTTGAAGATGATGTATGCAGCATCATGGATAAACCACCAAGCAACAAATTCATTGCACAAGTGAAGATGACAAGAAATAGAATATTTCCTCTCAAGATGAGAGTAGATTTGAAGAAAGGAGCTGCAATGGCAGCAGTGACATAAGAGACATTCTGAAGAGAAGAAAAGGATGAAAACTGGTTATGGCACTTGAGATTTGCACATCTCAACTTTGGAAGTCTGAATTTGTTGCATAAGAAATGAATGGTAAAAGGATTACCATTGATTGAAAATCAAAACAACCTATGTGAAGGCTGCATCTTGGGCAAACAACACAGAGAAAGATTTCCATCAAGAAAGAGAATAAGGGCAAAGGCACCCTTAGAAATTTTCTATTCAAATTTGTGTGGACCAATGCAAACACCATCATTAGCAGGAAACCACTATATGCTGACCGTTATTGATGATGATTGAAGAAAAACTTGGGTTTATTTCTTGAAGTTGAAGAGTGGAGTGTTTGAGAAATTTAGCGACTTTAAAGCTCTTGTTCAGAATCAAGGTTGAAAACATATTGAAGTCTTAAAAATAGACAGAGGAGGAGAATATATCTCCAAATAATTTCTGCGATTTTGCAGATAAAATGGAATTCATAAGCAATTTACAACAAAGTATACACCACAACAAAATGGAGTTGCTGAAAGGAAAAATAGAACCATCATGGACATGCTAAGAACCATGTTGAAGGCAAAACATTTTCCAAATGAATATTGGGATGAAGCTATACATTGTGCAGCATATGTGCTGAATAGATGCCCAACAAAGAGTGTTATCAATAGAGTTCCAGAATAAGCATGGAGTGGCATAAAGTAGTTTGTCACCCACATGAGAGTTTTTGGTTGTGAGGCTTATGCACACATTCCAGATCAGCTAAGGAAGATGTTGGACAACAAGGGGGAGAAGTGCATATTTGTTGGATACAGTAAAGAATCCAAGGCATACAGATTGTATAACCCATCCACCAAGAAGTTTATGATAAGCAGAGATGTACAATTTATTAAAAAAGAAGCTTGGGATGGAAGCATTGAGAAAACATTGAATCTAAAAAGTTGTTTGTCTCATGATGATGATGAGCAAGAAATGGCTGAAAGACATCCCTCATTAGAAGCACCACCTCCACCAACATAAGGACAGCAAGGGACACCATAATCAGGTATGAGAACACCCTTGAGCAGTGATGACAGTGCTTCTCCAAGAACATCACAAAGAGTAGAATTGAGTGCTTCTACAAGCATAAGTTCAGCAAGTGAAAGAGGAACCGGCTTCAGAATTCTGAATGAAATCTATGAGCAAGAGGTAGAAAATGAAGGTATGAACTCTCTATTTGCATTATATTGTCATGTATAAGATCCTATTAATTTTGAATAAGCAGTAAAAGATAAGAAATCGATAGATGCTATGTATGAAGAGATAAATGCCATAGAGAAAAATAAGACATGGGAATTATTTGATGCACGAAAAGGAAAAGAAGTAATTGGAGTGAAATGGGTTTACAAGACCAAGAGCGATGTTGAAGGTAATATTGAAAGGCACAAGGCTGGACTTGTTATCAAAGGATACAAGCAGCAACAAGGAAGAGATTATGAAGAAAAATTTGCACCGGTTGCAAGAATGGAAACTGTAAGAGCAGTGTTGTTCATAGCAGCACAATACAAGTGAAAAGTTTACAAAATGGATGTGAAATCAGCATTCCTAAATGGAGTATTGATGGAAGAGGTATATATTGAACAACCTATGGGATATGAGAAAGAAGGCCAAAATCACAAAGTATGCAGATTGAAGAAAGCTCTGTATGGGTTGAAACAAGCACCAAGAGCATGGTACAGTAGGATAGATGCCTATCTACTAGAAAATGGGTTGGAGAAATGTGAAGGAAAAACCACATTATATATCAAAGAAAAATATGGTAAGATGTTCTTTGTTGTTTTGTATGTTGATGATGTTATATTCACGGGTAATGATGCTTACCTCATTGAGAATTTTAAAACAGCCATGAAGGATGAATTTGAGATGACTGATATGAGATTGTTGAGATACTTCTTAGGAATAGAAGTAGAGAAAAATGAAAATAAATTTTTATTTCTCAAGCTAAATATGTTAAAGAAGTTTTGGAAATATTTAAATGCAGGATTGCAAGGCATCAATTACTCCTACTGTTATAGGATTAAAATTGAGCAAAGAAAAAAAAAACAAGGATTTTGATCCAAGTTTGTATAAGAGTATAGTTGGCAGCCTTATGTATTTGAATGCAACTAGGCCAGATATTATGCATGTTGTGAGTTTAATTTCCATATTTATGGAAAGGCCAAAGGAGGCACATTGGCAAGTAGCAAAAAGAATTCCGAGGTATGTAAGATGAACAAAGATGTATGATATTTTATACACCACTTCAGAAAATTTTGAATTAATTGGATATACTAACAGTGACTGGGCTAGAAGTATAGATGATAGGAAAAACACCTCTGGATATGTTTTTAATATGGGATTAGGAGCCATTTCACAGGATTCTAAGAAACATTCAATTGTGTCTTGATCAATAGCAGAGGTATAGTATGTGGTAGCTACAACAGCATCATGTCAAGCAGTATGGATGAGAAGAATGTTGAGAAGTTTGTGTTAGGAATAGGTAAAAGGCACAACAATTTATTGTGATAATAGCTTAGCTATATATTTATCAAATATTTCACTGTTTCATAAGAGAGTGAAACACATTGATGCCAAGTATCACTACATCAGAGAGCTAGTCAGCAATGGTGAAATTGTTTTGCAACATTGCAGAAATGAGGAGCAGTTTTCCGATACATTGACAAAACCACTGGGGAAGAAAATTTTTAACTACCTAAAAAAATTCCTGGGTATGAAAGAGAATACAGTAGTTGAAATGAAGGGGGGCTGTTGAAAATATTACTTCCAACTTCAACTGAAGCAGGAGGACAAAAAGTTAAGTTTGATGGAAATTTGAAGGACAACAGGAGCTGCAAATTTTTGTTTTTGTTTACACTCTATCGAGCATTACAACGCTGTGTTTAAAACCTGAAAGTTCATATTTTTTATTAAAGGTCATAACCCTATTTTTCAATTAATTTCATGGTTTTAACCACGCAAAATTTGCATTTAAACCCAACCCTATGCACCATAAACTCCACCAACCAACCATGTTAACTAAATGTGCCATTTGATTTAATTCAAAAGATCCCACGTCAATAGTTGTTGAGTCCATGACTCCACGTCACACTCCGCCAACCAATCCGAAGCCATTCACATCGTTTGAAGCCTTGCGACGATAGCCCACAACCCATGCGATAATATGGAGGACCCACATGCCAAGTCAACATGTGTCAACCAATCCTGTGCATATCGCACGAAACCGAGCCAGCATCACACCACCAAAAAATGGATGCGATAAAATTATGAACTAGTTTTGAGTTGAATTTGAATTATTCTACCATGTCATGTCTCGACCAATAGCTTTCCTATCGCATCATTTGATGCAAATTCAGTAAGGACCATAGATGGATGTGATAATACGTTATAAATCAGTTCGCATAAAGAGTTTTCAAATCCGCGAAATGCGTTGTATAAGGTTTCAAACCTTCAGTTAAAAGTTTAAATGTTTTATATGGTTTTTCATATACGCATGATGTATTTTTTTCTGTTAAGACATTAGGTTATAAATATATATTGTAAATATTTTATATTTACAATATATATATATATATATATATATAAATAAACATTTTAATAGACACAAAAGGTTTGTAATTTTTGCTCAAAGACAGAAAAGAAAAACAGTGAGAGAGAGAGTTTGAAGTGCACTGCAGTTTGTAGCAGTGAAGCTAAAGTTTTTTTTTGTAATCCAGAACAATGAAGTTCTCCAGAATATTCATTTTGTAACAGATTTTGTTTTAAGGAAAAAAAGTAATTTTAATGCATCTCTGACCAATATTGTTCTATTGAATCTCTGTGTTTAGTTGAGGAATTTTGATTCCTCTATGTGTTAGGAATTATTCAAAAATTCCAACAAAAACTAGTAATAAAGTTTGCAATGCATCACTTTAAAACGTTTTGTGTATAGGCCACATAATATGAAATTTTATTCCTTTGCGAGTTCTTATATCCTAATGACCATTTTCAACATCCAATTAGAAATCATACATCCGTACCTAGAGACATAATGTAGGTGCTCATTTTTACTTAAAAAGGAAATAATTTGATCCATCAAATATTGGAACTTTTCTTGAGGAAGATCCCTTGTGGATGATAATCATTATAACGACCAATATTGATAAATAAAAATACTTCAATGCATATATAATACCAATTACTGTAGCAACATAAAATTACTCCATATATATGTGTGTGTGTGTGTGTGAAACTTGTTGTATTATTGAATTATATTGTAGACACCAACTTACTATCATATTGATTTACAAACAACAACCAAAAGAAGGCATCAACCCCTAAAATATTTTACTAGCACCAACTATAAGGAGACTACAATCCCCTAAGAAATACTAGCACTAACTAGAAAGAGACATCAACCCCCTAAAAAAATGCATGTACCAACCTGAAATGCCTTACAGGCACCAGCCAAAAAGAGACACCAGTCCTCTGAAATATGTACTCACCAACTTGAAATACATTACTAACCCTGTTAGATCCCTTCTTATATTCTAAGCTCTATTTTATCACACTTCTTGTATGCTTCACATCTTGTGCTATTCATCACTCCTTATTATGTACCTTTCAATTCTACATACAATATTTGTCATCTATTTTTTTCATACCTCATGGCAAAACTATTCCATGGTTAAACGTCTTCCATGGACTTCATTAGCACACTTCTTATGTTCTTGATCACACAAAGCTTCATTTGGCTCCTTCGTTCCTTTTCAGGTTTCACATAATAGAAACACCACAATTGTACCAACGACCACTCAACAAAATAACTCAGACTTCAAGTATTTAGCGCATACAAATTTGAACACCTTCATACATCTTGCATAGACTTCATTTCTCAGACTTATTTTGCACTTCATACAACAAAATTACCAAAAAGTATTGCATACAATGAAACTGTTATTCTATCAATTGACCATAATTCACATCATTTCCAGTCTTTTTTTCTTTATTTATATAACACTCGCACAACAGAATCCTATTAGGGTCAACATGCCATGGAGGAAGATATGGAAAAATGGGAATATAGATTTTATTTATCAGCTGCAAAACCAATCCAAATGACTCGAATAAAACTTATTTCAATAGCTCCTTGGCTCCTCATGGGATTAACTTTAATTCCACAAATCCGCACAATATGAATTTGGTTAAATAAACATTCCATTAAATCTAGGTCTGGATCCACATGGATGTGTAAAGCTACTGCACACCCAAACCATTTGAATTTTATGATTACTTTCAACTTCAGTCTTATAAGCTTGAAGAGTATCCCATACGATTAAGTGCTCGCACCATTTGACATGGCAATAGTCTTAAAGTAAGAGCTTTGATGTCCAAGAATTCAGGTCTTCCTTAAACCACACACTTCCTTGAGACTTCGATGAATAAAATTCAATCACTTCTATAAGAAACCATGACAATTCACACATTAACCACTCTTCCTATGAAGTTGAATCCATATTTTGGCTTCAAGCTTATGTGCAAGGAAAATTTTAGGGGCTAAATTTTAATGATGGGTTAATTTTCAATGTTTTTCCCCAAGAAAATATTTGCCAATTTTACTGTTTCAAAAACTGATTTGCCCAAATTTTATAGGGTAAAGTTAGTTTACCTCAAATATTAGTTAAGGTTTTAGAGAGTGTATAGAAAATTATTAGAGATTTGAATAATTTTATAAATATATTACAAACATTTTATAATTTGCATATTAGGGACTAGTAAGATTCGTGTAGGTTTCTACATTTAAAAATAAATTTCCATCCTTAAAATTTTCCCTACTCATGTACATGCTTCCTATACCCCTATAACACGACATGTCTTAATGGCCTAGTATAGCCCCAACTTAGGAAAATTAAAATATAAAGAAAAACTATGTCAAACTAGTCCTTAGCACGAATCTCGAGACTTCAAGAGCTGCCACGTAGAAACTTCGATACCAATCAAAAATTTCCATGTGGTTCTCTTTCCATGTCATCTACGCCATGTCATTACCACATCATATGCGAAGTGAGCACACAACCATGTGTCACTTTTTTCCACGTCCATGTGTTCAAGTACCTACCACTTGTCCATTTGAATACCTAAAAGTCAAAAAAAATGAGTGCCATGTGTCAACACCTCTTGCTATGGCTTCAACATCGTTTTCCAGCGAAAGCCACCAACCATGTCAGTATTTCCATGCCAGTTTGGGCCCACTTTCTCTCTAAGAAAATGAAATCTGTATCTAGTTATTTTTAAAACAATTTTCCTCTTACAATCTTGGAGGCAGGGTTGCCTCGATGTAAAATATGTATCTATATGTATCTTTGGTTGTTAAATAAATTTTATGTGTGAAAAATGGCTTATATTCTTAGATTCCTCAATGCATGCCTAGATGGCATGGATTCCACTAAAATATGGAACTTTGACTAGCTACAACCTTGCTTTAACCTTTTCAATTCAACCTCAATTTCCTCTGGATTCCTATGCAATTAATTTAAGTGTTATAAAATGTTTAAAATTCATCAAAAAGAGTTATTCAACCATACAAATTTCATTCTCATTTAAACTGGACAACTAGAGAAGAAATATCTTCGAAGGTATGATATCGACATTGCGACTTGGACAATATGCTCTTCACAATGAGAACACACATTCAAAAATCTCCCATACTACTCGACTTGGACAACATATGTGAAACAATTCAAAGGGTATGCATAGATGACACCTAGGCTTCATGCAAGGCCTTGATTTGCATGAGGTCCAAAAACATGTACCTTTTCTTCTATACATGTGTGTGTGTGTGTATTTTAGGTTATATATATATATATATATATATATATATATATATATATATATATATATATATGTATTCATAAAATCAAATGTTTTTTTTAAATTTAATTAATGTAAAAATCAATGAAACAATTTTCTAAGTAGGAAAATTTCATTAATTTATTAACATTAGGATTAGTTAATTAAGTTTGATTTTGATTAACCAATTAAGGTTGGTTATTATATACCAATTAATTAAAAAAAATAATGTTAATCAAATTATGCTAATAACGTTAAATAAATTTACGCTACTTTATTATGGTTTCCTTACCACTATAAGGAAAAGACCCTCTAGCGGAGGTTATAAAGGAGGTTTTTAGTGTTATAAAATTGGCAAAATTGTCAAAAAAACATGTGCTACCACATCCTTTTCTGGTAATGGAGGTTTTGGCGGAGCTTTTAAAGGAAATTCAACACAAGTAAAAAAAATGCACGGCTGAAGGTTATTACGGATGTTTTTTCATCGGTTCTCTTATCAGGTTTTAACACACCAGTGCATATCGGTAGACAGCGCACCAGGGTGGTCTAAGGAGAATGCACTGGGGCGTTAAGGAAAACAACATCACCAGGCCCGGTTTTGGTGATACAACGCACAGGGCCGTTCTAATTAGTCTTGGGATTTGAGCGGTGCCCATAGGTCGTATAAGCGCACTGGTGTGTGTATCTTTATGAGGCACTAGTTCTCTGTATCACAGAAAGAAACCAAGATTTATAATTGGTATCGGTATTCGTGTGGTGCACATGGAATTTACAAAGGCAATGGTGCTTCTAGATACATAAACGCCCTGGTGCGCATTATCACACAAACACACCGATATTTATAACTGGAATCAGTATTAGTGCGGTGCCCATAAAAACATAAATGCACCGATGCATATAGACACATAAACGCACCTGTTTTCATTTTGTTTTTTTTAGAAACATCCACCTCTGACAGTCCAATTATTGTGATTGTTTTAAATTCATTATTCATCAAAAGTCGACACATCTTATAAAAATATTCATATTAATTACTTTTTTATTAATGCATTTGAATGTGTTGCTTGGATTAATTTGTTATATCATATCAAAATTATTGTGGTTTTTTAAAATTCATTCTTCATCAAAAGTCAACACATATATATAATCTTATAACAATATTCATATGAATTGATTTTTTATTAGTGCATTTTAGAACGATAATGGAGAACACAATTGAATAAATTAAAACATATTTTATGATTATATATATATATATATATATATATATATATAAGACAATCTTTATCATACAAAATGGGACAATTATTTGTATCCCTTTGTCTTTCAATTGGGACACTATGTACGTTACATTAAAAAAAATGTCTGATTTCACAGACATATTTAAAAAAATAAAACGCCTTGCTTTGATATCCAAATTACATAGTGATCATCATTCTTCACTTGAACTGCTGTCACTACTAGAGCTACTTCCATGACTTGGATTATTTTCAGGAATGTTGTGTTCACAGCATTGATTGTTTTCTTCTTCTTCACTTTCCATCTACAAACATAAAAATAAGCTAAAATGAGTGTATATACGTTGGTAAGAATAATGAAAATTCCAATATTAAATAATATACATCAATGTAAATCGAAAAGAAAAATGACATCCCATAGCAACAATTGACTCATAAACTATACACATTCTTTCAAAACCATGTACCATGCCATCTTTCAAAATTTCATCTGTTGGCGCAGTTCCATACTTTGTTTCCTGCAAGTTTTATACCCCATAAAAAATCATATATTTAATATAAAAGATGTTTTTGTTCTATTAATTATAGAAGGAGCTAATTAAAACAAGATCGATAGATGCTTACAAATTCCATAATTAAATTCCAATATGCCAACATATACTCACAACCCATATTTAACCTAATTTCAATCAATTCGTCTAATGGTTCTTCTTTGTATGTTAGCAGCTATTTGAAGACATTCAATGATGATTTTTGTAAAACAACTTAAAAAAAAAAAAAATGAAATCTAGTTAAGTTTCTATAACGAAGTAACAATTACTCACAAACTTAGAGATCAACCATTTGCTTCCTTGTTGTCCTTTTTTATGTGCTGAATGGGTTCCATTTTCTTTTCTTTTCTGCAAGAAAATTCTTAAAAATTAATATTTAATGCTAAATTTTTTATTTATTGTACCTAATGATCGAAAAATTCAATGATTACATATTACATTTGAAGCACGTTGTTGTATTCATTCCACTAGATCCCTCAAACTTTTGTCAAAGTTTTTCCCCCTTTCGTTAACTTCCAACACCACTCCAGATGAGCCAAGGAGCAATTCATTTTCATTTGCATGTTCTATTTTTTTTCTTTTCTTAGAAAAACATTCATTTTCTGAGTTGCTGGTCCCTGTAGAACATTAAACAAATGTGAATTAGTATAATTTTTGACACATGTTATCTAATAATTTTAAGTATATTATTAATGATAATTAAGAAAGAAACTCATATTGGATCGATACTATTGTTTCATTCACCTGATTCATCTTTTTGCAATTTTTAAATTAAACTTTTACACTCTTCTGGTCGTAGATCAGAAATAATCATATCAAGCTTCATCATTTTGTGGCTCTGCATGATACACAGAAAATAATACATATTAGCTAAAGTTACATATAATTCAAAAGTAATATTTTTTATAAAGAATTTACAAAGAACTTGCCTTTTTTTCTTTTCTTAATGTGTTAAAGGTATTTTTGTTACTTGATATATTGTCAGTTAGTTATTTATCAATATGAAACATATAGCATATCATTCATTAATATATTTATAAATAAATTACTAACCTTTTAGGTAGAAAAAAAATCTCGAGACACCGGTGCGCCTTTCATGAAATCCGCACCGCCGCCGGTGCGTGGATATATTAACAACACACCACAAAAAAATATAATACACCATGCAGTGCATTCAGTATTATAAATTTACCGCAAAAATAGTGTAATATACCTAACAGTGTGTGGGGTATTATAAACGCACTTCAAAAATAGTGTAATACACCATACGGTGCTTTCCTAGTTAAACAGAGCACCGATGCCCTATTTTAGATTTGGTGCATGGATTTAATACTTTGTTTTCATCTTTTTATGAAACAGAAATTCGGCGGTGCACTGTAATAATACAAAGCACCGGTGTGGTGGTGTACACATGGTGCACCGATAAAGAAAAATCCATTTTTTCAAAAATTCACGCAATGGCCGAATGGATTGGGATCCAACTATGTAAGTAATCCAGTGGGTTAGACGTCAATCTAAAATGAGAAACCCTAATTTTGAAATCACAAAAATAGGGAGAAGAAAGGGAAAAAAACAAAAAAATGAAGGGTTCAGGGTAAAAATGGATAAAACTGTATGAAAAATAACAAAATGCAGAAAAAACTAAAAAAAAGAATTAAATTTAATCACGAAATGGTTTGAAATTATATAATAAAGGGCTTGAATCACGAGAGTTTTTGTTTCTGATTGTCTGAATATTTCTATTCGAACGTATTTCGCCATCCACAATACCCTCGTGCTCTCCCACAAAAATCTGACTGAATTTGTTTAGAAAAAATAGTGAAATAATGAAAAGTGTTTTGTATTTAAAGAATTATTTTATCAAATTAGATTTTCAAAAATATTTTTCCGCCCATTTTTCAAATTGCCATTTTTTTTTAACTTTAACAAAATAGAGTTGCATTTTTTTAATTTGCGTTTATTCATTTTCGGTGCATGGAAATGTGATGCACCAGTGCGTTGTATTAATACGATGCACCGGGCCCTGTTAGGATGATAAGTGCACCGGACTTTTTAAAGTTTTTTTTTTTTTTTTGGTTGTATGTAAGATCATAATAAAATAATGATAATTATAAAGTACATGAATTTATTTTCATTATTTTCTAAACTTATGTCATAAAAATTCGTATTATTCTAGATTTGTTATTTTACAATTATTTTCAAATTTTCAAATTTAAATATTTTAATAAAATCATATCACATTAATAGAATTAAAATATTACAAATTAATATTTTACATACAATTACCTTAATTAAAATCGTAATTACAATTTTACATTAATTTCACATACATGAATTACGATTAGAATTAGAATTAGAATTTTAATTTTACATAGAATTACATTGACAATTTTACATATAATTACATTTACAATTACAATTACAATTTTACAAATATTTTACAGACAATTCAATTAAAATTATAGTTACAAATACAATTACATTTACAATTTTACATAGAATTACATTTACAATTACAATTACAATTTTACAAATATTTTACATACAATTCAACTAAAATTACAATTACAAATACAATTACAATTTGTGAAATTTACATACAATTACAATTACAATTACAATTTTACAATTTTTCAGAATAAATTAAATATTACAATTACAATTAAAAATTTACATTAATAAATATTTTACATACAATTATACTTAAAATTACAGTTATCACAAATACAAATACAATTTTATAATTTTACATAGAATTAAAATTTAAATTACAATTACATTCACGACATAATGTTTAATAAATATCATGGTCATTCAATAGTATTAAATTAATTAATAAACATCATCACGATCATGATAAGCATCGTGCAAACATCATATTTTACTAATAAACACATTCAATTAACATCAAATTAACATTATATATTAACATCATCACAACACAAACATCAAATATACATCTCAATATAATGTCAAATAACTCATGCGCCTATCACATATACACATCTATTTGCAAGCTAAACATTAAATGAACATATCTAACATGACTAACAACATGCACCACATCATGATGATCATCAACATTAAAATTAAGTACAACTGCAACATGAACATAAAATACATGGACCATATATATATATATATATATATATATATATATATATAAAATGTTAAAAATATACAACTATAATATAAATCATGTCATGGATCAGGCGCTGGTGGTAGTATAACAACATGATCAATAACACTAGTAGAAGTGGATGCGGCCTGCTCAGTAAAGCTGGGTGCAGCCTCGATAGTCGATGGTCGACTAGCCTGCTCATGATCACGATGATCACTAGTATTGATGGATGCATCTGCTGGTGGTATTACAACATGATCAATATGAGGCGTAGTAGTAGTGGAGGTAGCCTGCTCATTCAATAGTATTGCAGCCTTGGCAGTCTATGGTCCAGCCTGCCCATGATGATCGTGACTAGTAATCATGATGGATGTTGTAGGTTGCTAACTAGACATGGCCGATGGTCCAGCCTCATATCCATGATGACTAGTGTTAAATGCTGGCACTGGCGCCTCATGCTACTCATCAGGCCCGCCGCGAGGTGAACGATCATGAGATGCATCTGAGTCGTTGCTAGCAGACTATCCATCACGTGCCACAGTTTGACTACGCCTATAGCTACGGACAATCCTCCTCATTTGCGTAACAGTTGTCATAGCTCCTACGACATGCCGCATCAGGCCGTAAATGTCACGTGGCATGCCTCTCCACATCTGTAACAATATATCATCACCCCGTATCTCTATGTAATGAGCGGGCTTGATGCCCACATCTGAAATCAATTCACAGAGTTGGATACCCAACTCCATCCGGTATCTAGTCTCAGGTCGACCATGCCTAGCAAAAGGCGGTACTAGTGCACCATGAGGCACATGAGGATAAGCACGTCTCTCTGCTGCACCACCGACCTCACCCTCCAAGCATTAGCCATCTCCTGATCTTAATCATCAGGATCAACACCTGGATCATGTGGTGGATCCAGCATCTCATCGCCATCAAAAGAGCCAATGTCTGCAAAATCTATACAAGTACACAACAATAATTCTACAATTTCATTACACAATGTAATAAAACAAATTTAAAGAACTTGTTAGAATAGATATAAATAAAACAGTAATATTACCTCTATCATCTGGCGGCTCATCAGGAGTGAAGAGGATGTTGGGACACCCTCGCCAATCTAGTCCAGCATAAGGACATGGGACCATAATGAAGTGATGCAACCCGCCAATGCTAGCTAGTAATTCCAGCGAATCATGTGAAATCCTCACTGGAAACATATTGTCTCCCCTCTTGGGCATCATCTTCCCCCACATGCACATCCAGGCCTTCAACATCAGCCTACGAGGCTGTCAAACAAAACTGTGTCTCATCTCTGGAAACCTCTCAAAAAATAAACAAAATAGCTCTGAAGAAAAAGGGAAGTTGACCCTCCCTTGTGCATGAGAACGACATCTGTCTAAGGTCGTACAAAAATGTAGCAAAAAAATGGCAGACCACCTGACAAGTCGTGGCTGCTGTACTAAAGAATCAACGTAATATAGAAGCGAGCAACTAATGTGTTGCTCGTCATTGGTGTTGTTCGAAATGATCAAAGCGATAATAGAGAGGCACTACACGTCCTGTCTACCAAAAACACCTATACGTAACTGAACTCCAGGTACCTGAAACTCTGAAGGAGACAGTACATGTGCTCCAATGTATCTATGGAAGTAAACTAACTGACTCCCTGCTACACAACCAGGTGGTACGTCAGGGAATGAGGGAAAATCCACCCCTCTCCTCGATAGTCCTGTAATAAAATAAATTTCCTCCTCAGTGGGTGTGTACCACTGGTTAGGACCAACTTGAAAATCCCATTGGTGGGCATTCCACCTGCCGATAAGATGTCTCAAAAGCACACTATGGGCCTTTAGGCCGGAAATAGCCTCCACATAGAACCTGAGGAGGCCTACCTGCTTAAGGATCTCATGGGTATCTATAGTAATAGGACGAGGGCATCCATCTCTCTCCGTCTCTCACACCTCCCATTGGCGAATCATGTCATATTGTTCTGCTTTTTGTTGCTGTTGTTGTTGATGTTCTCTCTGAATCATTGCCATATTAAATATTTTTTTTTCTTAAAACATAAATATATTTATAAATATACATATATAATATTTTTTGACAAAAAAAAAACATACAAGTCGGTGCTCCATAAAAACAGTCACACACCAGGTCCGGTGCGTTTTAATATTTTAGCGCACCGTCCCTGGGGCCCCTAGTGAAACAGACCGCATCGGAGTCGGTGCCGATGTATATTTTTCAAGCACCGTGGACTGTACATAATTCAGAATAGCGGTGTGCTGGCTGAAATATATGCCCTGACGCGTATAGTCATGTCAGTGCACCGACTTCATAACAATGACATAGTTGATGGTGCAGTCTTTTACCCGGCCGCACCATTGACCCTCTTAGAATACAAAATGCGGTGCACTGACATAAACTAGGGCAGCAAATGCAGTCAATGCACCACACTGTGATTGCCAGGGTCAATGGTGCGCCTGGATAAATGAGTGGACCACCTTTTTATTTTTTATTTTTAGTTTAAAAATTTTCGGGGCGCCTTCCGACACCGCCCTGGAAACGGTGCAGTTACTGTTAGCACCGGTAGTAGTGTTGCTTGTAAATTTTACAGGTAGCACCGCTATTCTGTGCGAGCCGAAAAGCTCAAGCACACCGCGCAACAATTTTTTTATTTTTATTTTAATGGTTATTTTTAAGTTTATTTCAATTTATAATCTACTAAAAGGCTCAATTATAGAAAAACTAGAAAAATACCTATACATTTCGCCGTCGAGGAGGCATATTGGCTATAAAATTTGGAAAATAAAATTTGCCCATTATTTTTCAAAATGCAAGCTGGATATTGGTGGCCAATGCAGAGCAGCAGTGTGTGCAATGGGTGCAATGAGAGCACCGATATCAGGGCAACTCAGAAATAAGGAAATAGCACGGGGGCTTGAGAGCTCTTGAGCACTGAAGAAAGTAAATAATGAATTTTTTTGGCCTTAATTTTTTTTTTAACTAACCCTATTTTGGTGACCGGGGTTTTCTAAGCGCACTGGTGCTGTTAAACAAAACTGCACTAGGATGTTTTAGTTTCAGCGTGAAAATTTGATGATGCACCGGGGCAGCATAATTGTAAAGCACCGATGCGTAATAGTCACAAAGCACCGGTTTTTTGGCCTTATTTTTTATATATATAATTTTATTTCAGTGTGTGCGGTTTCCGGTACACCGATGCTATTAGAGAAGAATGCACCGGCTCGTTCCTCTTTTGGCGCGATGTTTTATGATCCACCGGCACGGAAGAGTATTGATGCGCCAGTGCGTTACAGTAATTGGATTCCTCAGCGGTGTGTGTACTTTGCACACGTTGTACGGTGTGCCAATGTTCGGTGCACACTGGTGCATTCTGTGGTATTTTGCGCACCGGTAATTGATTGCTTAGAAGCATTGAAAAACTGAAAAATCTGAGTTTTTTGTCATAAATATTTTTTTAGTTAAACCCTTTACCGGTGCGCATTGTTTATAGGTGCACCGGTACTGTTTGCTACAAACACACCGGTCGGTTTGTGTTTTGGCGTGTTTTTTATGATGCAATGGTGCGGTTTCTTTCTACCGCACCGGGTGGTTTTGGTGTTGGTGTTGTGTTTTATAATGCACCGGCGCGGATGATTTGTGAGGCACTGGTGCTCTATTATATTATGATGCACTGGGCGTGTGTGTACGGAGTGCATAGTGTCTGGTGTGCCAGTGATTTTTTCCGCACCAGTGCATTCTTTTTTTGAGAGCACCGGGGTGAGTTGTAACGATAAGAGCATTGATAGGAAAACATCCGCAAAACCCTCCACCTGCCAACCTCCTCTAGTAACCTGTGTTAGAAATAGATGTATGGGGTATTTTTCTTTGTGGTTCCTCAAAAACATCTGCTAGACGGTCTTTTCCTTGTAGTGTATGTTAAATACATTAAGGTTAACCAATTCATATTAATGTTAATTAAGTACTTATCTTTCATAATATTACTTAAGGTTTTAAAAAAAGGAATCCGATTCTAGGAATATTATAAAGGGTATTCGGAAAGTGCATCATAGAGCTTGCTAATCTAGTGATGTGAGATGATTTAATATATCATAGGATTTAGTAGATCCTTGAGGATATACTTAGTATCAATGGTACTCATTTAATGAGAATAGCTAAAATTAAAAATTACATAAACCCGTATGCATGCGTGTGTTGGTCAAAGACGGTTTGTGGAAGTCCTAACTTGAATTAATGAATCTTATGTTTCATGAAAATATTCAAACAATACATAGTGCAAGGATGCAAGGAAATCAAGCATGAGGAGGTTCATTGCAAGGACCACCTCCACTAGAACCACTACTATCATCACCAAAACTAGCACTCATATTGTGCTTCATAGACTAAATTAATAAAACTTTAATACCATGCTAAGCAGTTGAGGTGGACGTAGATCACTCTACCTTGGAGTAGGAAACCCCAAGGGATCAAGAAATTCTAAATGATGACATCCAACCAATGATATTATTAGGGAGCTTTCGAAAATCAAGCTCCTATAGTTTGTTGCAGGACAAGGAAGGAAATTTGCAAAATCTTTGCTTGAATGAATGACAAGATGTTTTTAAGGGAGTACACTTCCAATTTTGTATACCAAGATAAAAATATTTGAACTTAGAGATAGCAACATGAATTTATGGGTTATCTTGGAGAGAAAGCTACACTTCACTCTTGACACTATCACATGGGAATTGTTTGAGGAAAGGTTTAGTAAAAGTCCATACCGACATATTACAAAGAAAACTATATAGGATCCTTCCATGCTTTAGTTTATGGAAAATGCACAATAGAGTAATATGATATAAGAATCATGGAATTTTTCTAATATGTATCCTACATGGACACTGAATAGTGCTAGATAGATCACTTCAGCTATAGATTAATTCTCAATATCACAACAATGGTACAGATTTGGAAACCATTTAGTTGTTGGAGCTATTGAAAAAATATCTATGTATAAGAGAAATAAGACTAAAATGACAGAACACTACATGTCTTTCAAAAATAGCTATGATTTTTGGGAAATGCCACTTCGACCTTATATATGGGACGAGGCTATTGGCCACCACCTTATAAAAATACGTTTGTACATAGAACAATGCCAATAGGGAATTCAATGGTGCCCATTGCAACTTCGCCAATATATTCAAGCACTTGTCCAAGTGTAGGACAGAAGTGTAGAGCTACTATTAGAGGAAGATGTCCCAAGTGAAGGATCCCATTCAAAAGGGATCCATATAACTCTATTTAGAACACACCTTGTATCACTTTTTTGTATGTGAGGGACCTCATTACCTATGTGATTTCCATCAATCGTAACCTGTTACTAGTCATAGAGAAGGAAATGAATCATTGGGAAGAGTATGTAGCCACCATCATACTTATGTAGTAGTTGACGACGATCAAGATTAACATCAATCCACCATTTTGGAAATTTCAGGTATGATAAATCTGTGAAAGTTAAAATTGTGTTTGATTCCAATGCAATATACATTTTTAGTTCACCATTTATATTAGAGAAATTGGGTTGGAATCCTACCAACACAATGAATTTAAACAATTCTGTATCTATTTTGGGGTAAAAATACTCTATGAAATAGTGTAAACCAATTATTGGTTAACCATGGGTATTTACAACTAAGTTTAAGGTATATGTCACTATCCTTGGAATGTAAAATGTAATTATTATAATTCAGTATCTAGAAATTCATTAAGATTTGGTGGACTATTTCAGAAAGAAACTGATATGCTTAGATGATGAAGAAATAGCATATAATATACATGATATCAAGAGGTAAGTGCCCCTACTATTCATCTCAATAATAAAGGTTAAATTTTTCATTAGGAAAGGCTATAAATTGTATCTGATCGATGGAATTAGTGAAAGGAAGGTACCCTCCCTAGATCATCGCCAAATTCCATAAAAATTCAAGGATGACTCCCCCAAATAGTTTACAATGTTAACAATTGAGAGGGAATTTAATTGAACTAAAGTTTTACATGAAAGAAATATCCAAGACACCCCATAGGATGATGCCTCAAGAACTTTGCGAGTTGTAGATGTAGTTGAAATATTTTTTAGACTTGGGGATCATTAGACCCATTATTTCACCTTATGGTGCACTAGTGATTTTTGTCAAGAATAAGTATGGTTCCCTTAGATTAAGCATAGATAAAAAAATTTTGAATCAAAACATACTGAACAATAGAAACCTAAAACTGAGAATACATGATATGTTTGATGAAATGAAGGGAGAAGTCATTTTCCTAAAAATTGATTTACAATCGAGATATAAAAAATTGAGGGTTAAGGAGCATGGTATTCCTAAGATGTATTTTGAACTTATTTTTGGAACTATAAGTTCATAGAGGTGCGATTTGGTTTGAACAGTGCACCAAAAATGTTCATGACCTTCATGAATGACATGTTTCGAAGGTATTTGGAGCACGTTTTGCAAGTTTTTCTAGATAACATTCTTGTGTATTACAAGAATGAAAGGGAACATGAAGAGAACCTAAGGATTGTGTTGACATGCTTAATGGAAAAACATGTTGTATGGAAAAATATCAAAATTTTCTTTCTTTTAGAAGGAGATTCATTATCTCAACCATATCATTTCAGGAGAGGGGATTTCATTCTAATAAATGTGAAGGACATATTCAATTGTCTGATGCCAAAAATTTCGCATGAAATGCATAGCTTCATGGAACTGTCAAGTTATTTATTAGAAATTTATTGAATGGTTTTTGAATATTATGAAACCCGTCACCACACTACAATGAAAAATATTATTTAAAAAGGGATAGATGAATGCAACATTGCATTCATTGAGCTAAAGGGATTGCTAACTAGTGCATTGATATTTCAAATTCATGACAGGGATAAGTACTTCATAATTTGTAGATATGATTTGAAGAAAGGAATATGTGTAATTATTAAACAACAAAATTCTTCTAGAAAATCACATTAGAATTTTATAGGGGTGATGCATTTCGAGCTACTAAGTGTAGTTCATCATCACGAGAATGATGATTGAGATCTGAACATAAATATATACTGCACGGAAAAACAATATTCAGTAACATAAAAATCATAAAAAAAATAAAAAAATTAATAAAATAGAACATTAATAAAAATTAATAACTAAATCATTTACCTTATTTAAATAAATAATAATATTAAACATAATAAACAAATATTAATTTAACAAAACCGAAATAAACTAAAAATAAAAATAAATCAATGGTAAAAATAAACTAAAAAGAAACAAACAATTGAGAACATAAGTAAAATATTAATAAAATTAATAAATAATAACAAATTAAACAAATGATCCAATACCTAGATAAACAATGGTAATAATAATAATAAGGATTTATATGTAACAACATAGAAATAACATAAAAACAAGACAGAAAAGATATACAAACAAATTATAATAAAAATAAAATTTATAAATAATTATAAAATAATAATAAACAAATGAAAAAAGTGAAAAAAACATAAATCATTAATAATAATACTAATAAGTATTTCTATACATAACTAAGTATAAAAAACATAAAAACAATGAAGAAAAAATATACACCACTGAAAGAGGAATCAAAATAAAGGGAGAAAATAAAAATGGGGAGGAGGAAAAGGAACCAAATTAGGAGCAGCAAGAAGGGATCTAACAACTGCTAATTTTCCACCCGTCGTCCCTATTAAGTGTCTTATACCTTTTATTGATTTCAATAGCTTCCCTAAATTTGCGGTGATGGAAATGTTCCACCCTAGCAATAATCGTTGACTCCTCCAAAAAAATTTGGTGCTTAGTATTCCTTGCATGCTCAGAAAGAGAAGAGGGCTGAGTCCTACAAGGCCTAATATCAACAACATGCTCTCTGATTCTTATATTTATAGAGTGACTAGTTTCCCTAATGTAAGGATTCGCACAAGAAAAATTGATCAAATAGACACATTTCATGCTCTTTGGGTCCATCAAGTCCTTAACAAAACAGAGCGAACCAAGAATGGTATTGAAAGGCCTAAAAGAGGGAGAGATCTTAGGTTTCCTTAAAATCTGAGAAATTTTGTTAGTAGTACCATGGATAAAAGGAAGTTGAATACTCCCAACCAAATCGCTAGGATATTTCTTAGGTTTCATACCTCTACTTGCATTTAAGAAAGTTCTAAGACCTTGATGCTTACTATAGACATCATTCCCAAAGACATCAAGGAGATGGGCCTTCTCATCGTCAAACTGCTCATCATTAGAAACCCTAAGAGATCTAGTGGCCAATGCGTTGAGGATACCAACCGTTTGAGCTAGGAAATGATGGGAGCTAGCGTGAATATAGTTTCCTCTGGTGTTGATTTGAATGAATCCAGTGGCTCTACTATCTCCATAAACTCTTGATTTTTTGTCTGTATGGGGGTTGGCTTGAGATTAGGTTCTTCGTCTTGTTGCACCTCTTCTAATCCATGTTTCTCTTCCCCCTCTTCTAACCCCTTCTCTAATCTTGGTTCCTCTTCTTCCATTTATTGTTTTTCGTTCTCTCATTCATGCCTCCCTTGCCTGCCACTTATTAAAGGTAGTTTTTCGGTTGATAATGGTAATGGAATTTTCAATGGTTCCAATACCCTATCTAATTTTTGTGTTTATAATAATTATTATAAGGTTTGTGGTAATAATAATAATAATAATAATAATAGTAGTAGTAGTAGTAATAATTCTCTTTTACCCTCTTCTAATAGAAATATGGTTATTAATATTTCTAAGTTCTCGTTTGATTCTTTAGTTTTTTCCCTTCTTGAGAAAGGGCTTAATTTCGCACTTGCTCCTAGAAACATTCTTGTTGAAGATATTATTTTTAATATAGAATATGGTATTAAATATTTGTCTGATAATTTGAAGGAGGTCATTAGGTAGGATTGTGTGGTGGTTCTTAGGAAATCGAGACCACCCAAAAGAAATATTAGTATATATGAGTTTAGGGCTCTTAAATCCCTTAATCAGAACCCAGATATTGTTGTTTCTAAAGAAGATAAAGGATGTGAGGTTGTTAACATGGAAAACGATGATTATAAAAAGAAGATGCTCGACCATTTTTGTAACGGCAGAAGCTACACGAAGTTGTTGAAAAACCTTATTAATAAGGTTTCTAATATTGTTTCAGATGCTATTAAATCAAATAGCATTGTTGGTTCCATTAGCCATAATATTATTGAAAGCAACACTATCACTCATACCACTTATTGGCTTCCGAAGATTCATAAATAAAGGGTCCCCCTCAGACCCATTATTAATACTATCGTTGGGCCCACTTATCTCCTACTAAAGTATTTAACTCGTAAGCTTAAGCCTATGGTTGTTCATTCTCATTCTTTTGTGAAGGATTCCTCCTCTTTTTTCAATGAGTTAAAGTGTTTAAAATATGAACCGAATGACACTCTTGTTAGTTTTTATGTTGTCTTGCTTTACACCAATATCCCTATCAAAGAAGTGGTTGAAGTGATCAATCACATCACTTATCAGGAACCTCCCAAATTAGTAGAGATTTGTCTTACCTCTACCTTTTTTTAGCTTTGAGAGGTATTTCTATGAGCAGACTTGTGGTGTTGCTATGGAGTCTCCACTCTCCCTTATGGTTGCCAACCTTGTTTTGGAATATTTCGAATCTATATCCTTGGCTTCTTCTCCATTCAAACCAAAGTCGTGGAAGCAGTTTGTGGATGACACCTTCATAAACTGGTCACATGGTCATCAAAAGTTGGATTATTTTCACCAACACATGAATGATGAGTATATCTCGATTACGTTCACTATGGATACATAAGTTGATGGTATCCTTCCTTTTCTTTATGTTCTTATTTCTAGGAAGGATGATGGCTCTTTATATCACCATTTATTTTTGAAGAAAACCCACATTGAGTAGTATCTTCACGCGAGATCCCATCATTTTCCAGCTCAAAAGGTTGGTGTCCTCAACTGTACATTTGCCACTAGAGATCTTAGGGTTTCTGATGATGAGAATTTTGATTATGAGAAGGCCCATCTTCTTGATGTCTTCGGGAAGAATGGATATAGTAAGCGCCAAGGTATTAGAACTTTCTTAAATGCAAGTAGAGGTCTGAAACCTAAGAAATATCCTAGTGATTTAATTGGGAGTGTTCAAATTCCTTTATCCATGGTACTACCAAAAGAATTTCTCGAATTTTAAGGAAACATAATATCTCTTCCTCTTTTAGGCCTTTGAACACCATTCGTGGTTTGATTTGTTTTGTTAAGGACCCGGTGGAACCCAAGAGCATCAAAGGTGTCTATTTGATCCCTTGTTATGGTGGGATTCCTTATATTGGTGAAATTGGTTGCTCTATAAATATGAGAACCAGATAGCATGCTGCTAATATTAGGAATTTTAGGACTTAGTCCTTTGCTCTTACAGAGCATAAGGAGAAGACTAAACACCACATTTGTTTGGAGAAGTCCATTGTCATTGCTAGGGTGGAGTATTTCGATCACCACAAATTTAGGGTAGCTCTTGAAATTGAGGAAAGGTGTAAGACGCTAAACAAATAAAACGTGTGGAAAATTAGTAATTGTTGGAACCCTTCTCTTTGCTCTTGATTTGGTTCCCTCTCATCCTCCCTTTGTTTATTTTGTCTCTTTATTTTGATTCCTCTTTCAGTGGTGTGTATTTTTGTACTTAGTTATCTATAAAAATACTTATTAGTATTACTATTACTTATTTATGTTTTTTCACTTGTTTCATTTGTTTATTATTATTTTATTGTTTTTTATTAATTTTATTTTTGTTATAATTTTTGTACATTCTTATTATTAGTATTACCATTTTTTATCTAGGGATTGGCTCATTTGTTTATTTTGTTATTATTTAATAATTTTATTAATATTTTACTTATGTTTTCAATTGTTTGTTGTTTTCTAGTTTTTATTTTAGTTTATTTTTACCATTGATTTATTTTTATTTTTATTTTATTTTTATTTTGTTCAATTAGTATATGTGTGTTATGTTTAATAATATTATTTAGTCAAATAAGGTAAACGATTTAGTTATTATTTTTTCTTAACTTTCTATTTTATTATTTTATTAATTTTTTATAATGTTTAAGTTATTGACCGTTGCTTTTCCCTGCAGTATATATTTGTGTTTAGATCAGATCAATCATCATTCTCCTAATGATGAACTACATGCACAGTATTTTGAAACGTGTCTACCCTACAAAATTATGATGTGATTTTTCAGAAGAATTTTGTTTCTTAATAGCTATGGATCACATAAGTTCACACTCTCAAAGTAATAGGAGTGGTGTTAATAAAATAAGGGCGGGTAATTGCTTATGAATCTAGGAAGTTGAGAATCATGAAGAGTTGTATTCCACCCATGACTTAGATTGGTAATGGTGATACTAGTTTTGAAAGTTTGGAGGAATTACCTCATCAAGAGAATATTTGAGCTAAAAAACTAAGAATGAGAGCATAAAGAATATCTTCAATTAAAGGGATCAAAATTCTAGACAGAGGCAATGGAGAAAATTCATGAGTGAGTAAAGTTTCCATATTTGTACTTCAAGGGAAAAGGGAATGTAATGGGAAATATAGAAAAAATAACACCATGGATCTTCTCCCTAGTACCCTTGATAGTTAACTTGAGGGAGAATTTTATAGAAAAAATCCTTGGAGATAGATTATATTTTAAGGTTACATTAATACTTCAAAATAGGGAGCATATAGAACCAAATTTTGAGGGCTATGTCCTTCAAAAAGATGAGATAATTGAATTTCATGAAATTTATATGTACATCATGGAGGAGGGAAATATATGAAAAACCATGCTTGAGGAGTCCCATAAGGTAGTTTATTATGCATATACTAGCATGAAGAAGATGCATGCATACGTGCATAAACTTTTCTTTTGGGAAGAAATGAAAAAATATGTAGTCCAACTTTTCACTAAATGGATTGAATGTTATAAAGTGAAGGATAAGAATATCCACCCAAAAGCACTCTTATAATTGCATGATATTCCTATGTCTAAGTCAGAACTCATCCTTATGGATTTTTTTTTGGGTTTGAAACTAACTTCACAAAAGCACAACACTATCTTGATTTTAGTTTATAAGTTGATGAAAAGTTCCCATTTCGTCCCATTCAAAGGCACTTATGATGTCACCAATGTGTCATAGGTATTTATAATAAAATTGATCTAACTATACATGTTACCTAAATATCATTTATTATAGAGTATCTTGATTTACATGTAGGTTTTGTATAAATATACAGTCAACATTCGGGAATCATATCAATATGAATACTTCATATCTTCTAAACATATATGTACATGTTGAAAGAGTAAATCAAGCTATAGAGTAAATCAAGTTATGGAAGGCATGCTTAAAATGTATGCATTTATGGAAAAATATACTCAATGGGAGAAGTAACTTCCATTGGTAGAGTTTACTTACAATATTAGTTACCATAATTCAATTGAGATGCCTCTTTATCAAGATTTCTATGAGAGGTCATGCAGGACACCCCTGATTTAGAAAAGGTTGGAGGATACAGTAATAGTACAACCTAAGTTAGTACCATAAATGGAGGAGAATTTTCAATTAGGTCAACCGAATTGGAAAAAGGTTGAAGGAATATTAGGGTAGACAAAAAATTTATGTTGTTGGACATGGGACTGGTTGAAGTTATGAGGTGTGGGTGTGCGTTTTTATCATATCCAACCCAACAAGAGAACCATTCAATTCGGAAAATGGAAAAAGTTTTCACCTTGATTTATACGAAATTTTAGGATCAATGAAAAAATTGGACTAGTTTCCTATTGTCTTGTATGGACATCCCACTTGCATAAAATTCATGATGATTTTGATGTACATGTTATTGAAATTATGTTGCTAATAAATATTTCAAATTCAATTAGATGCAACTGAAAGAATTCGACTTAGGAATCATTATGGTCAATATATTATGCATATGTAATACAATGTTCAATTGCTAATGTGTCACTTTGTGGACTGGTTTAAGGTATAGTGAGACAAGTACATCCCAGGGTTTTCTACATTGGATGGCATAGAAAATTTAAGTTTATACTACCCCTAAAATTCTTACCACATGTGACACCTCATTTTTACCTAAATAACTGTTGATACTAAGTTTGTATTTGTATTTTCATGATGTATTATTTTTTAGTGCTATTTAATATTATTACATTTCAAATTGGACAGGTGGACATATTTAGATAAAATAGTACTTGAACTATGATTTTACTGTTTAAAATAATTGGGGTATGATTTATTTCTACCATGATAATTCTAATCAATATATTTTGGTACACACTAGTAATATGATAAGTAGGATCACCTGCCTCTATATATTGTTGTTATGAAGATGCTTTGATGAGAACTATCTTGTAGGTTGGAAGGGGGCTATGTGATAGCCATATAACCATGTTGAACATTGGTCAATGTCGATGAATTTAATAAGTAAGGGTATGACTTGTGTGTTATTGTGTTTGGTGCACACATGTACGAAATCACACCAGCTTAAGGGGTGTGGTTTTCCCTCTTAAGTTATTGGTCACAGGCAGAAAAGATATGGAGTCAAGCAGGTTACTGGAACATACTAGAACATAAAAATACAAGATATAGAAATAGCATGCATATTAAAATGTAAAAATTAAATTAAAAATTAAAAATATAACACAAAAGCTCTAAATAGCGTCAAGAAACTTCAATAATCCAAACAACAGCGCTTACGTCCCCTCTTATTGAGTGCTGGTAGGAAATGACAATGAAACTTTAACCCACTTGCCAAGGGGCCCTTAGAAATTGGGGTTCTAAGTCCTGATGCAAGGATGTCCTTACATCCCAGCTGCCTTGGCACAAAGTCTCCCACTCTCTACTCTGGTGGACTGGAGTTGTTGAATGGCCAACAACTGATTCCCCTATTTCTCTGCTCCGTATCACACACTGCTATTATTTCTTGGGGTAATTCTAGATAGCATAACAATGTGATCTCAAGTTACTCATCTCTTGGTGGAATTTATAGGATAATTCAAATACTCCTTCCCTCTCTTGGTACATTGTGGATGGTGACCTAAGAGATGAGGGTGATTGCATTGTGCGCCACCTTTATTCCATTGTGTGCTCCCTTGATGTCCTAGGGAGGCTTGGGTGGTTGTGCTTAGGCGGCTTCAAGTGTGGAAACAATGTCTTGTAGTGTGCTTTTTGTGGTCCCGAAAAGTGACTTCTGCCACTCCCAAGATTGCGTTCTTTTTGGGTCAAAAGGCATTCTTATCGAAAGATTTTGCACGCAAAATTATTTTTGACTAGTTCAAATTTGATTTTTCCTCAAACCTTAGAGATTTTTTAAATAATTCCAGATTCTCTAATGTTTCTCAGCCCTATAAATCCTTATGACTGAAATTAAATAATTTCATCTTTGCTTGTACGATTTTCGAGTGTTAACAGTTTCCTCCTAATGTGTGAGGTCTGGGAAGAGTTGTGTAGCTGAAATAAATTATAGTTTCTTTTTTGTATACTATGTGTAGAGAGAGAGAGAGAGACCTACGTGTAGCTCAGAATTGGAGACATTCTGCACCGGTTTGAAGAACGACCATGTCCTGTCAGACCCCTTTAAGAAAATATAATACAACATATACAAATTTTCTATGATGTGGGCATGTCCCAAGCTCATAATGTTGTGGCTAGTTGAACAAATCTATTTGAAGATACATGTTTATTTTGTGTCACTAATATGGTAGTGATCTTGTTGGTTGATAAAAAGGACTGCTGATGCCCTCCAGGTCATTGTTTCTTTGAAAATAGGTGGAATGTGGTACCTATATGCGTCAACTTGGTATAGCATATAACTATGCATGGTATGCATAGGTGCTGTTTGGGACCTTCCCATGTAAGAATTGTTGAAAGAGACACTTATGAAGGCACAAGTCTTCGACAAATTTGATCAAATTGCAATGGTTGTAAGGTATGATACCATCTTGACATGAAAGATTGTGTTATAGTCGAATTTCAGGAGGATCGGTGACATCTGTGGGAAATTTTGTCTCCCACAGTGCCACCCGAGGATGCCCCTTTTATGGAGAGGGGTGATCCAAGATACCACTTGCTTTTTGTAAAATAGGCATTGAGGTCGATGAAAACGAAGCCTCAACCGAACGAGAGGTTCATTGATTCAGGGTATTAAGATCCTAGATGTGATGGGTTTAACACATGCATGATGGCGAGGGATGACTGAAAACTGATGATGTGGATTCAGTGGTCAAAGGTCAGAGGATAAAAAGCAGCTTGGTGATAGTCATAACTACTTCTGATGGGGAAATCCCTGAAGTCGATAGGAATTCCAAGATTGGTATAAAATAGTTATGAATGTCATGGTGGCTTTTGTGTGAGGATGTCATACTCCAACCAAGGGTGACCAGGGACTGCTGCCATGGGGGAAAAAACAAATGATTAGGTGGTGGACATAGTGCGCCAATTACAGTATTTGTACACTTACAAAAAGAATAAAATAATCAGGTTTGGTTTGTACAAAACACAGAGACGGGTGCCCCAAAACATGAAAGTGTTCACTCACTGATGATGTGAGGAAGGTGTTTTACTGAAGGTGGGGTCCCCATTGGTTCGTCTCATGTGTGGGGTTAATGAAGCGAACGAAAAATTATCGCAGATGGGATTATGTGGGTGGAGGTATGGTAGGCCAAATGTGAGGTGCAATAGTGCGCTTTCAATTTTCTTGCAAAACATGGTCATCTGGGAAAGGGGTTTTATTTCGTATGGTAAAACTTGACCTTATGCATGGTGGATGAATGGGCATGAGTTTCTTTCCGAACTATAAATATATCGCCATGGTGTTACTCTTTTTGTGATAAATGGTCTACTTCGGGTGACGTGTGTTGGATCATAAAGATGATTGTTACAGGGAACTGCAATGCTTCTCATTTAATTATCAACCTAGGCCAAGTCTCATTATTTCAAGAGTGTAAGAAAAATATATGCAAGTGACATCAAAGGACAACTACTCTAAATTATCATAAGGAAGACTATATAATTCTTGAAGTTCAATCAAATAAAATTGAAATGGAATTATAAAATTCTTTTGACTATTCTGTGCTAGGCATATGCAGAAATGACTATTCCAACTAAAAAGAGAAAACAATGATTGAACAAGATACTGTGAAAAATTGAACAATAGTCCTAATAAATTGAACATCAGTTTTAATAAATTGAATAACAATTGTTTATCTAAATTTTGCAATGGAATTCTCTTTTAAATTAATATATACCATCTCTCTAAATCAAACAACATCCAAACGCTTCACAATAATAATGAAAACGTCCAACTTTAACCATATACAGGAATGAACAGAAGTCATGCTAAAACTAATCAAATTAGTATAAAAGCATTGGAAAATGATGAAAGCATCTAAACAATTATTAAAACATTGATTGTAAGCAGGAAAGAATGAATGATGAACTATTGTAATGAAAGTGAAAGTCGTAGCATCTTATGTTCACAATTCAACCAATTGAATGATATCTCATGAAATGCATTAGGTGACTGGAAATGCAAGTTCTATAATTAAACGTATAGCATAGAAGTAGTGAAGAAACTCCCAGGGCTGGGCCCAAAGCCACCATAAGTATACTACTAAGGAAAACTCATAGATTGTCTATTCAAAAATGCCAAAATATTTATTAAGCTGGAGCTTAATACATTAATAAAAATGGTCAATTATGTCCCAATACATATATTACATAAGAAAGTTTCTATTCATATTTGTCTATCGTGTTTCTCTTCGGCCTTTTAAAGGAGAATTCAATAGTCATAACGAGTCCTTTTCATATAGGATCCTGTTGCTCGTGGCTGTCATTTGAGTCCCGCAAGCATGGATGTTCCTTTCCATCATCCGTCGGCCCATGGGAGCCATCATGATCCTATTTTCCTCTATTTTCAGCTATCTTTCGGTTATCATCAGTTCAATAGATTTGTTTCCCTATCAATAAAGATATAATAAGTCAATTTTCCATTGTTAAATGTACCTTTTATCATCAGTTCATTTTGTTCTGAATTTACATTAATTCCCTTTCCTTTATTTCTAATATGAGGGGAAAAATCATAGAAGTGCATAACAATTCATGGTAAATATACGGTGAAACGTACCTTATTCTTGGCCCAACATACTCCCCTACTTACCTATTTTCAGGTCCTCATGTAAAAAAATGGTTGAGGTGCAACTAGGTTAGAGAATATGTAAGGTAGACTTCTTCTTTATAGAGTCTCAAGCCATGTTTATGTATGATATTTGCAAAGGCAGAGTTTGTGTGCCCATTTGGAAGCTCATAATCACGATGATAATCCTCAGGGGGATACCAAATGAGAGGGCACCTGTACTTTCACCCTATCCATGTAGGGCCCATGTTGAATATTAGATTGTTGTATAAAAGGAATCTGGAGATAGTTGCTTTGAATTTTCTGTAACCAAATGGATCTTTGTTTTTCACATTGTTCATGGAGGATATCCACCTCTGTTTGGCTACTACCAAAGTTGCTTCCCAAATGTGCTCAAAGTACTCCAGCCCATGTTGTATGATATCCTTGTGGATAGGTCCCAGGTTAGTCCTTACTCCTTTCCTCTGCATGAAATTCTTATGTTGGGTGAACAGGTACAAAGGTCTAGTAGGCTCCCCTCTAACCCATAGTTCTAGGCCATGCTCCCTCTTCTAGAATGTGTTGTAGGCTTTAGCTCACCGAGTCTCATTATTGGAGAAAGATAGGAAAGACTAGAACTGAATGTCCCTTGTAAAAGGGGTTGGGATTACTATCCCTATCCTCCTATAGAAATAAATTGTGTAAGTATAATTCACACAAAAGATATTTGACCTGCTCATTCTGCTCATTGCATCATTTGACGAATTCCTCAACGATTTTAAAATTCGTGGGATTCCCTTCCCTGACAGCCTTGATTTGCGTAAGTAGATACCATTCTACTAAAAATATTGAATATTTGGTGGCTATTGCCCTGCACGCTAGTACATCAGAGTAAAGAGAGAAACCATACTAGTTTTCTTCTTCGCTTGTTCCACCTGATCCTGTTCTTTCTTTACCTTTGCATTTTCTTCTCTGATTTGAGAAAATGTCTCATCCTGAGTTGTAGAAAGGTCTTTGAATTTATTCAATAGTGCCTGATGTTCTTGTGTAGGTACTACTTCCTTTCTGCATTGTGCCAATTCATGCTAGGCTTGAATTAATTCATTATAAAAAAAATTTATTGGCAGCCTTTTCTACTAGGGGAGTGTAGGCAGGTGTATCCTCCATTTGAGTTTCCTTTTCTTCTAGGAGTTTTAGCCTAGTCTGCATAGAAGCTTCAATAGTGTCCACTAGGTCAGTCTGTACCTCAATCTTAGTAATTTCTATCAATTGGGTGGTAAACTCTATTTGGGTTTCTATTGTAGCCAATTCTTTATTAGGCTTCTGATCCTTGCTTACTTCCTTCAACTGTTTCTTCAGATGTTTTATCATTTTTCTTAGCCTCTTCTAGGTCCAGGTCATTTTAATTAACTTCTTTTCAACTGGTTTCTCTTCTATCACAGTTTTGGCAAGGTATGGAGGAGAAGCAGCTTCGTTTTCAGGAATGGTGGTGTTAATTCCAAGGTTATCAGTGGTGATATTTCCTTCTTTCACTCTGAAGTTTATTTCTGTATTAATGTCCCGACTGGGTGAGATAATTTTCCCTTCAGGTGTTAGGGGGATTGTATCCATGCCTGTATTTTGTTCTAAGGGGACAGTGTCCTCTGATTGATTTTTAGATTCAGCTACCCCTGCTTCCTGGTCTTCCCTATTCACCCAATCACTCTCGGGAGGAGATAAGGCCCTAAAAGCCTACGATTCATCCTATTAGGGTAATATTTCAGTGTGGCCATAGCTACTAGTAGTAGTAGATTGATTCAATGATTCCTCTTGCTCCTCATTTTGTCCAGATGGACTTCTAATTTCATGGGATGCCCTCATTTTCTCCAGGACTCGAGCCATTTCTTCTTCATAGTGTTGTAAGGGTATGTTTTAAGGGCTTGAAGGTGGTGTAGGGGATGGCCTTGCCTCATCTAGCAATTCCGAGGCGTATTTCTGTAATTGAAGTCTTTCAAACCGTCTCACTTCCCTAGTTTTGAAATTGAAGCACGGGCCCTTTTCCCTCTTCCTTTCTTGGGTATGTTCATTCTAGGAAGCTCAATTTCTGTTTCGACAAGGTTTTCTTTAGGGGAATGCAGGGCAGGATTAACAAATCTATCGCAAGATGTCTATTGTTTGCCTAGCTCATGAATGATAATTAACTTGATTAAGACATGGTGGTTGACGACTGCTTGGGGATTTTTGGCCTTTATAGTTTCAACAACAGTGTCGTGTAATAAATAATTCAAGAAGAAGGTAGATTAACTAATTTTTTTTTGTTTAAGAACAACTAACAATTTGAGTTGGCGGGGTTTTACCATGTCTTGGTGTCCATCACATGTGATGTATCTTTGAATGAACACTACCAATTCTTTCTAAGGTTTTTCTAGGTATGCAAGGTTAATCCCCTTTCCTTTCAATTCCAATGGTTCTCTTACGTCCTGGTATGTTGAGATTGCTTCTCATAGAATAAGATGTTTTTCAATCCACCTTTATCCCTTTGCTGGTATTCTAGAGACCTCCACGATGATGTCCTCTGTGACCAGTATAATCCTTCCTCTCAGTTTGGTATGTCCCTCTTGTAGGATCTGCAGGAAATCAAATGCTATTTTTGTTTCAAACCCTTGTAGTTTCTATTGGTATGGAAACCAGCCAACTTGCTGAAGAATGGTGCGAGCTGTGTCTGAGATTGAGAAGGTCGTGGGTTCATTTCAGAGATAATTTATTCCCATGGTTAATGTGTTATCTAAACTAATTTATCCTTCTATTTTCATTTCTTCTGGCCTTGTTGGTTAGAATAAACACTGAATGCGAGAGAAGAAATAAATTGCAACCTTATGTTGTAAGTGTATGTAACTTAATATCGTAAATGCAATGATATTTTGGTCCCATCAGCGTATCCGAAGGAAGTTGTGTAGGGAATTCACTTTCTTAATATTTATGGATATATACACCCCTTCTCTCAAAATAAGGGCATCCACGACCTTAATTACAAGAGAGATTAGATCAATCATGAATGCATACGAGGGAAAATGTCAGAAATCAGTAATCACAGTTTGTATGAGAGAACAATGCTTGTGGCCTTCGAGCTCAAGAAAAGAGGGGAGATTGAAACAATCTTGAATGCATGTTGTGCAAAGGTTAGAATTTAAATTTATCATAAGTGTATCTTAGGGGGAAATGACCAAAGAAGGGGAGAAAGTGATATAGCAATTATTATGATAGGATGTCCATATTTAATGGTAGGGTATGACAGAAGCATGATAGTGATGGATAATGATTGGTGCCATCATCTCGTAATTTAAACATAAAAGGATAGCTCATTCATAGTTACTTATGTGGGTAAATAGTATTCTCACTTATTCAAGTAGTGTGTTTATCTCGAAAATGGATGAAAATATGAGATAAGGCATATATAAAAGTAATTAGCTATCGTTAGAAAAATGCTCTCATACCACAAGTAGAGCCACTGCTGCCAGTAGGTGTTCATAGCCTCGACAGGGTTGTTATTTTAACTTGAAAAATGAGCCAGAATGCTCTATGTAAAATTAGATATTTTTCCAATTTTATGGAGAGATCATCGTCCTGGCATGGTGGCCAGGTAGTCAAGGTGCCACTCACTGGAGTTGTAATAGAGTAATCAGGCTGGCTCATGATGAGACCTCCTATCCTTCAAGCGGTTGGAATTGTCGAGAAAGTCATTAACCTGGTGTGTTGGCCATTATGGGCATGTCGCCTACTAAAACCTTAAGATCATGGTAGGCTGGCTCATTATGAGACCCCCTATTCTCTCTTAAAAATTTTCATATAGACATAATATTTCTTTTTGAAAAGTAGGAATTTTTCTTTGTTTTATAAAGAGACCATTCTGCTGGTGTGAAGCCTAGATAGTCATGGTGCCATTCACTATGATTGTAATAGAGTGATCAGGCCGGCTCATGATGAGACCTCTTGTCCTTCAAGTAGTTGGAGTTGTCAAGAAGGTCATTACCCTGGTGTGTTGGCCATTATGGGCATGTCACCTGTTAAATTGGTATGATCATGGTAGGTTGGCTCGTGACGAGACACCCTATTCTCTTTTTAAAAATTTGAATGGAAACATAATATTTATTCTTTATACATGAAGGGAGGCTCATTCACTCCTTAAGAGTTGGGGATGGTGCGAGAAGTAAAAAAGAATGCCAATACAATTATACTCCTTATTCCTATATCCTTATGTCAAAGGGAAATACTACTCGAGAGTGTAGAAATATATATCGTTATAAGGCTATGAATTGTGTGATAACATGTTTGAGCTGGATATGTCTAGCTCTTTATTGCATAGATATACCATGTTAGCTTCTGGAGTAGATATTTCCATCAAAGTTCCAAAGGATCATCATATTAGTAATATTACTTCTTTTCTCCTTTTTAGGTGCCAATTACTACTTAGAATTGTCTTTTACAGCTAGTGTGTGAAATGAGGAGTGGGTTTTGCGAAAAGAGATCATAAAAAAGAAAGAAGGATCATGCTTATAAAGGGAAGAAAAAAAATAGTTTTTCAATCCGATTGAACAACAAAAACTACACATGGATGTTCAATCCAATTGAACAGCAGCTGTTCAATTGGATTGAACAACAACTGTTTAAAAATTTGAACAAAAAAAATAAACAATCAAATGGACACGTATGTTCAATCTGATTGAACATAAGCTATTCAATTGGATTGACCAACAACCATTCAAATATTTGAACAACAAAAATAAAAATGGAAAAGGACACGGCTATTCAATATGATCGAATAATTTTTTTTCAATTGGATTGAACAACAACTATTCAAAGATTCGAACAACAAAAATAAACATGCAAAAGACACAGTTGTTCAATCCGATTGAACAACAGTTGTTCAATTCGATTGAACATCGGTCGTTCAAATATTTGAACAACAAAAATAAACACTCAAAAGACATGGTTGTTGAATCTGATTGAACAATAGCTATTCAATTGGATTGAACAACAGTCGTTGAAATATTTGAACAACAAAAGAGATGATGAAGGAAAATGATACAACTGTGAGTACGAAGAATGTAGAAAAAAATAAGAAAAATATGAATTGCAGGGAAATTATATACAATATTTACAAAAAGGAAGTAGAAAGCTCTCATGTACTTAAATTTGTGGGGCTATCACCCCTTGTTGCTAAAATTTCGATGGTAGGATCATTGTGTATCTGTTGGCAGAAATACTCCCTTGTAAGTGGTTTATGATAGAGGTGCACTTTGTGCCCGGTGACTTGAAATGTAGAACCAAATCTATCTATGGTGGTCAAGGTGAGGGTACCATTGTTGTGTACTTCCTGAATTTCGTATGAACTGAGCCATCTTGTTTGTAACTTGCCCAAAAAGTGTTGGAACCTACAGTCATAGAGAAGTGCCCAATCTCCTTTCTGGAATGTCTTATTTTTGATGAGGTTGTCATGCCACTTAGTTCGTTGTTGTTGGATGATTGCGGTGCGGTGAAAATCCAGTAATCGTATTTGATATAATTCATTTATTTGTTGTATTCTTCTAATCTGGGCCTCGGTCGAGTCCAGCCCTACCCCTTGGGCTTTCCTTAGACTGTTTATTTTGAATTATATCGGAAAAATAGGCTCCCTTCCAAATACCAGATGATACGGAGAATATGGTGTTTTTCCATGTTGTTCGGTAAGCCCACAAGGCCTCTCGTAGTATAGTAGCCCAATCTCGACGACGTGTCGATACCATTTTAGTGATAATTTCCTCGCAGACCTTGTTGGTACTTTCAACCTGCCCGTTTTCCTGCGGGTGGTAGGGAGATGTGACTCTACGGATGATATCGTGGTTCTTCAGGGTGGCCATAATTTTATTTCCCACAAACTGTGCCCCTCCATCAGTTATCACTTCCCATGGTAATCCATATTGCAAAAATATCTCAAAAAGAAAATTAATCACAGATTATTTTGTAGCTCTTGATAAGGCCACTGTTTCTACCCACTTTGTTATGTAATCTGTGGCAACCAATATGCAGATCTTTTGGTTTGATGGCGGGTTGAATGGTCCAATGAAGTACAGTGGCCATCGTTCGAATGGTTCTACTACCAATTGTGGTTGTAATGCCATTTCATCAGCTTGGCTCGAGCAGCCCATTATTTGGAAACTATCCCAGGCTTGGACATATTTCTTGGCATGTTTAAAAATCGTAGGCCAATAATAACCCATTTGAAATACTTTTTGGCCCATTCTGCGATCTGAAAAATGGCCACCACAAGGTTCATCATGACACACCCATAGAATGTCATAAATCTCATCTTCCTGGATGCATCTTCATATACTCATATAAGCGCCTATATGAAAGAGGTATCCACCGAACCAGGAGAATCTAGCATTGTGATGAACAATCAACTTCCATTCCCTTGGTGTTAAATGTCTGCGCAGCTTTCCTACTGCCAGGTAATTTTCTACATCTGCGTACATGGTGTTTTTACCGCTATGGTGAACAGATGCTCATCGGGAAACTGATCATCCATCGCTAGTGTGTCATCTGATCTGGGAATTCTGGATAGGAAGTCTACAACCACAGTCTCCTTCCGTGGATGGTCTTTGATAGTTATATCGAATTCCTGCATAAGAAGCAACCAACAATTTACTCTCCCATTTGTGATTGTTTTATTATCCATATATCTAATGGAAAAGTGATAAATATAGAGGAGTACTTGATAGCCAATTATATAATGTCTAAATTTACTGATAGCATAAATGGAAGCCAAGAACTCTTTTTCAGTCGCTGTATAGTTTAATCATTAGGGGAATTTTGACGTCTAAATGGGGCCTCCTAAGAAAAATGTACAAAAAAAATAAACTTTATAAGAACCAATAGTATTCAAGATGATGATGTCAACTATGGGGGATAATTAACCATTTTTAAGTTAAAAGGTAAAAATATTATGAAATAATAAAATAATAAAACTACTTTTTCAACTTGTATTTTCAATTTATCTCGCAAAGTTTTTACTCAAATTTCGAGCAGGAGTACTCGTTGGATGGAAAATTTAATTCCTCATCGAAGGAGTGCCCATGTTGCATACTTTGGATGAACCCTGCTACACGAAAAATGAGAAATTCATGAAAAAACGTGATTGCAATTGTTACACAACATTTTGTCACTATCCCTACAATCCCCATCTCACCCATTGGAGGGTCATTTCTGTGATCAATAAGTAGTGTCATGCCTTGAAAATACCATCATTGTATCCATTTTCATGAGAGTAATATCCCTTATGTTGACAATTCCCTGAGTAGAGACTCAAAAACCCTTGTTTTTTCCTTGGCGCAGGTAGTCAGTTATACCCTCGTGCTGAAGAGGAAGATTACCACTAGGCCCCATGCCAGTTGGCACTCTGTCCCAGTTTGCCACCCGTGCTGAGCTATTTATGGAATGTTTTTTAAAAATCACGGTGGAGATTCCACTCCAACCACTTCGAGGATGAGTCATTGGGGGTGGTTAAACTGAATAAACCAGAGACTCCTTCCTTTAGTTTATGGTTTCCACCTCTTATTGGAACTCCCTAAAGGATAGGCCTCCCTCCCACCTTTGTAGGGATCCTAACCTCCTCCTTTTCCTCTATAAAAAGAAGTTATCTCTCTTTACACAAGCTAGCTGAACTTGGAGAATTGAGCATACTATAGAAGAACTACTGGAGAGATAGAATAAGAAGGAATTATGTTGAGAGAGCTTGAGTCCATGTCTTTTGAGAGAGCTTGAGTCCATGCCTTCATCCCGTCTGATTTCCCTAACGAGCATCTGAGAAGCACTCTGACTGAACCCTGCTGGAGGAGATTGCAACATCAAAGAATTGGTTGTAACTCTTCCTTATATTAATACATATACGTGACTATTTTTTGGTTCCCATTTTTTATTATGTTAGATGTTTAATGCAATACGCTTAGCCCTCTTTGACTGGCTAGTAGTTATGAGTAAAATTATTATGTCGTATGTTGTTCTTGTTTTCTGTTCTATGTGTAGGTATCTGAGCATGACTGCGGAAGGATTTTGATTTTCCAAGGCAGGAGTGAGAGGCCACCACCGCTACAGCAACGACGACAGCGTTGGACTCCAGGTAGGCCAATCTACCTTGTCCTCTTTTCATTCAGTAATTAGGAATCAACACTCTAGCATGTCTCTTTGATTCTATACCCACTTTATGGCTAGAGCGATCATCTCTGTCTTCAGAGAGGATTTACCTACTTAAAAAATTGGCAACTCCACTAGGGATCAGTGCGAGTTTGTCGTTTCGTCTTTTTGGGTCAGTTTCAATAATTGATTTACTTATCTACCTTTTCTGGTTTGCTTGCTTAGTTTACATCCTCTGTTCAACTCCAGAGTGTGAATATTGACCTCTGCACATTAGGTTTTTGTTTTTCCCCATTTTTCCCATATTTATCTAGCTTGGCGCGCTTTTCATCTGAACAGTCACGCTGATTGGTGCAGGTTTCTCTTGTTGCAGTCATGCCAACCCCTGTATGGCGTGGATTAGAGTCTTACAGTTGCACCAACTCTTGTAAGATTTGGTTTGACCCCTTTAATGAGTCTTTTGGTCGAGTGTGTTTGCTTTTGGGTTATTTTTCATGTGTAATTATGCCTTTGAGACTGTTTTGACTGTTGTCTAATTTCTTTTCTTAGTTTTTTGTCCATATTCTTATCAGTGTGAATTGAGGCCTTAGGTTTTCTAAGTGTTTGGTGCACTGAGCCTTCTGTTTGGGAACAAAGTCATTTTGATTGTTGTCAGTCTCATCCTTGGATCGATTGCACTTAGTTTTCTTGATCATTTTGAGTGATTGCTTTGGTTGTAGGGTAATTTCATTTATCGATTGATTCTTTTCTTTATTACTCCAAACATACATTACATTTCTTGTTTTGGGTCGTTTTGAAAATTTTTTCTGGGTTTGGAAGATTGCAGCATTAGTTTGAGTGATTTCTTGTGTTTATTTCTTGTTTTATTGAGTCATTCAATTTCGATTATTACACAACACTCATGCTAGTGTTTTTTTTCATCTTTTCATGTAATTAGTGCACCATGTACTTCTTTTCATTGAAAAGAAAAAAAAACAAGCATATTTTGTATTCTTTCATTGCACCGAAAGTGAAATATTCTTTTGTATAACTAGTGTCTGATTGTCTAGGAAAGAGTTTCATTTTCGTTTTATTGTGCTAGATGCATTAGTGGATTTCTTCATACTTTCATTGTTTTCTTTTGTTTGAAATATCTCTATCCTTCTTGTAACTAGCATTCATTGAATCAGAAATGATGTTCGTTTGCATATAGCTTGCATTTAGGAATTTTGATATCCAAATTCAATAGGGCCTTAAAACTAGAACATAATCCAAGATCAACTTTAAAATTAATTTAATTAACCTAAGGAAGCATTGAAACCTAATGAAACATTTTAGTAGTCTAGGTTAGAGACATGTTCCAGCGTCTTAAACCCTAGTAGCTATCGTTCACCATGTGGCCTTAGACAACTCTAGTACGGACATGTACTGCCCGTACCGTCTAGTATATAAATGGAGACCCCTCTAGGTTGCAATAATTTTATCCATAGGAAGCTGAGTCTACCGCCTTGTAACCGTGATAAACCGAGCACAGCATTCTAGGAGACTACCTGCACATACGTCAAGTCCTTGGTCATTTTTTTTTTCATTTGATCACCAAGGTGTATATGGCAGTTCATGGAAACCTGGTAGACCCTCTTTCTTAGCATTCTAGAGTAGTCATTTTGATCTTTTCATGAATCTTTAAAAAAGAGAAGGGATCATCGAGTGCTTGTCCTATCACTCTTGTTTAAAATTGAAAGTGACTAGAGTCATATTTTTCCTATTTCTCGACTCTTAAAATATGAAACGATAGATTTTTGTTTCAATGTCTTAAAAAATTAACTACCCGGAAAATATTCCTTTTTTAAATTTATATTCCTTAGAATTTTGTTTTACGGTTGTTTCCAATGGCAACATTTATGGAGTTTACCAACCAAGGAATCCCCTTGGAAGGCAATCCTAGTCCTTTTCCTGCTTTTGGGAATGTTGGTGCTCCTTATATGGCAACATTGTCTCTACCTGGGTTAACTGTTGGGTTGCCTGTTTGGTTATTCTCGACCTCCGTGGTCTCGAGTATTCTTCCCTTTTTACAATCATCCACTCAACCTGAATAAAATCATGTTAATTCTAAGGTGGACCTCTCCGCTTCTTCACCCGTTTCTTCATCCTCCTCTTATACTTCACCTGGTGAAAGTTTGAATTTTGGTAAGGCTAAGAAGAAGAAGAAGAAGTCAGATAAGAGAGAGGCAAACTTTCTAGTTATTTCTCCTGAGAAACCTTCCCTTGATAAACCATCCAGCCTTCCACGGAAATTAAAATTCCCACGCATTTTGTGAATAGGAGACCATCTTCTTCGAGACTACCCTGGAATTCCCAAGGTACTTGAAGCATGGTCCAACGATCGTCCATCGTTGTCTTTGGCTTCCGGAAGTCATATTGGTAGCACATCCTCGACTAGCCATGATAAGACTCATAAGATATAGGGTAAGATTACCAATCCATGTAAGTTGTGTGAAGGGCAACATCCCATTCACCTTTTTCCATACATGGATCAAGCCAAGAGAGTGTTGGACAACCCTACTATTTGTACACCCTACCTTCTGGCTGGTTACCAGAAGCTTTCTTCGAGTCCTCTGCTAGTTGATCCAATGATCGATCAAGGGTCATCCTTGGTCGATCCATCTCCCTCAGAAATTCAAATTCACGAATCCATTACTGACCAACCATTGGTCGAGGAATCGGTCGATCTGATCCCGCCTATGGCTCATCAAGGATTTTCCATCGAGAGTGGATCTCATGCCCCTCATGTTCTTCTTGTTTCTTCAGATTCCTCAGACTTGGAGAACGATTCTCCCATCCCTATAGTTCAAGAAGTTTCTCCTCCTGCTCCCATGATGGAGGTCTAGGAGGATGCTCCTCTTGCTCCAGCAACACCAGGGGATGACCATTTCAGTTCTATGGTACCCCCTCCAAGTAGTCTGGTCACTTCCTTCAATTAGAGTCGATTTGTAGGATACCACCTTCCTTCTTATCTGCCTTTTTAGGTAATGGTACATACCTTTGATGTGGTCGTACCCAGCACCATTATAGATGAAGGCGCATCTGTTAGTATTCTATCTTCCACTACTTGGCAAGATTTTGGTTCTCCACCGCTTGTGCCTGTTACGCAGAATCTGTTGGCTTTTAACAGAGGAACGAGTCAACCGTTAGGGATCCTTCTGAAGTTGACTATTACTTTGGGAGGAAAAACTGTCTATATAGATGTGATGGTGGTCCAAGGTCCCTTGGATTTTAATTTACTCTTGGGATGTGACTATGCTTATGCCATGGGCGTAATTGTCTCTTCCCTCTTTCGTGTGATCTGTTTTCCACACAAAGGTCATATCATGACCATTGATCAGCTTTCATTCTTTGGTCTTGAAATGACATTTGGTCCACCATCGCCCCTTCCAGGTCTTTACCCACTAATTGTATCTTCCCTGGCACAGGTTAATTATGTGGCCACCTATCCCATGCCCACATTCAGTGATAGTGTCGTTTTGCATCGTGTGCTAGGGTCATTGGGTCCTGATTTCCAAGATGTTGTGAACCTATTGGAATCCATGGATTCTTATTCGACATGATGAGTTGTCTTCAGAGCATAGTTCATCTTCTTGTGTCAAGATCCTTAAAAAATGAAGCAAACTCTTCGAAGCAGAGTTCATTTTCTTGTGTCAAGCTACTTTAAAAATGAAACAAGCTCTCGGAGTAGAGTTCATTTTCTTGTGTCGATCTCCCTAAAAAATGAAACAAGATTTTGAGGATAGTTCATATTCTATGTCAACCTCGTTAAAAAAATGAATTAAGTCATGAGGATAGTTCTTTTAATGTGTCAACCTCATTAAAACAATGAAGCACACTCCTATTCAATTCGAGCCTTTGATTAGATCTCATAAGATCCTGGTCGAGTCTTTCTCTTATCTCATAATTTGAACCTTCACTCCATCTGATTTTTATTAATTACATCTAGATTGAATCTTGGGGGCATGTACCTTGAATTGAGTCACCATGTTGGGGGCATGACTGTGGGCATACGCGTGCCCATATTTCAAGCATAGTTTAACTTTGTTTCAAGCTTGTGTAAAAATGAAACTAGCCTCAAGCAGAGTTTCCTGATTTCAAGCTTGTGTAAAAATGAAACCGTTCTTATTCTACCTCTCGTGATTTCCATTTTATCAGCCTATTTTTCTAGATGAACCTTAGTTTTCTTATTCCATCGTCACCATATTCTCAGCCGATCATATGCCTTCACTTGATTATTTTACCCATTCCTGAGGAACTGCTGTGATGAGTGGTCTTATTAGCCAGCCAATCAACTTTTACTTGTTTTGAGCAGTTCCACCATCACTGGAACCAGTTGCTACCCTTAATACTAATTGTTCCTTCAGGTGGAGTCATATTTAAGCTCTTTTATGACTCTCTAAAATTGAAAATATTGTTGAGACTCTTGTCGTTTTGAACTCGTTAAATGGTTGCGAAGCGATATCTACCTAGTATATGTTTACCCTTTTTTTAGGCTAGGATAGATTATTTACGAAAAAGGAATACCTTAGCCTATAACGACTAAGAGATTCTTTCAGATATTGTTTTCTACCTTTTTGGATCTGAGAGGCTATTTACAAAAAGGGCCATGATGTATTTTTCTTTTCTACCTTCTTTTCAAACTCTCTAAACATGAAAATATGCCGAGTTCTCCCTTTGCCAGACTCGTTAAAACCTGATGACATCGGACTTCGTCACCATGAAGTTATTTGAGTTCCTCCTTCATAGGGCTCGTAAAATGTACTAGGTTGAATTTTTCTAAACGAAAAACTTACAGCATAAGCATATGCTATACCCTTCAAGCTTGTTTCAAAAATAATTGGGGTATTCACCAAAAATGGTGGGGGAAAATGGAATCAAGCTTTAGTTATGTTGGCAGTATGTTGCTCTTGAACATGGCACTTGTTTGGATTCGTGTTGGGTTGGGGACATCTCATTTCTTCATTTTTGCCTCCATGGGTTTGGGTAATCTCTTTTTACCTCTCATCTGCTCTTTGCCATGTCATCATGACCTTAGATCCTTTGATGTCAAATACTGCCAAATCCAGTGTTGTGCTACTGATATGTTCAAGAGATGTTTTCCTTTGTAGTTTTAAACCTCCCTCTGATTCTCCGTTGGTCCTATTTCACTATCATCATGTTCCTCTATCTCATATCGATAATGTGGGAAACATTATGGCCCACTTTAGATCAAGTCACTTCCTATCGACTTTAGCTCATTATCCAAGAATTTGATCTAGAGACTCCGTTCTGGTACCTTTGAGCCTTCATGCCTCAATGACAAGTTTTTCGCATTCAATGCAAGGTCCACGTCATTTGCCTTCGATTGAGTGATTTTTCAGATGTTAGATGCTAGATCACTGTTCACATTCCATGGATTGTACTAATTGTACCTTGAGAGCCATTGTCATTATTAGTGGTTTCTCTCGTGCATGTTAACAAATTTCATCATTGGTTGGTAATCATGTGATTTTCTTGCTTGTTCAACTTCAACTCATATATTCGCATGCTTGAATTTGTAATTTTTCAGGTCGAGATGGAGCACAAGACCCTGGGTTTTGTCTGATAAAATCCAGGCTACGGATTTTGGTGGATTATCATGATTTATTGCATGATTCTTTTGATTGGATGGCTGCGACCATACCGAGTCTATTTGTTGATCCTTACTGCTGGATGGCTATGTCCATACTGCAGATGTCAGTTTTTATATACTCTATTATGGATGGTTGTGCCCATACCACATGTTCATGTCTTAGATATATCAGTTGTATTTGTAATTGTAGGTTTTCTGACAGTGGTGTTTGGTTCGAATGCGTTCTCATAAATAATTTCACCTCTCCCTACCCCTCAGACCTCATGCTTTAGGGGGCTTCTGTTACAGAGCATTTTCTCACTATCCTTGCAATCCCCATCTCGCCGATTGGAGGGTTATTTCCATGATCAATAAGTAGTGTCATGCCTAGCAAGTACCATCAATGTATACCTTTACATAAGAGTAATATTCCTTCTATTTACAATTCCCTAAGTAGAGACTCAAAAACCCTTGTTTTTTCCTTGGCGCAGGTAGTCAGTTATATCCTTGCACTGAAGAGGAAGATTAACACTGGGCCCCATGCCAGATGGCGCTTTGTTCTAGTTTTCCACCCATGCCGAGCTATTTATGGAATGTTTTTTAAAAATAGAGGCGAATATTCCACTCCAATCACCTCGAGGATGAGTAATTTGGAGTGGTTCAAATGAATAAACCATGGACTCCCTCCTTTAGTTTATGGTTTCCACCTATAATGGGAACTCCCTAAAGGATAGGCCTCCCTCCCACCTTTGTAGGGATCCTAACCTTCTCCGTTTCCTCTATAAAAAGAAGTTATCTCTCTTTACACAAGCTAGCTAAACTTGGAGAATTGAACATACTATAGAAAAACTACTGGAGAGATAGAATAAGAAGGAATTACATTGAGAGAGCTTGATTCCATGCCTTCATCCCATTCAAATTCACTGACGAGTGTCTGAGACACGCTCTGACTAAACCCCGTCGGAGGAGACTGCAATGTCAAAGCATTGGGTGTAACTCCTCCTTCTATCAATACATATACATGACTATTGTTTGGTTCCCATTTTGTATTATGTTAGATGTTTAATGAAATATTCTTAGCCCTCTTTGACTGGATAATAATTATCAATGAAATTATTATGTAATCTGATGTTTTTGTTTTCTGTTGTATGTGCACGTATCCGAGGATGACTATGGAAGGATTTTGATCTGCCAAGGCAGGAGCAAGAGGACACCACCGCTCCATCAACGATGATAGATTTGGACTCAAAGTAGGTCTATCTACTGTGTCCTGTTTTCATTCAGTAATTAGGAATCAACACTCACTAGTAAATTTGGCCGAATTTTCGATGGTCACTTTGTCACTATTTTGACACATAATCATTGCAAGAGCAACAGTTTGAGGCCGGAGAAAATGTGGTTAGCCTTAGAGTCACAATTCCGACACTTCAATAAAGCGTCAGAAGAGCGACACTTGTTCTGATGTTTGCAGACTACCATTGGTCATCCGACGTTATCCAAAGCATCGTTATTTCGACGTTTTATAAGCGTCACAATACCAACATTTTATAAGTGTCACAATACCGATGTTTTATGTTGTGTAACTAGCTCCAAAAATAGAAGAAAAGAGATATGAATGCCTTAGAAATAAGCCACTTCGAGGGGGAAACCTCCAATACATTACATAAATAAACAATTCTTGGATGATCCAATTTACAAAACCTCCTTTCTATATATAGGAGTCCATGGGGCCATAATGTAATCCTAGTGGGCCACAATTTAATCCTAGCCGACCTAACAATAATAATTTAAGGGCAAAATAATAATAAAATGGGGGTTACAAGGGTACAATAATAACAATAATGGGGTTACACTAACAGAAATAAGGGACTATACTAGTAATATAGGGACCTAACATGCCCCTCTCCTTCAACAAGTGTTGTCCTCAACGCTTGATTATTTCTTGATGCTTCTGTATAAAATTCTCATCCTCACATGTGAAATATTCTATAGGAAAGTTCTTCCACTTCCTGAGATACTCTGAAATTGATCGTACTTGTTGAGTTCTTGTTTCTATGACTGCTTCATAACTTCTTTCGATATGATGTTGATCTTCCTGTTGTTTCATTCGATTTTGTGCCAAATTCAGGTTATCCTTTAAGAGTTGGAGAACTTGTTGTTGATGCTCACTGTGATCTTCCACTAATTTATCATCCATATTAGCTATTATTTGATCCTTAAAAACATCCAACTTATCCTCCATTTTTGCTTTTAAACCATCTATTTCATCTTCGGTTGTTCTTCGTAAGATCGAAATTTGTTGCACTTGGTACCGTAATTTTGATATCTCATATTGCAATTCTTCCTCCTCATGCGTCATAGTATAGCTTTTTGAGGGCTTAATGGGTATGGAATTATTTTTTGGAGGCATAATAGAACCCATTACTGAAAAAAATTCTCCAATATGCCCTTGGAATCAATTCAACTTGATTCTTCAAACAAGACTTATGCAATTCGGAAAACAACAATACACACCTTTTTCTTGCTTTGAGGAGCTCGATATTGAAAGTGTATTATCTCTGTGATTGCAGCACTTCAATATTTGAATTGTAGAATTGAATTAGCCCTTTGAATTCTATTTTTAATTCCATAGGTATGACCTGATTTGGATTCTCCAAGACAAAGTTGTGTCCAATCTCCCACAATAACCTAATTCTGGATTGGTTCAGTAGAGTGAACTTGTACGACTTGCCACGTGTCATTGTTTCATTATTTGTCTCTGAAATTGATATCCAAAAAACTAAATTCTGTCTACTTGTGACCACTTTTTATGGAACTCCAATCCGATCCCCAGAGAGAGAGTTATTGAAATTTTCCCACGATCACCCCTTTGAGATGAAATTCAGGAGCCTGAAAAAGCACTACCTTCCAGAGACCATATATCCAAAAATATTGCGAAAAAAGCTCTGAAATTGTTTGAAAATTTTCCTCAGGATTTCAGCTTTGTACCATATGAATTTCAGATTCTGAAACTTCGTAGAAAACAATTTATACCGCAAATTCCACGATGACCTGTTTAGGAGCCTGAAAAAAGACCTAACTTCCACAGATGATATCTCCGCAAATATTGCGAATGAAGCCCTGCAATTTTTAGAAAATATTCCTCCGGATTTCATCTTTGCACCCTAAATATTTCAGCTTTTGAAACTTTGTAGAAAAAAAGTTATAGCGAAAATTCCACGATGACCTGTTTGGAGCAGCGAAACCCTAGAATCCAAAGCTCTGATACCAAATGTTGTGTAACCAGCTCCAAAAATAGAAGAAAAGAGATATGAACGTCTTAGAAATAAGCCACTTCGAGGGGGCAACCTCCAATACATTACATAAATGAACAATTCTTGGATGATACAATTTACAAAACCTCCTTTCTATATATAGGAGTCCATGTGGCCATAATGTAATCCTAGTGGGCCACAATGTAATCCTAGCCAACCTAACAATAATAATTTAAGGGCACAATAATAATAAAATGGGGGTTACAAGGGTACAATAATAACAATAAGGGGGTTATACTAACAACAATAAGGGACTATACTAGTAATATAGGGACCTAACATTTTATAAGTGTCGCAATACCCACATTTTATAAGTGTTGCAATACCGACGTTTTATAAGTGTCACAATACCGATGTTTTATAAGTGTCACAATAATACCGACGTTTTATAAGTGTTGCAATATCGAAGTTTTGATAAGCGTCGCAATACCGACGTTTTGATAAGCGTTGCAATACCAACGTTTTATAAGTGTCGCAATACTGACGCTTCTTAACCGATGCTTATAAAGAAGTGCTCACATTCCACGGATCGTTTAATTTTTTTTTTTAAATGAAAAATTTTCTTCATTGGAAGGATCGATACATCAAAATCGGTATCCTATCGGGAGAAAATTTGTATGATGTAAGATGGAAAATCGAGAATGGAATTATACAATTTTAGTTCACTCGATTGTTGGATCTGGAGATGCAATAAAGGATAAGAATGAAGAATGTTATGCATCCATCTTCACCATTGAAATATGTTTGGGAAACTCGGTTCTCTTTGGTCTAAGGAACACTTCTAATTTCTAATCGATGTAAATATGCTTTCCTTTACGCGCGAGAATTTCTAGTCATGGGGAATTTTTCTTCCTTGAGGAGTATTGGTAGCGAGATATTTGAAACACATAAAAGGAGATGGCTGGTTTCAGATCGATGTATATTTGCAATATTTTGGTATATCTGTGATGCTACTTGGATTGATTTTTGTTGCAGCTGAACTAAAAGGATTTCAAATAGAATCTCTGCATGTGAATTTTGGTGTGGCAGCTATATTTTTTGCATATTGGCATCCATTCAATGCTTACTTGCACCCCAATAAAACTGCTACAGGGGAGAAACCTTCCTCAAAAAGGATCATGTGGGATTACCTCCATGTAGCTACTAGAATAAGTGCACTTGTGATTGGGATTATAGCTCTTATAAGTGGAATGAGACAACTTGGAGACAAATATGGTGGTGAGGATGTGAGAGGACTTAACTGGGCTCTAGTTCTGTGGTTTGTTGTTGGTATTGTGACTGTGGGTTACTTAGAGTACTAGGAGTCTAAAAGAGGAAAGAAAATTAGAATTCCACCCAAAAGAAACTAGGTTATGGGAAACCATGAAGATGACGATTCTATATATCTCTTGCACCAATGTGTATCACCACCTGGTGAGAGGGGCCTTCACCCATCTAAAGGAATGGAAGATCAACTACAACCCCTGTACTACTTCTGAAGTTAGTTTTTCTGCAATCGTTTGTACAGGTAGTCAGTTGTGCTCACATTGTTTGGCCCTTGGATAATTGGACATAGCTTTCATTCATGTGGCATGCCAGTAAATGTTTCATCGAGGGGTCACAATGATTTATTTTAATAATTTAATTCATAGTGAAATATTTTTTCATTTTGCTAAGAAATGGGATGGGAGCATATCAAGTATGACTCAAGTCATTTACAGATTTGAGATATAAATATTTGACACTCAATGAGGCATTTATGAAATTGAAGAGAAGCACCATACCATTTATGATAACTGGTGCTGAGCAACGAGTGAAATAGGAAGATGACTGGGTCTGACTCATGAGACTAAAAAATTAGACTCACCGAAATAAATCTAACTCATTTTTGAGTTACATTTCCAAGACATATTTGCAAGTCCTTATGGGATGACTTGAGGCTGAGTCCAACCCAGAAACAAGTCGACTTGGATTCCAAACAGAGAAGAGTCAAACTTGAGAATCCAACTCAAATCAGACGGAATTCAGTAACATTGATTTGGAGACATCGTTGTTATGCATTTTTTGTGGATTTTAGATTTTCAATGATTGACTGGCATGGTACCAATTACAAATGTGAAAAAAATTATCCGCACAACACCAGGTAAAAAGGAAAAACAAAACTCAGAAGAATAAGGATAGGGGATATTATTCAATGTTTTTCTCATCAATTCTAGAGAACATAATGTAACATCAACAAGTAATGGAGAAAATCCATGAACACTATTAGATAACACTGATGAATATCACAAATTTTCTTTCAAACCCTGCAATAACGAGGCCCTCTATTGCTTCAGTGCAAATTACATAGCCAAAAATATCTACATCCCTACTAACTCTTAATTTGCAGCTCCCCAAAAAATGCAACTTCGTGAGTAGCCCCCAGGTTACAATAAACATCAGGATGAGGTAATTGAAACATCATTCAGTGTTTCAGATACTGACACATAGGGGATACAACCTTGGAACATTTCAGGGACATATCAGATTCTCAAAATTGTCATTTCAGGGCTGCAAAGCCATTTTGAGCAGATTTCCTCAACATTTCAACTATCATAAAATTTATCTAGCCAAAATGTCCATGTTCAGGCCCCAAAACTGACAATAACATATCCATTTCCAAAATTAAAATCCATGTCCTATCTCTGCATGGAGTGCAGTCCTGATGAGTATATTCAAAAAATATTATTTAAATACCCCTTATCATATAAGTAATGTCAGGTAATTAAGCCTGGTGGGGTAGCTCAAGTGCTTGAGTGCTTTGAGCTTCATGCATCAGGTCTTGGAATCGATCTCCTAGGATGGCTGCCTCTGTTGTGTGCTTTAGAGAGTAGTAAGTATCCCTTATTATATTTATCCATATTATTTTCATTGATTTGTAAAAAATGTCAAAAATTTAATATTTACATAAAATTACAAGTCTATTAGAACCTAGAATGCACTAAGTCCCTTTATTTATGAGGAACATTCCAAAGGGAACCATCAACTTGTTAAGTCCTACTGTCCACATCCAAATTTCATGTGTTTGCTTGTTTACAACTTATCAGTAGACAAAGAAAGAATTTTTTCGCAGATTAGAGAAAGTGCAATCTCCAGGATCATGGTATAAAATTTTGTATAGTAGTTTACACAGCTTTAGTAGATGGGTATTGCAAGTGTGGAGTTGTGACACTGTAGATTGGGCCATCTATGTCGAAACTAGTAGAGATGAGGAAAACTTGGTTATGGGTGGGATGTGGATTCATCATAAATTTTGTAGTCGTCTATAAATTACTTTTATGGCAAGAATCATTAGGACGATTCCTTAAATATACCACAATCCCTTTTAGAGGTAAGCATCATTAGGAAAATTCCTTAAATATACCACAATCCCTTTTAAAGGACTTCTTGAATTGATTCATATAGACAGAAACACATGTGAGCCACTGCAAACTATATGGCATGCTGGTGCAAGGTTCTTTGTAAAATCAATTGATGATGCATCTGGTAGAATGCCAACTTCTTTTCTTAACAATAAATTAAAAGTTTAGATATATTAAAAATATCTCCATCTTTGGCCGAGAATTAGACAACAAAATCTCCTAGAAAGCTTAGTGTGAAAATTATAACGAATATTTTTTCTACAATGTTTACTAAGTGATAAAGGAAAAGATGAAGCAAGATGAGCAAACCGAAGATATAGATTGTAAAATGTAAAGGTGAAAAAATTGTTCAAGAAACACAAGATGATATTTTCATTAACTTTAAGTTTCCATGCACACTCGAAACAGAAATTTTCACTTGCTCGAAAGAATAGAAAGACCTTAAAGGTAAAGACCTCTCTTAGAAGAATGACACTAAAAGATGATGTCAAGTATCTCTAAGCAAGTTACAAATATAATGTTCCATATAGATATAGGAATTACAAACATACTAGATGTCAATCTCTACTAGAGCATCTCACTAGGGACAAACCACTACAAGAGAAACTGCTAAATTATACACTTGAGATATACAGTAAAATTCATGAAGGAAATTTAAGGTCCTTACCATATAATCCTTACTTAACATGAATTTTTTCTTGATTTCTGTAATAAATAGGGAAGCCAATGCTTAAATTTGTATTGTATGATCCAGTCAACCTAGAAAGACATGCTCGCTTTTCTACAGAGTATATGTATTGAAGTCTACCTATTTTTGGTGGTCCTTGTTTTGATACAATACATCTCGAAGAGGAGGTTGGAAATATGGAATTTTAATCTGTCCCAAGATGGTCGTTTCTGGCTCCAAAATAAGATCCCCAGTTGATCAACCAATGGCATGAGAGATAAATGCATTTAAATATTGGGAAAAAATAAAATAAAAAACCGATGCCTAATGTAACCCTTAGGGGAATTGGGCAAAATTTTTGGTCAATGCCCAAACTAATAATAGTCAGTGCAAATCAAATGCAATATAGCATGCCTTGTAGTAGGTGTAATAAGAACACGTTGTGGTGAAGTCAACTTGAAATAACACAAATGTGCCATATACTAAACACTTAGAGGGGCTTGATACCAAAAAACGCACTCAAGAAATCTGAGCTGAAACTTGCAACAAGAGCTCTATGAATGCAGTGTCTTTATCCTACTCTATCTGCTCATGTGATGTGCAAGAGGCAAACAGGGACACTAAAAGATGATGTGACGCAAGGGGTTGAAACTTCTAAAACAAACTAGTAGTTGAATGATCAATGCAAACATGTGGTGTTCTAAAATAACTTTGACATGGAGGTATTTGCCCCAATGTTTGTTGGATTGATGATTTAATGATAAGTTTTGGACAATTGTCTTATTAATAATCTGAGTATGGTTGTTATTCTAAGACTAAAAAACATAAGGAGAGAAGCAACCTAAAGTGTATCCAAATTTGTTGGAATATTAGCATTGCAACTTTTGCTGCATCATTGTTATTGTTGTAGGGAATTGAAAAACCATGTTGGAAAAAACAACACAGTATTATGAAGATGTAATCATGATTATGTTGATTCGTAGACTTTCGAGCAATGAAATTCATTTAACTAGATTCTGATGGTTAAGAAGGCACTGGTAGATGCTAACATATGCCAAGATTTTTATTGGGAGGCATAAACAAGCTACAATGAGAGCACTGATATATATAATCATTGATATTCTCTAGCATGATTCGGAAATATGTTGCAGAAGGAATTGAAGAGCCTCATCGATTGAAAGGTGCCTTCCAAGGATAAGGATTGAGATTCTTTAAGTAGTTTATTTAGCACCAACTAACACACATGAATAATTCAATTTATACAATAACTTATTGAAGAGTATAATTTAGGAAAGGTAAATTCTACAAAATGATTACAAAATATGGATCAGTAGGATAAACCAATTTTTAGTCATCACAATTATTGCATATGATGTCTAATGATTAATCTGCTAACAAGTATCCCTACGGGGATGGCTGAGAAGGTATAGACTCTATTATCTCATCTGTGGATTCATTCTATTATTAGATAATGATGTAATTATTGTAGACATTATGCTTGTTCTATATGGATATGTGTTTGAATTGACGAATTGCAGAATTTCAATGGTTGATGGTTTTTAAGTAGAATATTTTCCTTTTCTAAGGAAGAGGTGCCACCAATATTTAATTGTTTAAAATATGAAAAAAAAATCCTTGTCATAGGTAGCATAACCTAGCTTGGCATGCAACAGGTCTTCAAAGTGGTAAAACATTGGATGTCCTCCCTACTTAAGAAAGATATCTATGGAAAATTATGAGAAATTTGTCTAAAAAGAGACCAAGATATTTCAAACTTGGACCCTCAAGTATAAAAATAAAATTTCCTACTAAGTAGAATTAAACAAAATCTTGAAAATCTAACCACATAAATGAATATTTTTCATTCGATAGAACAAGAAATCAAAACGAAAAAAGAAATCTCCTAAGTGAACCCAAACAAACTAACAATTTTTTAAACTATTAATCATATTTACAGGCATATAAATAGATTTAAAACACCTCCCTGGTAACTTCAATGTCATTAAAAATTAATAAATTCCATAAAAAAAACAAACTTGCTAAGATCCCAAAACCAAGATTACTTACAGCTAGGTGAGGTGAACTTAAGATTCCTGAAGAAAATATCATAGAGAGCCTCATTGTCAAGCACCATACATTCGTCTACATTTTCTACCAGCTGATGAACAGAGAGTGTGGCATTATAAGGCTCCACCATTGTGTCTAACACCTTAGGAGATGGGAAAACAGAGAATGTGAGCATCATTATATCAAGGTATTTCTCCCTAATCTTGGAGATCAAGAGGGTTCCCATTCCAGATCGAGTACCTCCTCCCAAAGAGTGACGCACTTGAAACCCTGTACACAACAAAAACCCACATCATTGTAGCAAATGAAATCCTACATTTCAAAAACACAAGGTCAAGGATTCGAATCTGAAAAAGACACATACCTTATAGGCAATCACAGTTCTCAGCCTCCTTCCTAACGACATCAAGCACAGAATCAATGAGCTCGACTCCTTTTGTGTAATGCCCCTTGGCCCAATTGTTTCTAGCCCCGGATTGGCCAAAAACAAAGTTATCAGGTCTAAAGATGTGTCCATAAGGCGCAGTACTCACACTGTCCATGGTGCCAGGCTCTAGATCCATGAGCATAGCTCGGGGCACAATTCTCCCACAGCTCGCCTCATTGCAGTAACCATTAACCCTTTCAACCTGTAGATCTGAAATGCCCTGATATCTCCTAGTAGGATCGATCCCATGTTCTTCATAGATTACTTCCCAGAACTTGGATCTAATCTGGTTGCCACATTGGCCCCCCTGAATGTGAAGGATCTCTTGCATTTTTGCTATCGACCCAACTCAAATTTGGATCAGATCTGAACTACCCCTCTATCGCCACTCAATGCATCAAGAATTTTTGCAGAAGAACGCTCAATGATTAAGGTAAGAAAAGAATCATTAGGTTGCTTCCTATTTCAATAGATCTGCGTGTAACTCCTCTAGGATGAAATAAACAAATCTGAAGATCACTTATTTTGTTTTTGATGCAGGACATATGGCTTCAGGTCAACATTTGAGTATTTTTATTACATACATATTTCCTCACAAATATAATGCTAGTCTCCAAGATTATGGATGTGATGTGACTACTATAATTGAAGTGCCAAAGATATAGGTGTGATGCTTGTAGATGTGATGATGTTGCATGCAATGCCTCAGACTTCTTAATCGTGAAGAAAATCAATGAAAACTCCTTAATATCAAAGATGGCTCAAAAACCCTTTTGCAACTTCTGCTTATTTGAAAACCTTTGGCTGCAGAGCTAATAGATAGAGCGACTTTGTTTTAACCCTAAACTGCCCCTCCAAACGAGATTTTCCGCATCCTCCCTCCTTCCTTGGACAAACCATGCAACCAGAGGGAAATGAACGAGGGAAATTAAAACTTTTGATATTTTTGAAATGAAATACATGTGTTTTTTAAGGCCACTCAAATTCCATTAAATAAAATGTGTGAGAATTTTCTTAGGGTTAATAAGGGGTTTGTGTAAATAAGTGGTATTGTTGATTATAAATAATTATTAATGAGATTAGATGTAAGACATTTATTTAAATTATTAATTATATAAAATTGTTGAATTTTTATTTCATAAACTAGGGATTTTGGTTAATTTTTTATTCTAATTATGTGATATTAAAGATGAATTATGGTAACTTAAAAATAAGTTTTATATGGTTAAAATCGAAGTAGTAATGTTATGGTATGAATGATTATTTTTGATGAAATTTTTTGTTTAGTAAGGATAATCAGGCTGCTCAGACGTACACAAGACACCTGGGTAGTCACAAATTAGCAAAACTAATACGGGTGCCCTCAAACGAAACGGCCCCACCCGAACGCGCCCGGTCGGGCGACCTCACATGGCATGACACATCGCACCCGACCGAATGATGCCACAAGGGAGAAATCGTAAAATGGGCTGCCCGAACATGCACAAGGCACTCGGGCAGTCACAACTTGGAAAAATTGATACGAGTGCCTTTGAACAAAAAGGCCCAACCCGAACGCGCTCGGTTAGGCGACCTCACACGGCGCACCCGATTGAACGATGCCACAAGGGAGAAAATAGAAAATGGGCCGCTCGAACATTCACAAAGCACTCGGGTGGTCACAACTTAGCAAAAATGATACAGGTGCCCTTGAACGAAACAACCCGGCCCGAACGTGCTCGGTTGGGCGATCTCACACAAAGTGACATGGATAATGATGCCACAAGGGAGAAAATAGAAAATGGGCCACCCGAATGTGCAGAAGGCACCTGGGTGGTAACAACTTAGCAAAACTGATAGGGGCACCCTCGAACGAAACGACCCGACCCAAACACACCCGATCGAGCGACCTCACACAGCGCAACACAGCGCGCCTAATCGAACGATGCCACAAGGGAGAAAATGGAAAATAGGCCGCTCGAACGTGCACAAGGCACTCGAGTGGTCACAACTTAGAAAAACTAATACTGGCGCCCTCGAACGAAACGACCCAACCCGAACACGCTCGGTTGGGAGACTTCACATGGCACGACACGACGTGCCCGACCGAAGGATGCCACAAGGGAACAAATGGAAAACGGGTTGCCCAAACATGCAAAATGCACCCGGGTGGTCACAACTTAGCAAAATTGAAATGGGCACTCTCGAACAAAATGGCCCGACCCGAACGTGCTCGGTCAGGCGACCTCACACGGCGCGACACAACGCACCCGGCTGAACGATGCCACAAGGGAGAAAATGGAAAATGGGCCGCCCGAATGTGCACAAGGCACCCAAGTAGTCACAACTTAGTAAAAATTATATGGGTGCCCTCGAATGAAACGACCCAACTCGATTGCGCCCGGTCGGGCGACCTCGCACGGCATGACACAGCGCGCCCGGCCAAACGATGCCACAAGGGATCAAATGGAAAATGGGTTGCCCAAACATGCACAAGGCACCTAGGAAGTCACAACTTAGCAAAAATGATATGGGCGCCCTCGAATGAAATGCCCCGAACTGAACGTGCCCAGTCGGGTGACCTCCCACAGCGCGCCCTACAGAACGATGCCACAAGGGAGAAAATGGGAAATGGGCCGCTCGAACGTGCACAAGGCACTCGGGCTGTCACAACTTAGCAAAACTGATACGGACACCCTCGAACGAATCGGCCTAACCCGAATGCGCCTGGTCAGGAAACCTCGCATGGCATGACACAACGCGCCCGACCGAACGATGCCACAAGGGAGAAAACAGAAAATGGGCCACTCAAATGTGCACAAGGCTCTTGGGCACTCACAACTTTGCAAAAATTATACGGGCACCCTCGAACAAAACAGCTCAACTCGAATGCGCCCGGTCGAGCGACCTCGCACAGCGTGACACAACGCGCCTGACTGAACGATTCCACAAGGGAGAAAAGGGCAGATGGGCCACCTAAAGGGATTTTGAAGGGGTTCCCCCACCATATGACCGAAAGAAGAGAATGGTCACTCCAGATGCTCTGAAAGTGTTGAGGCTTTAGTCAGGTCACAAGTATTGTCTACTAGCTAGGAAGGCTTTCCAAAGAAGTTGGTTGGTATCACTATGAAAATATTAAAGAATTAGAGGGGAAGAGAAAGGAAAAGGCTCTGGTATCATATGAGAGAAGGAAGAAATTGGAAAAATTGAGATCAAAATCAGTGGAGTTAGCAAAAGAGAAGCTTGCCCTAGAGATGGACAAGAAAAAACTTGACAACATATTGGTCAATTCTCCTGACCCTTTATTAGTTATTCAGAAGGAGTATGAATACACCACTATTAATATGAAAGTAACCGGCCCCTAGCAGATCAAGGGCTACAAGTTGTAGTTTTCGTGTTAACATCAACATACCACAACCATGCTTACAACCAGGATATGTTTTTTGAGGAGGAGAAATCTCGTCGAGATCAACATCGAGAATCCATTGCAAAAAAAAAAAAGTACAACTTGTGGTGATTCCAGATGAGCACAGATGAATAGCTACAATAGATTTTGAATGTGGAAATTATGGAGGAAAAATATGAAATTCATCTTCCTTTTGCATTCGTGCGAGAGGAAAATTAATCATCAATGAAAATTTAAAATTTTCAAGCTAATCAGCAAGATCAACCAAATTGGGGGCAGAGTTTGGGGAACCTTCGTAAGTGAATGGGGCCTATGTGATATGGCTACGAGTTATCTACCCCCACACAATCTGATATGCAAATAGTAAAAATTGTAGGCATAGGTTTAGTTAACCCCACACATAGTGGAGTTAGCACCTGAAAAGTAGCTTGCCCCAAAGATGGAGCTCTTAGCTTCAATAAAGTATTAGATAAGTTGCATGTTGTGCTCAATGAAGCAATCAATTTTGAAAATGACAAGAAATTATTTCTGAAGATGAGGTTTTTTACTAGAAATATATAACTACACAGAAATAATTACATTGTTGATATAATAATAATAAAATCTGCAGACAGTCTTCTCACATTCATGATCTGAGTATATAGTGAATTAGACAGAAGTAAGAAAACAATTAATTCTTCGAAGTTAATTCGAAGTTGGATGGCTTAGGGTATTGGGGGTTAGGGGTTAGGGGATTGAGGGTTAGGGGTTAGGGGCTAGGGTTTATGGGGTTAAATGGGTTAGGGTTTTAGGGGTTTAGGGGGTTAAATGGGTTGGGGGTTAGGAATTAGTGTTTAAAGGGTTAAGGGTTAAGGGTTGGAGGTTTAGGGTTTAGGGGGTTAAATGGGTTAGGAATTTAGAGGTTTACGGGCTTAGGGGATTTAGCAGTTAAGGATTTTATCTAGGGGTTAGGGGTTAAGGGGTTAGGGGTTTAGAGGTTTATGGTTTAGGGGGTTAGCGGTTAAGGGTTTAGAGGTTTATGGATTAGGGGTTAAATGGGTTAGAGGTTTAGAGATTTAGGGGGTTAAATGGGTTAGAGATTAAGGGGTTATAGGTTTAGAGTTTAGGGGGTTAAATGGGTTAGGGTTTTAGTGGGTTAGGGGATTTATTAGTTAAGGATTTTAGGGGTTAGAAGTTAGGTACTGACGGCGTTAGGTTTTAGGGGGTTAGTTGGGTTAGAGGTCAGGAATTAGGGTTTAAGGGGTTAGGGTTAAGGGTTTAATGGTTTAAGGTTTAAGGGTTTAGGGGTTAAGGGTTTATAAGTTTAGAGTTTAGGGGGTTAAATGGGTTAGGGGTTTAATAGGGGTTTAGGGGGTTAAATGGGTTAGGGGTTAGGGGTTAAGGGTTTAGAGGTTTATGGTTTAGGGGTTAAATGGGTTAGGGGTTTAGATTTTTAGGGGGTTAAGTGGGTTAGGGGTTGGGAATTAGTGTTTAAGGGGTTAGGGGTTAAGATGATAGTTTCGTTGGTCTCTGTTTGTGCACATTAGTTTCTTATTCTTTGCGTCTCAATGTAACAATTTTGTAAGTATTTTTGCTTGTTTCCATGTCTTATTTATTTATTAAGAGATAGGACTTAAGAGAGAGGAACTAGTATCATAGAAGAAAGAATATGTGACCAAATTACTCTATATGGAGATGGGAGATAGGGGCAACCTACCTACCTACTAAATGTCTAAACCAAATGTGGTGTAAATGTTTGTAATGGTGGTCGATTATACGAGGAGAGGATTTTATGACGAGGGACTAGATTTTAAGGCGGTCACAATTTAGCTTTTTTTATACGACCACCCTTATACGACCCAACCCAACCCGACTCATGACATAGCATGACCTGACCAGACCCGACCCGACCCGACCTGTCCGAACGTGTTTCCTTGGGTGCCCTCATAATATGGCATGACCCGACCTGACCCGACCCGAACGTGTTTCCATGGGTGGCATCAGTACACGACTCGACCCGACCCGACCGAGTCGAACATGTTCCTTGGGCACCCTCACATGACCCAACGTAACTCGACCCTCTCGAACATGTTTCCCTGGGTGCCCTCACAGTACAACATGACCCAACTCAACCTAACCCGAACGCATTTCCTTGGGCGACATCACATGACCCAACCTAACCCAACCTTCCTGAATGTCGAAAGCACAAGGGAAAAAGACAAATGGGTCGCATGAACGTGCACAAGGTACATGGGCGGTCAGAACTTAGCATTTTTTATATGACATCGCTCACAAGATTTGACCTGAACGAATTTCCTGTGGTGCGCCCCTCACATGACATGACCTGACCTACCTGAACAAAGGGCGCATAAGGGAGGAAATGGAAAATGGATCACACAAACGCACACAAGCAACATGGGTGGTCACAACTTAGAATTTTTGATACAACCACCCTCATACGACCCAACCCAACTTGACTCGACCCGCCTGAATGCGTTTCCCTGGGTGGCCTCACACGACACGACCCGACCTGATCCAACTTGACCTGCCCGAACGCGTTTCCTTGGGCAGCCTCACATGACACGACCTGACCCGACCTAACCCGCCCAAACGTGTTTCCTTGGATGCCCTTAATTAGAATATGGTACGAATCGACCTGACCTAACCCAACACATTTCCAGCTAATTGGGCACCATCACATGACTCGACCTGACCCGTACGAATGTGTTTCCTTGGGCGGCCTCACACGACAAGACCTAATAACCAGACCCAACCCAACCCACCCAAACACGTTTCCTTGAGTTCCATCAGTACATGACTTGAACCGATCCATATGAACGTGTTTCCTTGGGTGGCCTCACACGACATGACTCGACTAGACCCAACTCGACTTGAGCCATACAAACGTGTTTCCTTGGGTGGCCTCACATGACATGACCCGAACAGACCCAACTCAACACACCCGAACACATTTCCTTGGGCGGCCTCACATCGCACAACCTGACCTGGCCTGAAAGGGATATTTGAATGACCGAATGATACCACAAGGGAGAATGGAAAACAAAGTTGTTCAATGCCAGACAAGGATGCACTCGTTACCACAATTAATAAAATTGATACCAAGGCCGATCGGAAGCATTTTACGTTCGATCGAATAATGCTGCTGGCAAGAAAACGGAAAATAAAGGTCCGTTTGGGAACACATCCATGTCACAACTTAGCAAAATCAAGACGTGCACTTTAACGCAATGGCTCACCGAGTTAAACGTAATGGTTGGTGACTGGCAGAAATGCGCGATATAATGCGCTCGACCGAACGATGCCACAAGGGAGAAAACAGAAAATGGGGCTACCGTAACATGCAGACAAGGCACCCAGCAATACAAAATTAAACTAACACGTCAATGAAATGGCCCGACCCGACCTGAACGCGCCCGGTCGGGCGACCTCACATGACACAACACGACGCGCTAGACCGAATGATGCCATAGGGGGGAAAACTACAAACAGGCCACCCGAACGTGAACAAGGCACTCGGACGGTCACAACTTAGCGAAACTAATACGGGCATCGTCGAACGAAATGGCCCGACCAGAACGCGCCTGGTCGGGCGACCTCACACAGCACGACACGGCATGCCCGACCGAATGATGCCACAAGGGAGTGAATGAAAAACAGGCACTCGGACGGTTACAACTTAGCAAAACTGATACAAGCGCCCTCGAACGAAATGGCCCAACTAGAACGTGCCTGGTCAGGCAACCTCACATGGAACGACACAGCACACCCGACCGAACGATGCCACAAGGGAGCGAATGAAAAACGGGCCACCCAAACGTGCATAACGCAACCAAGCAGTCAAAACTTAGAAAAAATGATATGGGCGCCCTCGAATGAAACAGCCTAGCCTGAACATGTCCGGTCGGGCAACCTCACATGGTGCGACATGATAAATGATGCCACAAGGGAGGAAACGGCAAATGGGCTGCCCGAACATGCACAAGGAACCCGAGTAGTCACAACTTAGCAAAACTGATACGGGCACCCTCGAACAAAACCGCCCGACCCGAATGCACCCAGTCAGGTGACCTCACATGGCGCGACATGACACGCCCGATTGAACGATGCCACAAGGGAGAAAACAGAAAATGGGCCACACGAACGTGCACATGCACCCGGGCGGTCACAACTTAGCAAAACCGATATGGGTGCCCTCGAACAAAACTACGCAACCCGAACGCGCCTGGTCAGGTGACCTCACATGGCATGACACGGTGCACCCAAACGATTAACAATGCCACAAGGGAGAAAATGGCAAACAGGCCACCCGAACATGCACAAGGCACTTGGGTGGTCACAACTTAGCAATATTAATACGGGTGCCCTCGAACGAAATGGCCCAAACCAAACTCGCTCGGTCGGGCAACCTCACATGGCGTGAAACGGTGCACCCGATCGAATGATGCCACAAGGGAGAAAATGACAAATGGGCCACCCGAACGTGCACAAGGCACCCGGTCAGTCACAACATTACAAAACTGATACGGGTGCCCTCGAACAAAACGACTCTACCCAAACACGCCCGGTCGGGCGACCTCACATGGCACGAAACTGCAATGCCTGAACGAACGATGCCACAAGGGATAAAATGGCAAACGGGCCACCCGAACATGCACAAGGCACCCGGGCAGTCATAAGTTAGCAAAAATGATACGGGCGCCCTCGAACAAAACGACCCAACCCGGACGCGTCGAGTCAGGCGACCGCACATGGCACAACATAGCATGCCCGACCAAATGATGCCACAAGGGAGAAATAGAAAACGGATTGCCCAAACATGCACAAGGCACCCGAGCGGTCACAACTTAGCAAAACTGATACAGGCACCCTCAAACAAAAGGGCCCGACCCGAACGCACCCGGTCAGGTGACCTCACACGGCATGACACAATCACCAAAAATAACTCCAAAACTCTAAACCCTTATATTGTTCCTAAACACTAACAACACTTGCCTCCTAAACTTCGCAATATCGACACTTGACACAACTATCGCAATATTGACCCTTCTTCTAACTATCGCAATACCGACAATAATCTCTGTAACATCGCAAAATCGACGCTTTGCCCCAAATCATCGCAATAGCAACACTAAACTTTATGTAACGTTTCAATAGCAACACTTAGCTCTCTATAATTTCGCAATAGCGATAGCTTTTGTAACGTCACAATACCAACACTTTTCCCCCAAGCTTCACAATAGCGACACTTAGCCTAAAGTGTCGCAAGACCAACACATTTCTTCAATCCATCGCAATTCTGATGCTTTTCTACAAACGTCGCAAGACCGACACTTATCTATAAGTGTCACAATACCAACACTTGTCTCCAAACATCGGTAAAGTGACAGTTGTGGGTGGGATTTGAAAAATTGATAAAATTTGGGGAAATTTCCGACATTTGGTCAAAAGTGTCGGAATTTCTGCCAAATGTACTAGTGACTCTAGCATGTCTCTTTGTTTCTAGACCCACTCTAGGGATAGAGGGATCATCTGTGTCCACGGAGAGGATTTACCTGCTTAACAGTAATCACATTTTTCATGTATTTATCATTTTTCCTGTAGCAGGGTCCATCAAAAGTATGCAACATGGGTACTCCTCAGATGAGAAATTAAATTTGCATCCAACGAGTACACCTGCTTGAAATTTGAGTAAAAATTTTGGGATATAAGTTGAAAATATGAGCTGAAAATATATATATATATATATTTCCCTCTAAATTTGATGATGTAATCAAATCTTATTTTATTATTTCCACTATTATTTTATAATTTCCTTAGGAGGCCCATTTTAGACCTCAAAATTCCCCTAATGTCAGCAGGAGTGAGATTCTCACTGATATAATAAATAACATATGGATTTTTGTCCTCTTCTTGACTAAGAACTACCACATTCACTATGTCAGATGCATCTGAAGAAATGTGAAAGTTCAGCTTCTAGTTAGAACCGCATAAGATCGGTGTTGTTGAGAGCAATTTCTTCAAATCTGTAAAAGCAGTGTCACATTTATTAGACCAATAGAATTCAACATTTCTAGTTAATGCATACAAGGGTGCATCAATTTGTGAAAAAATATTTATAAACCTACGATAGTACCCTGCATATCCAAGAAAAAAGTGTACCTCTGTCTGCGTACAACGTCTGTATACTAAAATGATTACTTCTATTTATGTCGTGTCGACCTGTATTCTAGATGCAAAGATATAGTGTCCTAGTATTACTCCTTCGGTCATCATCAGGCGACATTTTTCATTGCTTAAATATAATCTGGTAGCAATACACCGTTCCAATACCTTTTCTAATGTTTTTAGTGCTTGATAAAAATCATCTCCATATGGGGTAAATTCGTCCATGTAAATTTCAAGTCCTTAATTTATCAAATTTGTAAAAATGCTAAGTATGGCTCTTTGGAAGGTTGTTGTAGAATTGCATAGTAAATGGTAATACCCTATAGGAAAATGTACCCCATGGGCAGATAAAGGTTTTTTTATCCTAGTCTTCGGGGGCTATCTAGATTTGATTGTAACGCTGAACCTGTTAAGGAAGGAAAAGAACCATTTTCCTACCAATGTGTCGAGGACTTGGTGAATGAAAGGAAGGGGGAAGTGGTCCTTCTGTGTTGCTTTATTCAATTCTATGTAATCCACACAGATCCTCCACTTCCCATTCTTCTTAGGAATGACTACTAAAGGAGCGACCCATTTGTTGTCTGAGATATGATAAATGAAGTTTACATCCAGTAGCTTTTGAAATTCATATTTTACAGTGGCTTTCAGATGTGGGTTTAGCCTCCTTTGACATTGCTGAATAGGTCGAGCCTCTTTTTCAGTACAGATGTGATGTGTGCATAGCTGAGGGTCTATACCCTTCATGTCTAGGTAGTCCCAAGAAAATGCTCCCTGATACTTCTATAAAACCTTTACAACGTTTTCCTTTTGGTTACTATCCAAATTTCCATTAATATTTAAAACTATCCCTGGCTCAATTTCGATTGGTATGTTGTTGCAAACAACAGTCGTGGGTATGTGTTGATTATCAATGTCTGCCAAGGGGTATTCTTGTGTTTCATCATCAAGAATTGTTTTTAATATTTCGAATTTTATTTTTTCGAACATATATGACTGACTCATGAAGTTATTTATTACATCATCTTCAGTTTGATCTTTAAATTCAATAGCTTCAACTATTGTCAGGGGTGAATGGATATTTTTTTCCCAGTATGTATGTGGATGCCTGTGAATATTTACCTTGGGTAGACTTGGTTTGGCAGGAGGGTAAATGATAATGTTTTTTATGGAATCACGTCTAGTGATGGCCATGCTACGTGTCTGACATCCTATGTAAGCATCGAATATTGCTAACCAAGGTCAACCAAGTATCAGGGGTTTTCCTTACATCCTACTTTTTGGGTTAATAACTAAAAATTCAACTAGATTTCCCATGAGTCCACAGAAACCAGTATTTCTTGCAATATTTCTTCTGGACTGATAACAGATCTATCAGCAAGTTCGAGCATGGTAGCTGTGGGTTCTAACAATTTTGTGCCTAACTTATCGCAAGTCTATGTAGTTAAGATGTTAAGGACCACCCCTAAATCAACCAATCCATTTGGAAAGGAGTGGTGAGAGATTTTCAAAGTTACTATGGGGTTCGCTGGATCCACATATTTCATGGGTGTTTCCCTACCCAATAGTAATTCTGATAGTGCCCCCACCACATGAAAAGTGGGTACAATTCTTTCTTTTCTCACTTGTTTCTTCCCGCATGGCTCTTTAATTGTCTTGACATCGATAGGAATTTCTTGAATAGCTTGCAAAAGGGAAATTTTAATGAAAAGGTTCTTTAATTCCCCTAGGGTATCGAAATCTGGGGAAACTATCGATCTAGGAAATGTTAATATTTCAGGGAATGGAGGGGGAGAAATCATAAGGTTTTCAGGTTTCCCTTGGTCAAACATTTCCCTCCACTGCTCTACCTCTGTTTCAGTCATATTTTTTTGTCTAGGCTCTGTCGGAGTTCCAGATTCAAGTTTTGGTAGGTTCGTATCTTCTGTTTGTGAAATAACATGTCCGAATCTCAACCTTAGTTCATTGCATTACTTTTGTTCAATTTCGAGGTTTGGGTTCTCAGAAATTTGAATTAGCTAAACCAGCCTATTGTTGGAATTATGATTGGGTTGAGCTGGCAATTGAGGCCGCATGATAGGCTAAGGGTTGTGCTGGATTGGGTATGGAGCTAGTAATATAGGTTTATTTTTCACCCCTGTCCCCATTGGTAGGTTGGTCATTCCCAGTGGTCGCTGCCAGTTTTGAGGCCAATTTGTGGCTTCTGAAGGGGAGGTTGGACACTAGGATTGATAGGGATTGTTTTGCCAGTAAGGGGGAGAACAAGGAAAACTTGGAAAATTATTACCTAAAGAGGGTTTTGTTTCCCAAGTAGGCATAGGAAATGATTGAGATGGCCATGTAAAGAAGGGTGATTGGTTATTCCAAGTTGTTGCAGGTTTCTATTGGTTAAATTGTGGAGAAGAAAAAAATTGAAGCATGTGTTGTGGCATACCTAGTCGTGCTTGCCATTCATGTCGAAGCTCGTTCATTATATAGACTGGTTCTATCTCTTCTTCTACTTCTTTAAAAACGAATTTCAACTGTGGAAGTAAAGGGAAATAGTCAGTGGCATGGTCCTTGGTACAAATAACACATGTTTGGACCATGTCTAATGGACATTCCCTTTGGAAGTGATTCTTCCAATAGCGTGGGAAAAGGATGGCCAAGTTTTTCTCTTTTGTAGCTTTCCTCTACTTGGCCTGTAGGACATCTAGCTGTGTTGTCAGGGTGCCCAAGATATAAGTTTTAAAATCTTCCAAAATATTACCAAAAACTGCTTTGGTCACATTGCCACCGAACTACTTAGGATTCCTTGTACCTGAGTCTCACCCGATTGGCCTAATTCACGTACTACTCTGAGAACACTTGATACAAAGTGAAATAATATCATCATATTCTTCTTGGAATAATTCTAATTTTCCCATTATGTTAACTGTTTCAATCTGTAATATTCCAAATGGGAATTGTCAGCAAGGCATGACTGGAAAATGCATTTTCCAGGAATGGATGCCATAGAAATGGAAACCAACACTTCGATCCCCTAGATATGACTATATAATACCGAAATCCAAGAGGGGATCAAGAACAAATAACTCTAGGAGGGTTAAATAGATCTCCCCACAACTAGTATGGCTAGACATTGCCCAATAAGGGACTGCAACAAGACTGCTTAGAAAATTACGTAGTTTCAATAGAGCAGGAGCAGGAGGTTGATAAAATATTATTCAATAGAATTTAAATCAGAAAAATAGATTTATAATGAATTCCATGAGATGTATAGCTGAAAATACAAGACAAATACAGAAGAAATTCCCTGAAAAGAGGTGTTGCAACCACATGAATGACTGAAACTTCCTTGACAGCGTTATTTTATTAGGCTACAACTGCTGATAATTACATATCAGATCTAGAGCAAATCCGTGTACAAAATGTTATATCCTTATCAGATCTGTACACCAGAAAGGCTCCTCTCTCAGATCCCCTTAGGGTTTTCAGTAGAAAATGAAGTACATGGAGTAGATCTGAGATCTACTGCAGCAGATCTACAGAATGATTCATAATTCCTGAAGCATATACATCTATGAAAATATAAGCTCTGAAACATACATGGATTAGATGGCCAATCCATGGAGCACCACAGTGTAAGGAAGGCTCCTTTACACCAGAGATCTCTCCTCCAAATAGTTTCAAAACACCTTGCAACTTCTCACTTGTATATAATGTAGTCCAGGGACATAAAATATTCTGTAGTATTTCTGTAGAGTTTTTCCTGATGACAAGATGTATATCTGGAGCTCAAATTAGCTAATACACTCTTTCGAATGGAATAGATGGATCTCCCACTGAAAAGAGGCACTAGTATGGCCAAGATATGAATAGATCTAGCCTCCACTTGATGTAGCTTGCAAAGAAAATCACACCCTAAACAAGAAATGTGTTGTAGTTGAAAGGAGAAGCTTAGTCTCAAACCAGATAGTGGACTATGAAGTACAAACTCTTCCAAGATCTACTCAATGGAAAGAGGTGGAATTCCTAAACAAGAAATCCCAATGCTAAATAGCATTTGAAATCTAGGCTAAACAACCAAGAAAGCTATATGTCTAAACAGACAATATATCAAAATATCATATCATGAAAAACCTCCACATGCTACCCTCCTCTTCCTTTTATAATATCAAGAGATTGTAAATCCTAAACCACCTTCAATGATTTAGCTCCATTCAAATGTGTAGCCTCCAACTTGAACAACGTTGTCCCTCTAGGAGATTCATTGCATCTAGATAGCATTGTTGATTTGGTCCTGGTTGAGTTGGTCAATTGATTCAGTCTCTTTCACACTCAAGTGTTTTTATACAAATGGCCCAGATTTAGCCTTGTTCACATTGGGCATTGATTTATTATTTTATTAGGAGTTTTATGAACCTCCTTTACATCTTTATTCTTAAAACAAAGAAAGAAAAACAAAATGAATATTCCTATTATCTTAGGAATAATTAGGAATATTAAAGTCCTCCCCTCGAAAATGTTGCTTGTCCTCAAGCAACTCACAAAGAATTTGAAAAACCTCCAATGGAATTGTCTCCTCCCAAGAATACAAGTTTGCCTTTGGTGGATGAACGAAATAGCTATCATCATGAAGTAGGGGGAGATACATAGAAAGAATCATATGATGTCCATTGGCCTTCTCAAGGCATGGGAGATGGTAAATATTGGGTGCTTCAACCCCCATGAGAAACTTCAATCTCCATTCTATCATCCAAACAAAGTGAGCCATCTTTGGTAGCTCAAAGAAATAGTCACCAATCCGCACCATACGCAATGTGTAGGGGCTCCATGGCTCGAAATGAGAGATAAGAATACCCAACTCACATTTTCTCTCGCTCCATTTATGATAAATATGGAGCTGATGATGCCGGGCTGCAATAATATAGTCCTCAAGAAGCCAAAAGAGACTTGGAACTTCATGATTATATTCATTGATTCTAGTGAGCCTCCTTTCCCAATATTACATGAATATAGTGAATAAAGTATCTTCACCATTGGTGCTCCAAAAGAAACATGGACTAAGTGTCATGTGATATGTTGGATGGTGACGATAGTTCCTCCCTTCAGACCAACGTTTTCCTTCATCTTGTTGCCTCAAATTATGGTATAATAAGTGGCCATCCCACCACCTTCTTGCTACAGTAAGCTTCTTCAAATATTGTAAATAGTAGAGGATAATAGGTGTTGGCTGAATATGATTCAAGCAACACATTTCTTGCTCCAAATTCTCCCAAGTGAGAGATCTCTTCCAATGACATAAGCCCAACATATAGCTTCTTGCATAAGAAAAAAAATGATATAATGTAGCAGCCATACAATGTTCTATCCCCTCTTGAGCATGAATGAATAGGGGAGATTTCATTCCCAGAGGACACACTCAACCAATGTGTCATCCCTCCTCTCATGTTCCCAAAAAATATCAAAGCATCATCATCATCATGATATAAGCAAGCTCTCTTATGCCACCTCATGAGAGAGTTACATTTTCTCCCAAACCCAAGTACATACATGATCATGAGATACATTCCAAACAGAAATACATGTACATACATGACACACATCCCAATCATAAGAAAAAACATGAACATGAAATTCAACATGGGATGTCAAAGCTCTCTTCTTTTCAACCAAAGCAACCATGAATTCTTCTTATGCATCCTTTCATTGAGATACAAGGCATGAGACAAGAAAATATAAAACCTTGGGTAGTACCCATACTCACCCAATAGAAACCAGTGTAGGACATCTCCTGCTTGCATCAAATATAGATGTGGTAAGTGGTTTTCCCACCACTTACATTATTCCCATAACATATCTCCATGGCTGAAAGTGGAATATATATTTTTTTCCTTAGGAAAGCACCCATCATGCTGCAAAAGATCCCTTTGTTCACCAAGGGAGTGGCCATAGTCAAAAATAGTTTTGGCCCAACGTTGGCCATGAAGTTTATAAGGTATGACACTCCTCTTTGGATTCATCGCCTACATATATAATTTAAAAGAATGCATACAATCATAAAATAAAACATGGTTTTCATAAGTATGATCTTCACCAATAGTCCTCCTCGAACAAGTGGAGAAATGCATATATCTATCTCCTTCCATCAAAGGGGAAAGAGAGGTCTGAACTAACTCTTCCATAGAGTTATTTTGCTGCTCCTTCTTCATATGATACATGCATATTTGATAACACTGATATAAATCATCTTCAAATCCTTCCCACATGAATCCCTTTGAGATAATATGATGTGTTCTAATGAAATTAGTGGGGGTAGAAAGCAAGATATCATAGGCTGCACATAGTAGTTGGTCTTTGAGTCTTGATTCTTTTTCCAAATGGATCTGATCATGAAATTAAATGACTCCATCAACCACCTTATGCCTCATATCTTCCATTTTCCCATCAAGAACCTTACATGTGAAGATGTTCTTGGAATATTCTACCAATAGTTGGGACTCCCAATATGGATCTAGGCTCCCCAACAATGACAACGCTATAGCGTTATAAAATGAAGTAGCTATCACATCATACTTTTCCTCTTTGACATGCTCAATGCCAAAGTCGCATGTTGGAGTATTAAAGCTACATCCTTGTTACCTCTCTTGTAGTTGATCTTGTGCAATACAATATTGAAGAATAGGAAGATCAATCTTCTATTGAAAGATATCTCTCTTCCAAAATCTCCATAGTTTAGACCGTGCACACAAGAATGTTGGTACCTTCTTGTCTTATTCATAAATCTTCCTTGTATGGAAAGATATCATTTTCTGCTCCAAGTATATGGAGTGGCCATTTGACATCATGCTAATGTCATCATAGATCTCTGAATTCTTCTTTACCAGCGCAAACAGATGAGTGAGAAATGGAAAACTTAATTTTAGAAATTTTTTTAGCTCTCCTTGGAATCCATCAATGGATCTCAACGTTGTAGTAGCTCCCCTCAAGGCTCCTTCCTTAGCCACATATTTCACTACTACACAAAGTTGAGAGAACACTTTATTCTTCTTCCCACCAGGGGGTCTCCCTGGCGGAATGCCTCCATGTAAAGAGACATCAAGATCTGAAGTAGACTATATGGATGGTTGGAATGATGTGTCCCTTTCCTTGCTACATAGTTCAGTCTCCTTCTCATGAATATAAACCCCTTGAAATAAACAAGGATGCATGCTCATCATCATTAGCTGTTGATCCATCCTTCCTCCTCTTGCTTGGAGTAGGGTATCACTACCCAATAATGTTGTCACATAATGCTCCTTGCGAATCACTTGCAAAGATACACAAGCTTATTCCCTTGAAACAATAACTTCATCTCCATCCCCATGTGGTAATGGGTCTTCCTTTGAAGTGGCGGCATTTTTACTGCCTTCTTGATCTTCTTTCTCATCAATATTTGAGAATGCCTCATTATCAGTGAGAGACCTTGGATCTTGGTCTTCCTTTGAAAGAGGAATCTCCATGACTTCTTTTTGAGAAGAAATATCTCCATGCAATTGGGATCTTGCCCTTGGAAAGGTATCACACAAGTTTTTATCCCCTTAAATAGAAATCTGAAGAGGATTCTATATAACAGATCTTCCCATCTCATGCAAGGGTTTTACATGCTCACCTTTTGTTGGCTTCTTCAAAGATGTTTTAGTTTGCTTTACATTGAATCTCTTCACCATTATCCTAATGAAATTTGCATAAGTAGATATATATTCATTCTTTAATGAAAAAATTTCAAACAACCACCTTGCATAAGCTTTACCTTTAAGATGCAACACTGCTACCTTAAGGGCTTATTTTTTTGAAACTTGAAGTAGATCCAAATATGAGTCTAGCTAATCTATCCATTCGTTGACTATGCATGTGGAGGATCCATAAAAGTTAGGCAAAAATAATCTACCTCTTCTTCTTCTATTATTGGATCTTCTCTCCTCCTTCAGTTGGCAGAACTCTTGGAATCTCAAGTGCTCCTTTATTTCCCAACACTTAGATTCATACTCCTGAAGATAATCACTCAAAGTCTCCTCCTTTGGTTCATCTTCTTCCTTCATGTATCTTGCAGTAGATCTGGGCATAGAATAACGTTGTAGATCTGATGTAGTTGAGTTCTTGCACATATAAGATGGAGAACTGGGGTTTTCCTCATGTAAATATATTCTTTAGGGACCTTCATGTCTTTTCCTCTTAATTTCTTTGATTTCTCCTTTAAGCTCAAACAAAGTTTGGAACAAATTTTTTGAGAACTCCTTCCCTCTCATTCTTTCAGATAAAGGGTTTTCATCCTTTAATTTTGTGTCTTCAATGTAATAAATCTTATTCTTCTATATTTTCCCTCCTTGAAAAGACATATTGGCTTGAATCTCACAGGCTGAGCCAAAGATCATGCTCCGATACCACTGTAATATCCCAAATGGGAACTGTCAACAAGGCATGACTGGAAAATGCATTTTCCAGGAATGGATGCTATAGAAATGGAAACCAGCACTTGTATCCCTTATATGTGACTATCTAATACTTAAATCCAAGAGGGGATCAAGAAAAAACCACTCTATTTTGGTTAAACAGATCTCCCGACACCTAGTATGGCTAGAAATTTCCCAATAAGGGACTGCAGCAAGAATGCTCAGAAAATAACACAGTTTCAATAGAGCAGGAGGAAGAGGGCTACAAAATATTCTTCAATAGTATTTAGAGCAGAAAAATATATTTATAATGAATCCCATGAGATATATAGATGAAAATACAAAGACATATACAGAAGAAATTCCCTCAAAAGAGGTGTTGCAACCACATGAATGACTGAAACTGCCTTGACAGCGTTATTTTATTAGGCTACAACTACTGATGATTAAATACCAGATCTAGAGTAGATATGTGTACAAAAATTTAGATCCATATCATATTTGTACACTAGAAAGGCTCCTCTCTCAGATCCCCTTGGGGTTTTTAGCAGAAAATGAAGTACATGGAGTAGATCTGAGATCTACTGCAGCAGAACTGTAGAATGATTCAGAATTTATGAAGCAAATACATATATGAAGATATCAGCTCTAAAACATACATGGATTAGATGGCTAATCCATGGATCACCACACTGTAAGGAAGGCTCCTTTACACCAGAGATCTCTCCTCCAAATAGTTTCCAAAACACCCTGCAACTCCTCAATTGAAAATAACACAGTATAGGGACATAAACGGCTTTTTAGGCTTTCTGTAGAGTTTGGGCTAATGCCAATCTGTATATCTGGAGCTCCAATCAGCTAATACACTCTTTCCAATGGAATAGATGGCTTTCCCACTGAAAAGAGGCACTAGTATGGCCTAGATCTCAATAGATCCATCCTCCACTTGCTGTAGCTTGCAAAATCACACCCTAAACAGGAAATGTGTTGTATTTGAAATGAGAATCTTGGTCTCAATGTAGATAGTGGACTATGTAGTACAAACTCTTCAAATATCTACTCAATGGAAAGAGGTGGAATTCCTAAACAGGAAATCCCAATGCTAAACAACATTTGAAATCTAGGCTAAACAGCCAAGAGAGCTATATGTCTAAACAAAAAATTTATCAAAATATCATATCGTGAACAACCTCCACATGCTCCCCTCCTCTTCCTTTTATAAGATGAAGAGATTTTAAACCCTAAAAGACCTTCAATGATTTAGCTCCATTCACATGTGTAGCCTCCAACCTGAACTGCGCTTTCCCTCTATGAGATTCATTGCATCTAGAAAACATTTTTTATTTGGTGTTGGTTGACTTGGTTAATGGATTCAGTCTCTTTCACACTCAAGTGTGTTTATACAAATGGCCCAGATTTAGCCTTGTTCACATTTGGCATTGATTTATTCTTTTATTAGGAATTTTATGAACCTCCTTTACATCTTTATTCTTAAAACAAAGAAAAAAAAACAAAATGAATATTCATATTAGCTTAGGACTAATTAGGAATATTACAGTCCTACCCTCCAAAATGTTGCTTGTCCTCAAGCAACTCACAAGGACTTTGAAAAACCTCCAACGAAATTGTCTCCTCCCAAGAATACAAGTTTGCCTTTGGTGGATGAACCAAATAGCTGTCATCTTGAAGTAGGGGGGGATACATAGGAAGAATCATATGTTGTCCACTAGCCTTCTCAAATCATGAGAGATGGTAAATATTGTTTGCTTCAACCCCCATGAGAAACTTCAATCTCCATGCAATCATCCAAACAAAGTGAGCCATCTTTGGTAGCTCAAAGAAATAGTCACCAATCCCCACCAAATGCAATGTGTAGGGGCTCCATGGCTAGAAATGAGAGATAAGAATACCCAAATCACATTGTCTCTCCCTCCATTTATGATAAATATGGAGCTGATGATGCTGAGCTACAATAATATAGTTCTCGTGAAGCCAAAAGAGACTTGGAACTTCATGATTCTCTTCATTTATTCTAGTGAGCCTCCTTGCCCAATCGTCCATGCATATAGTGAATAAATTATCTTCACCATATGTGATCCAAAAGAAACATGGAATAAGTGTCATGTGATATGTTGGATGGGGACAATAGTCCCTCCCTTGAGACCAGCGTTGTCCTTCATCTTGTTGCCTCAAATTATGGTATAATAAGTGGCCATCCCACCACTTTCTTGCTACAATAAGCTTCTTCAAAGCTTGGAAATAGTAGAGTATAATAGGTGTTGGCTGAATATAATTCAAGAAATACATGTCTTGCTCTAAATTCTCCCAACTAAGAGACCTCTTCCAATGACATAAGCCCAACATATGGCTTCTTGCATAAGAAAAGAAATGATATAATGTAGCAGCCATACAATGTTCTATCCTCCTCTTGAAGCATGAATGAATATGGAAGATTTCATTCCCAAATCACACAATCAACCAATGTGTCAACTCGCTTCTCATGTTCCCAAAAAATATCAGAGCATCATCATCATCATGATATAAACAAGCTCTCTTACACCACCTCATGAGAGAGTTACATTTTCTTCCAAACCCAAGTACATACATGATCATGAGATACATTCCAAATAGAAATACATCTACATACATGAGACACATCCCAATCATAAGCAAAAATATGGAAATGAAATTCAACACGGGATTTCCAAAATCTCTTCTTGTCAACCAAGGCAACCATGCCTTCTTCTTATGCATCCTTTCATTGAGATACAAGACATGAGACAAGAAAATATAAAACCTTGGGTAGTACCCATACTCACCCAATAGAAACCAGCATAGGACATCTCCTGTTTACATCAAATCTAGATGTGGTAAGTGGTTTTCCCACCACTTACTTTCTTCCCATAACATATATCCATGGCTGAAAGTGGAAGATATATTTGGTGCCTTTGGAAAGCACCCATCATGCTACAAAATCTCCCTTTGTTCACCAAGGGAGTGGCCATAATCAGAAATAGGTTTGGCACGAAGTTGGCCATGCATTTTATAAGGTATGACACTCCTCTTTGGAGTCATGGCCTACATATATGATGTAAAAGTATGGATACAATCAGAAAATAAAACATGATTTAAATAAGTATGCCCTTCACCAATAATCCTCCTCCAACAAGTGGAGAGGTGCATACATCTATTCCTTCCATAAGAGGGGAAAGAGAGGGTTGAAATAACTCTTCCATAGATTTATATTTCTGCTCCTTCTTCATATGATACATGCATCTTTGATAATTCTGATATAAATCATCTTCAAAGCCTTCCCGCATGAATCGATTTGAGATAATATGATTTGTTCTAATGAAATCAGTGGGGGTAGAAAGCAAGATATCGTAAGTTGAATATAGTAGTTAGTCTTCGATTCTTGATCATTTTTCCAAATAGATCTCATCATGAAAGTAAATGAATCCATAAACCACCTTATACCTCATATCTTCCATTTTCCCATCAAGAACCTTACATGTGAAGAGGTTCTTGGAATATTCTACCAAGAGTTGGGACTCCCAATATGGATCTAGGCTGCCCAACAATGACAGCCCTGTAAGATTATTAAATGAAGTAGCTTTCACATCATCATTTTCCTCTTTGACATTCTCAATGCCAAAGAAAAATCTTTATTATTCTTCTCATTAGGTGGTCTCCCTACTGGAATGACTCCATGTAAACAAACATCAAGATCTGAAGTAGACTATATGGATGGTTGCACTGATGTGTCCCTTTCCTTGCTGCATAGTTCAAACTCCTTCTCATGAATAGAAAACCCTTGAAATAAACAAGGGTGCATGCTCCTCATCATTATATGTTCATCCATCCTTTTCCTATTTGACATGCTCAATTCCAAAGAAAACACTTTATTCTTCTTCCCATTAGGGGGTTTCCCTGGTGGAATGCCTCCATGTAAAGAGACATCAAGATCTGAAGTAGACTGTATGGATGGTTGGAATGATATGTCCCTTTCCTTGCTGCATAGTTCAATCTCCTTCCCATGAATAGAAACCCCTTGAAATAAACAAGGGTGCATGCTCCTCATCATTGGATTTTGATCCATCCTTCCTCCTCTTGCTTGGAGTAAGGTATCACTGCCCAATAATGTTGTCACATAATGCTCCTTGGGAATCACTTGCAAAGATACAAAAGCTTCATCCCTTGAAACAATAACTTCATCTCCATGCACATGTGGTAATGGGTATTCCTTTGAAGTGACAACATTTTTACTACCTTCTTGATCTTCCTTCTCATCAATATTTGAGAATGCCTCATTATCAATGAGATACCTTGGATCTTGGTCTTCCTTTGAAAGAGGAATCTCCATGACTTATTTTTGAGAATAAATCTCTCCATGCAATGGGAATTTTTCCCTTGGAAAGGTATCACACAATTTTTTATCCCCTTCAATGGAAATCTGAAGTGGATTCTATATAATAGATCTTGCCATCTCAAGCAAGGGTTTCACATGCTCACATTTTGCTAACATCTTCAAACATGTTTTAGTTTACTTTACATCGAATCTCTTCACCATTATCCTAATGAACTTTACATAAGTAGACATGTTTTCATTATTTAATGAAAATGTTTCAAATAACCACCATGCATAAGCTTTACCTTTAAGATGCAGCGCTGCTACCTTAAGGGCTTCTTTTTCTGAAGCTTGATGTAGATCCAATTATGAGTCTAGTTGATCTATCCATTCTTCGGCTTTGCATGTGGAGGATCCATCAAAGTTAGGAAAAATTAATCTACCTCTTCTTCTTCTATTTTTGGATATTCTCTCCTCCTTGAGCTGGCATAACTCTTGGAAGCTCTAGTTCTCCTTGATTTTCCAAGACTTAGATTCATACTCCTGAAGATAATCACTCAAAGTCTCCTCCTTTGGTGCATCTTCTTCCTTCATCTCTCTTGCATTAGATCTGGGAATAGAATAATGTTGTAGATATAATGTAGCTGAGTGATTGCACATATAAGATGAATAAATAGGGTTTTATTCATGTAAATATCTTCTCGAGGGACGTTCATGTCTTTCCCTCTTCATTTCTTTGATTTCTCCTTTAAGCTCAGAAAAAGTTTGGAACAGAATTTTTGAGAACTCCTTCCCTTTCATTCTTCCAGATAAAGGGTTTTGACCCTATAATTTTTTGTCTTAAATGTAATAAATATTATTATTCTATATTTTCCTTCCATGAAAAGACATATTGGCTTGAAGCTCATAGGCTGAGCTAAAGATCATGCTCGATACCACTGTAATATCCCAAATGGGAATTGTCAGCAAGGCATGACTGGAAAATGCATTTTCTAGGAATGGATGCTACAGAAATGGAAACCAACACTTGGATCCATTATATATAACTATAGAAGACCAAAATTCAAGAGGGGATCAATAAAAAATCACTCTAGGTGGGTTAAACAAATTTCCTCACACCTAGTATGGCTAGAAATTGCCCAATAACGGACTGCAGCAAGACTGCTCAGAAAATAGTGTAATTTCAATAGAGAGGGAGCAAGAGGGCAATAAAAAATTCTTCAATAGTATTTACAGCATCAAAATAGATGTATAATGAAGCCCATGAGATGTATAGCTGAAAATACAAGACATATACAGAAGAAATGCCCTCAAAAGAGGTGTTGCAACCACATGAATGAATGAAACTGCCTTGACAACATTATTTGATTAGGTTGAAATTATTGATGATTAAATATCAGATCTAGAGCAGATCTTTGTACAAAAATTTAGATCCATATCAGACCTGTACACTAGAAAGGCTCCTCCCTCATATCTCCTTTGGGTTTTCGGCAGAAAATGAAGTACATGGAGTAGATCTGAGATCTACTACAGCAGATCTGCAGAATGATTCAGAATTTCTGAAGAAAATACATATATGAATAGATCAGCTCTGAAACATACAAGGATTACAAGGCTAATCCATGGATCACCATTGTGTAAGGAAGGTTACTTTACACCAAAGATGTCTCCTCCAAATAGTTTCCAAAACACCGTGCAACTCCTCACTTGCAAATAACGCAGTCTAGGGACATAAACTGCACTGTATCCTTAATGTAGAGTTTGGCCTAATGCCAAGATGTAGATCTAGAGCTCCAATCAGCTAATACACTCTTTCCATTGGAATATATGGCTTTCCCACTGAAAAGAGGCACTAGTATGGCCTAGATCTGAATAGATCTAGCCTCCACTTGCTGCAGCTTGCAAAGACAATCACACCCTAAACAGGAAATGTGTTGTAGTTTAAAGGAGAATTTTGGTCTCAAACCAGATAGTGGAATATGTAGTACAAAATTTTCCAAGAGCTACTCAATGGAAAGAGGTGGAATTCCTAAATAGGAAATCGCAATGCTAAACAACATTTGCAATCTAGGTGTAATGTCCCAAATCTGGAAAAGCTCATGAATCATGAAATGAAAAACGCATTTCCAATGACATAAGCAAGAAAAAAGTGAAATGGAATCTTATATCCCATATATTAATCAATAAGAAACCTAAATCCAAGAAATGAGCTGAAAGAAAGAAAAATAAGTGGGTTAAACAGATCTCCCACACCTAGGATTTCCAAAAAGTGCTAAAACCCTAAAACTGCATTTTACCGAAGTTGCTGCTTAATGGAATGCGTAGTATAAGAGAGGGTTTACACACATAAATTAAGGAAAAAATTATATCTACTCATATATTGATTAAAATGTTGAAGAACATAATATCTAATCTACTTATACAAGATACAAAAGAAATCGGCAAGGGCTTCTTATCAAACACTCTGCATACAAGATGGGAAATCCAGTAATTTACTGAACAGCCACTAAAATAATGAAGTACATGAGTGTATAATGATGGAATATATCTGATCTGCTGTAGATCCCTCAAGGGCTTCCTCCCATGAAAGGATGAACCTCTCAATCACAAGGAAACTCAACAATCGAGCCACCAAACCATGCAATCAACACTACCTCCAAAATAACGCACTCCCTAGTAGAAACAATTCTTGGAGGGTATGGGAAATGTGTGGTATGATACCAAAGATCTGAAATAATTCTTGGAGCTCTCCAAATAGATCTCTGAAGTGAAGGAAAGCTTCCTCCAATGAGAAACTAGCTCAGAGATCGGGATTCCAATCCCTTTCGCTGCTGCACCCACAAACACTGCACAATCTCCGGGAAAGCTGTGTTGATGAAGAGGGCTGAAGCTTGGCCTAAAAACCTGATGTGTAATAATGAATACAAACTCTCCCAATGAGTCTTCTCAAAGGAAATAGGTGTGATTCCCACCCAGGAACACCCAGTGCTAAACAACACTGCAACTTTGCTAAGCAGCAAAGCAGCAACAATTCTTGGAAGACAAGAATAATAATCTACAACATGATGAATAATGCTGCCATGCTCTTTCTTATATAAGCCATGAGTTTTCTTTCCCTTTTTCCCACTCAATTAGGTTAATTCTAACCCAAGTTACAACTCCCTCCAAAATTGCGTTATTCATCCTAGGATTCCTCCTCCACTAGAACTGCGTTGTTGACTTACTCAGAGCATCTTCATTTTAACCTTTTTCACACATGGAGGTGTTTTATTAGGCAAGAAAGAATGTATCCTTTCACACTTGGAGTGTTTTTATCCTCCTTAGTAGACTTATGGGCTTTTCTACCCATTTTTTTACCGGTTAGAGCTGCTACTAACTCTAATGTTCCATTTAGCTTGGAGGCTAAAATTTTGGGACATTACACTAGGCTTAACGGCCAAGAAAGCTATATGTATAAATAGAAAATATATCAAAATATCATATCATGAACAACCTCCACATGCTTCCCTCCTCTTCCTTTTATAAGATCAAGAGATTTTAAACCCTAAAACATCTTCAATGATTTAGCTCCATTCACATGTGTAGCCTCCAACTTGAACTACGATGTCCCTCCAGCAGATTCATTGCATCTAGACAATGTTGTTGACTTGGTCCTGGTTGACTTGGTTAATTGATTCAATCTCTTTCACACTCAAGTTTGTTTATACAAATGGCCTAGATTTAGCCTTGTTCACATTGGGCATTGATTTATTCTTTTATTAGGATTTTTATGAACCTCCTTTACATCTTTATTCTTAAAACAAAGAAAGCAAAACAAAATGAATTTTCTTATTAGCTTAGGAATAATTAGGAATATTACACAGTCGATTCTTCTTTCATTCCCTCAATCATCATTTCTTTTAAGATATCTTTAAACAGTGTAGTATATGGAGACCTTTGTAAGTTATATTGAAATATTTGGACGTTTTCTTCTAATGTCTCATTGTCCTTTGCAGAAATATTGAATATTTCGTCTTTTAATTCTTGAGTCTAGAAATAGTCTTGATATTTTTTAACAAAAGTGTTCCTCATCTGGTTCCACTTATTAATGGTCCCTCCACCGAGCCACATGAACCAAAGTAATGTTGTTCCCTTCAAAGTAGAGGGAAATAATTTTAGTTTCTGAGGGTCAGTGGTGTTGTCATGTCGCCTACATAAGACATCAAATTAAAATAAGAATAGATCATGATATTCGGAGGTCAACCCATGGAAGGTGGGGATGTTTTGTAATGGAATGGCTTTCATAGGGGAATTTGCAGCTGGATCAACAAAGCAATATTCTAATGTTGATGTCTGCCTCTAGTTCTGGTTGTTTTCCATTTGATCAAAGATATGCCAATAATATTCATGGATTTCTTGTTTTGGAGGAATAATCTTAGTGGAATTATGGAGAAGATGCGGAGGAAGCTTAACAACACTTCCTTGATCTGGGATACTGGGTGTCTCTGTCTCACCCACTCTCTTAGGGGATTTAGGCTCTGGATTTTTTACCTATACTGCATATTGGGTGTTGGTTTTGTACATTTTTCCTACACTTCCTTATTTCTCCTCATAACTATAACCAATGGGAGTATCTTTACCCCTTTTTCCTACCTTTTTACCCCAACTTGTGCTGTTTCACCTTGCTTTTGTTACTTTTCCAATTCACCAATTATTATGATATATTATACCTTTTTATGACTAATTGATGGTGAATGTTTGGAGAAGATCGATGGTCTTTGTGTTGTCCTTTCAGATGTCATTTGTACCACCAACGATCCCGGACACGGAGTTCACAGGAGTAGTTCAGATAATGTTGTTACAGCAAATCAATGTTGCTACACCTTGCTATTATAGATCCGCTACAAAACTACTGTTACACTCTGACGTTACAGACTCGTTGTAAAAAGGATGATACAGTTGTACCGCTCACTGATCTTGTATATATTGTTGCTGATTTTTCCTCTAGTGGTTGCACTACAGTTGTGTTTCCTTTATGATAGCTGTAGGAGTTGTTAGCATTGTATTTTTGGGATACTAGCCTAAGGGAAGTTTTGATTGTAATATATTATTTTCTAATCATAACTTTATTAGGAAGTGGTTATAACTGTATGAGTTCTATTTCGATCAACATGAGAATCATAAGATTCTCATGGCTGATCTATCCTTGTATTTTCTGATGTAACCACTATATATCTCTCAGTCCTAGAGGTCGAGAGGTTAGTGGAGAACATCGTTGTTTTGGCTCTGTAATTGTGTTCAGATTAATAAAAATCATCCTGTTATGGTTGTTACATGTGTGACTCTATTTAGTTTCCATTAAATTTCCTTCTCTACCTGCCCCCTGCTAGGGAAGAAGGTCCCTCCTTCTTAGCGGGGATTGTAGTGATTAAAGTACCTATGTGTATGTAATTGTATTTCAGTTTATGTATCATTAGGTTGTTGTTGCTACGGTTCAGCTGAGGATATATCTACTTCGATTTAAATACTTTATATGCTGATACCCATGTGATAATAGAGATACCATCTGGGTACTTATTGTGTGGAGAGCTAGACAGATCAATTGAAGTGTGATTTTAATATTGTGGATTATTTTAATTCTGCATGAGTGATTTATTTCCATCATCTACTTCAACAACGATTTCTTTTCTTTGAAATTACTTCTGGTTGGTGTATCGACACAGATAGTGCCACTATCATTGGAATAAACAGATGTACATGGATAGATAATTAAATGTGTGATTTTCAGTAATTTAATAAGTGATTTATATAGTCCAACATTTTGGCGTCGTTTTCGGGGATGCCAGTGATGATCCAATCAATCAGAGTTCTTTATAAGAAGTGAAATTTTCGTGTGTTTTCATAGAGTGTCTCCAACAATACAATTGTCAGGCAGTAAGATGAGAGGTAAGAACCTATGCAACGCTCTAACAGGCTTGAGTGGGCTCGCCATGTCTTCCTGAGACACTTAGGAATTTAATTTTAGGTGTTTTTTTAAGGGTGAATTCAGCTATACAGTCGTTGGGCAGTAAGATGAGAGGTAAGAAACTACGCATTGCTCTAACAAGCTTGAGCGGGCTCACTGCTATGGAAATTGAAGCACTTAGAGGATGAATTGATACACATAGGTCCAATGTGTGTCAGTAGGAAAAAATTAACATCTACAAACAACCCCCCACTCTACTAACTACATGAAAGATAGGTCTTAAGAAGGAAAATAAGAGCATAGATTTGGGAAGGAAGACATTATTTGGAGATCTGATTTCAAGGGCCGAAAAGGAACAATCCACATCAGACAGAGATAATAGGAATACATGAGCATAGAAAAAATTTACCATATCAAGGCCTGGACCATTGGTGTCTTCAATGGCTGGACCTCATCATCCTTCGAACAACATATCCACTCCTGATATCGAAACTACAGATTCAAAACAACAGTGGAGAATGTTTTATCAGGATCTGAGAATTGAAGGAAAAATAGAGACCAGTGTGGATCATCAAGAACCTGAGGAACAACAATCAGTTTATCATCAATTAGAAGCTGGTAGTGCTATTAAACAATTGATCCTCGAGCAGACTAATCCTTCTATTTTTCAATCTCCAGTGCACTCTGAGGTTGGTTCATCCTATCAAGAAGAATCAACCATGGGGGACGAGAATGTTAAAATAGATAGCTCTGTTACTTTGAATTCCCAATAGTAGTAACACAAGACGAGGCTCCTATGAAGAACATCCCTTTATAATACCTATCATCCTTTCAAGGGATAATTGTTGAGGATCTTGATACCTTTTTGTTCAAATTCAATGTGCTACATAGAGGTTATGACTGTACTTTGGATGCCCAAAAGCTGAAATTATTCCCTGCTACTCTGAAAGGAGCACCATTAAGATGGTTCATGAGATTGGGTGTTGGCACAATTCCAAAATGGAATGATATGAGATAAGCCTTTCTCTTTAAGTATCACGACTACTGCTGAACCAGGGATTTGAAGGATGAAATTTTTAGAATTTCAAAGAAGGAGGAGGAAAGCCTGGAAGACTATCTAGAGTGATTCCACTACAATTTATAAAGGTCTAAGTTTAGTAACTTAGATCCATATATTCTAACGCCAATATTCTTAAGAGGTTTAAGAGATGGTTGTCTAGAACATCTAAACACAATAGGAAAAGGAGACATATCACAAGAAACGTTTGATGTGATAAAGAAGCTTTTCTTACATAGCTCAAGAGGATTGGTCAAAGGGAATGTTTCAGTTCGGGACCCTTCCCTTCAGATACAGAAGTTCACAAGTGGAGGAGTAACCAGTCATAGATCGGGAACTTATTCGAGGATTTTAAAGCTGATCTCATTAGCATTCTCTATGCCCAGATCACTACAATACAAGTCAAGAAGGCACAAGCAGAAGAAAAACAACCTTAGCAATATTCTGTCCCTGATGCAAAAAGAAAAATTTGGAAAGAGAATGCGGACTAAATAGTGTCAGCCTGTGCAACATCTGTGAGTTCGCGCACTCTAAAAATCAGTGTCCTAAGTTTCCCAGACTTAAGGCGTTACTCCAAGAATCAAGCGAGGATGTTCAATATTCTTATTTTATCAGATAAAAGAGACCATGAAATCCGTGAGATACATGTATGGATTCATATTTTTCTTCTTTTTATCCTTGTAATAGTATTTATAATAGTCGGCAATACCCATGGCAATATCCTACTCCTTCCTTAATAGAATTACCTTCACCATGCAACTAGTGGCCATCTCCTCTACCAATGCAATATAATCCATCACAACCTAATCCTTGGGGTCATAACTGGAGAGCCAATGGCCAAGGTCCAATACCCCCTCCAATACCACTGCAACAGTAGCAGTTATAGTTTTCTCCTATTCAGACTCCTACACCTTTTGTCCGACCCCAATCACCTGTACAACCTAACCCCAATCCAAATAATAAAGCAGCCCAAAGCATGGATGCTCTGGTTACCCTCTAGACTTACCTTACACTCCTATTGGAATTAATGACGTTCAACTTCGGTCAGGAAAAGTAATCAGATATGAACACACCCCCATTATTATCGAAGAAAGTGAAATTATCACCCAGGAAGGATATGGATGATTCTGAGGGAGTTGTTACACATGTAACAGCTGATACAACACCCGTTATCACACCTATAACAGCCAGCTCGAGAAAGTATCCTATTCATACAGTAGCCAATCCGAGTAAGGATAGTACATCTGTGGTAGCTGACTCAGCTATTAGCATTCATAATCCCCAATAGCCTCAACGATTAACTAAAACTGGGTTGGTCTTACAACCTAAATTTGAATTACTTAAGGGGCTGCAAAATTTATATGTATGGATTCCGCTATTACAAGCTTTTAAGGAAGTGCCTATCTATGCTAAAGTAGTGAGGGACCTATGTGTCAAAAGACCTGGGATGAAACCTAAAGACCCTGCTACTATCCATATCATGGGAAAATTGTGTGATATTATGATTGATCAACATTTGTTGACCAAGTATAATGACCCAAGGAACCCCATAGTGACTGCCCATATTAACAATCATCCTATAACCAATACCTTGATTGATCTAGGGGCAACTATTAATGTTAGGACTAAAGACCTCTTCATCTCTCTTGGACTTCATGGACTTAGACATACACCTACAATTCTTGAACTAGAATATATGTCCCATTTTAAGCCCAAAGGAATGATTGAAGATGTGTTTATCACTATAGCCTCCTGGAACTATTCGGTTAACTTTCTCATTTTACAAACCAAATACAATATCGAGGATCATCATTTAATCTTGGGAAGACCGTGGCTAGCCACTGCAGATGCATATATTGGATGTAGGTCCGAATATATGGTGATCTTAGATGGACAAGCCACTTAGAACCTAAATCTTTACCCCCCAGCAAAACCTCATATGGATTGGAATAGTCCCTGGTGGGACGAATTTGCACCTGAATCTGATTTTTCCCTACATCTTCTCACACTTGGAAAAGAACAACACTTTAAGGATGAAACATAGGAAGATATTATTAATGGTTTTATGTATAATTAACTCCCTATTGCCTCCATTGGATATTTGGGAGAACAAGGTGAGGAATATTATGTAATTATTGAACATTTGAAAACAAATCCAGTTACTATCAGCAGTCCCGTTGAAATTGAACTTGGAAAATGTTTAAACATCAATCCTAACTTAACTGCTGAACAAAACAGATTGCTAATATAGCTGTTACGAAAATACAAAAAGGAATTTTCATGTGAATATATCGATATGAAAGGAATCCATCCTACCCTAGAAAATCACTGCATTTACCTTAAAGAAGATTGCAAAACTGTTAGACAACCTCAGCGCCGAATGAACCTGACACTTAAAGAGATAGTAAAATAAGAATTGTAGAAACTCCTTAATGCTAATTTCATCTACCATTTTTTTGATAGTCAGTGGGTTTCTCCACTTTTCATAGTTCCAAAAAAGAATGGAAAATGAAGGGTCTATGTCGATTATAGAGAACTTAACAAGGCCACTCTAAAAGATCATTTTCCCTTACCATATATTGATCAGGTCTTGGACACTCTTTTTGGAAAAAAATTATTTTCATTTCTATATGGGTTTAGTGGCTATAATCAAATATAGATTACTTCAGAAGATCAAGACAAGAAAACATTTACTTGTCCATCGGGTACTTTTTCATACAGAGTTCTTCCCTTTGGTCCCTATAATGCACTAGCAACCTTTCAAAGGGAAATATTAGGTATTTTTTCTAATATTTTGAATGATTGTCTTGAAATATTTATGGATTATTTTACACTCTATGGGGATGCCTTTGAGACAACATTAGCTAACTTGCAGAAAGTGGTGGAGCGTTGTGAACAAACTAATGTTTCCCTAAGCATGGAAAAATGCCACATGATGATGACGGAGGGAATTGTGTTGGGATATTTCATTTCATCAGATAGAATCAAGGTAGATCCTACAAAAATTGAGGTAATCTCAAAAATATTGACCCCTAAGACTCCGAAAGAGGTACGTATTTTTTTGGGACATGCAGGCTATTATAGGAGGTTTATAGAGATTTTTTCAAAGATTGCATCTCCTTTGTTTTCATTACTGATGAAAGATGCCGAATTTGTGTGGACAAAAAAGTGTGACCAGTCCTTTTTAAAGTTGAAGAACTTTATAATAGTAGCACATGTATTATGAGGACCAAACTAGGAATTGTCATTTCATATTGCTACAGATGCATCTCACATGGTTGTGGGTGATGTTTTGGGGCAGCTGGAGAATAAGAAAACTTATGACATTTATTACATCAGGAAGAACTTAACTAAATTGTTACTAAGAAATAATTCCTAGCAGTAGTGCATGCTATCAAAAAATTCTGGCACTACATCACTGGGTACCAAGTATTTGTACACACTGACCATGTTGTAATTCGACTTTTAATGAGAAAACCTATTACTAATGGTAGATTTACATGATGGTTATTGTTGTTACAAGAATTTTACATTGCTATTTTAGATAAACCCGGAAAATATAATGTAGTTTCTGATTTCCTTTGTAGATTAACTATAAGTGATGACTGCACTGCTACTAAGGATTATTTTCCAGATGAGTATCTTTTTTCCATTTCTACTCACTCACCATGGTATGAAAATATAGCCAATTACCTTGTTGCATGAAAATTCCCACACGAATTGACTTCCAAGGAAAGATGGATGATTATACAACAGAGTGCTACCTACTCCTGGATAGAAGGTAGTCTCTATCACACTGTGCCAAATTTCCAGATTAGGCGATGTGTTAGAGAAGATGAGGTATTTGAGATCCTAAAGGATTTTCATGAGGAACCTTGTGGAGGACACTTCGCTGACAAGAGGATAGGACATAAAGTACTCTCAACAGGGTACTACTGGCCAACTATATTCCAAGATGCCAAGAAGTTTGTGAAAGGATGTGATAGTTGCCAAAGGATGGGCCAGCCTCTAAAATCAGATGAGATTACGATATAGCCTTAGATAGTAATACGAAAATTTGAGAAATGGGCCCTAGACTTTTTGGGACCAGTTAACCCTTCATCACAGTAAAAAGCATACATATTGGTCTGCACTGATTATGTCAAAAAATGGGTCGAGGCAAGGGCACTAACTAGAGCAACATAGCAAGTTGTTTCAGACTTCCTATTTCAAGATATTTTTGTTCGCTTCGGGATACCCAGAGAGATAGTGACAAATGGGGGTCCTTGGTTCACATCTCATTTGATCAATAAGTTGGTTGAAAATTATGGAATCCATCATAGAATCACCACACCCTATCATCCACAAGCAAATGGTCAAGTAGAAATCACCAATAAAGTCATTAAGGGAATATTAACAAAGACAGTAGCCAGCCACCGAAGAAACTCGGCTGAGAAACTTCTAGAGGTACTGTGGGCTTACAGGACAACATGGAGGAATATTATAGGCTTATCACCATATGAACTAATGTATGGTAATAATCCCTTATTTCCCATAGAATTTGAAATAAATACATTAAGAACAACATTGCAGGTCGATATAGATTTGAGTACAACACAAAATTAAAGATTGAATGAGCTCGATGAGATGGAAGATAAATGGTTGGCTACTATTCAACATGTAGAAATCATCCACCAGCAAAGATCTAGATGACATGATGGGTTTATTAAGAAGAAAAATTTCCAGAAAGGATATTGGACTCTTTTGAATGATTCAAGGTTCAAAGATTTCAAAGGAAAGCTCTGCACTAGATGGCTAGGTCCTTACGAAGTGGATACGGTATTTGATAATGGGACTATAGAATTGGTCACCATTGATAGTGCTAAGACACCATTACTGGTTAATGGGCACCGTCTAAGGTTATATCATGAACCCGCTTCAAAGGAATCATTTGTCAACATTGTCGCAGACTTTGATCTTCATGTTACGATAGTAGGGGAACATTAAAAAAACAAAAATAAAATAGAAAAATAAAAGAGAAACAAAACTAAATCTAACTGTGAAAACCCCTTTCTGGGACACAGTCAGACAACCAGTAATAGTTGAAAACCACTCTTATGGCAGGTATTACACCCATGTTTTTCTCCCTGTAATATCATCCTCCCTTCTTGGTTTATGACATAGGCTGATGGTATTCATGTAATTTCCTTTTCTGTACCAATTTATTCTGATTATTATGTTTTTCGAGAATAATTTAAATGTTGTCATGGTTGTTACACATGTAACAACTGACAACCATGAATATTTTTATTTATAATTCCTTCCATAAGTATCAATAACCATGCTGGCTAAACACAACAACACGAGTGCTGCAATTAGGACGCCGTCAACCCAAGTTTTCCTCCACATCACCTTAATTATGTCATTAAAAAGGTAAATGATTTTCATTGATGATTCAGTGATTAATTGTCAAAGTAATGATGCTCCTATGACTACCGTGGGTCGCTATCACAGATAAAGTGGAGGAGGGGATATGATTTGAAATCATTGCAAAATGGTTGTAATCATAAATATCTATTAAATTCGCATGCACCTAATCAATAACAGAATTTCTAATCATGACCAAATATTTTTGGAAAAGAGCGTGTGTATGAAATCTCATCACGTTCCATAATAAGCCACTTATGAATATTAGTGTAGGGTATGATTTGGTAAATCCATGAAATTCATCACCTTTCATCAACCTCCTTCTAAAACCTTTCATTCTCATTGTAAACTCATCGATTGGGATAAGAAAAGGTGCCGAGCAGCAAGTAGTTCAAAGACATGGTGATGTTATAGCTGGATTGAACAATAAATAAGTGAAATTAGAAACTCAGTGATATTACAGTATTGTCGAACATTAAGAAGAAAATTTAGAAACAAACAACAAATATGGGTGGAGCAGTGATCAAGCATGAGCCAAACTCTATGGATGCTCTGCAGAATTTCCCAAAGGCTTATCATATATTCAAATATGTTGGATAGGTTGAGTTTTTCGAGAAGCTTGAAGGCTTAGACGAGGCAGTGGCAATTGAATTTTCTTAGAAATTGAACAATAATCAAACCCAAGTAAGAGGCATGCAATTGTAGGTGACTGAAGAGGTAATTTCCTGGGTAACTTCATTACCAGTAGAAGGGTGGAGTTGGTTTAATAGAAAAATCAATGACCCCTCCTTGAAAGAGGATTTCCTAGTAGGGGAAGAGAAACTGGAGAATAAGGGAAGAGGAAGTAACATATTATCACTTCCTCATCCTTGGGAAGATGTTTCCCTAGGCTTGATGAAATATATCACTTGCGAAGGGAGATCCATGATAGTGTTCAACTATCACTTTCCTCTGCTTAACCACCTTCAGCACCAGCAAAGAATCAATCTTCCATTCTATTTTCTTGGAAACATCAAGCACATGGCGGTAGCAGTAAAAACAGCAGCACACCCGAAGGTAGGTGTGACTAATCATAGACTCATTAAGTTAATTTTGTTAGATGCCCTAGGCCAACAAGGAAAAGCTTGGGAATAATTCTAGAGAAAAATACCAAGGACAAGCCGAGGGAAATAGACCATGACTTCAGGAAGAAGTAAGACAGAGGAGGAGACCCAGAATCGGCCTGCTGGAGTTAGGATTGGGAAGAAGCCTATTGATGAACCAATTAGGGACAGAAGAACAAAACAGAGAGTGAAGGTTAGCATACCTATAAAACCCTTTCCTATGGACGAGAAGCATACGGAAGTAGAAGTTTTAGAAGAAGAAAGGAAACCTTCCTCATCAGGTAAGGATGAAACCAATGCCTTGTGTTTAGAAATTGAAAAATTAGGAAATGAAAACGAGGAATTGAAGTAGAAATTATCTGAGGGAAGGGAAATTATGGTGTTAGTATGCATGACATGTTTTCAAAACTTAACAACAGTGGGATATAATGCCTGTAGAAAAAATATCAGCCCAATGGAAGTAGAGACAGAACATCAGGAGGTTTTTACACAAGAACCTGCTAATGATACTGCTGATAAACAAGAATGAGTAGTTAAAGAAGAGCCTCTTGTAATAATCGACCTAGAGGCTGAACCACAGGAACCTGTGGAAGCCACTCCTATTGTTGAAGAAACATAAATTCACACAGTGGCAACTCTAGGTAAAAACAAAGGGGCTCATACACAAGAACCCACTGAAGAGGCTACTATTACATAAGAAACAATAGCAGGGGTGGAACAAACCCATGAAGCAGAGGCTGGTACACCTATTGTTGATGAAGGTATTGAATCTAGGAGAACACTGAGTCCTATATTGTGATGGAACTCTGAGAAACTCCTATTAATTTCTGAGTTACAAAAATGGAAGCAAGAAGCAATCTCCCTTTGAGATGGGATGATTTCGCTAAATGAACATCAGAGAGAGATAGACACTTCACATGAAAGACGGATGGAAGAAGAGTTGAAGAAAATGTGGGAGGATTACAAGAATAAAGAAGCTCTGAAGAAACAAGAAGAAAATTGGTTGCTATTACAGAAGCAGATTTGAGACCTCACCGTAGTTAAGCAAAGACTTCATGACCCCACCCGCAACTTGCTAGGTTGTAGGCGGCCGTATCCATCCTATCCTATTTTTCTGTGGGAACATTACTTATTTTTTCAATTGAAATCCATTATGGAAGATACACCTCATTTATGTTCCTCCACTCGTACGTTTCTGGATGTTTTCCATGCCTCAGACTTTGATGAGCAAAGTTTGTTGTGTGAATTATTTTTACACAACATTATTTGTGAACATGTGAGTATGAAAATGATTGTGACAGTATTCTCTTATATGGGAGATCTTCAATTAAGGGATTTTTTATCCTTCATGAGGAATCAGATTGAATGGCATCTGGCCATAAAATATATGGAGACTAATGAGGAGAAGACAAGATTGTGGGTTCGGGTAGAACTAGGATGGGTTACTGAGCTAAGACGAGAATTTAGGAGAATGTTGAGTACCCTTGGGATTAAAGAGCTAGCTACCACTTACAGAAGAAGAATTTTGGTTTTCTGCCTCAATCAATTCGCAATGATGAAGAGCCGATCTTTGACAGGGTGTTTAAAATGCACAGAAGCCAGTAGTGCTGAGCTACTAAAGGGCGATCCATTCTCATTCTAGAATCTCATGGTGGTCATTACACATGTACCAACCTATGCAAAAATGGGACAATATCTTGGTGCTTTGTGGTTGGGATTGAATTTAAAGTTTCCTTTGCTCTGGTTGTCCATTGAGGATTACCAAACCAACTATTAACTAAGCAAGTATGAGTCAGAATCCTAGGTACAGCAGTTGATGGCCAATCAGGGATACAGGTCTGCAGACGAGGACACAGCTAGTGCTTATGATCTCACTGACCTGCACTGAAGATATTCCCATGAGAGATGATTTTGCATGAGGACATGTAAGTATTTCAGTTGGGGGGAGATGTTGGGTGTTACATTTGCACATTTTTCCTACACTTATCTTCCTTATTTTTCAGCATAACTATAACCAATGGGAGTATCTTTACCCCTTTTCCTATCCTTTTACGCTAAATTGTGTTGTTTCACCTTGCTTTCGTTACTTTTCCAATTCACCAATTATTATGATCTATTATACCTTTTTATTACTAATTGATGGTGAATGTTTGGAGAATATTGATTTTCTTTGTGTTGTCCTTTCAGATGTCATTTTTAGCACCAAGGATCCCAGGCACGGAGTTCAAAGGAGCAATTAGGATAGTGTAATATTCCCAATTATCCCAAGCTAATGGGAATATTCTATTTTGCCCTATTTTTTTTTGTATTTCATATTGATGAATAAAATGTAAAGGAGGACATGTAAAACTCCTGAAAATAGAAAAATAAATCAATGCCTATGTGAACAGAGAGATATCTCGGTCATATAAATAAACTCTTGCAGGTGTGAATGGGTTTAACACATGAGACTGGGTCAACATTGACCAAATCAATAGTGCAGTCTAGATGCATTGAACCTCCTTGAGACATAGTGTAGTTCTAGATGGGGGTTCTACATGTGAAAGAAGCTAGAGTAATGAAGTGGTTTACAGTTTGGCAAGACTCAAATATTATAAAAGGAGGAGGAGAGCAACCTGAAGGGGTTGTTGAAGATATTATTTTCTGAAGGTATTGTCTGCTGAGACATTCCACATTATGGGTTTTCCAGTTTAGGAATACCACCTCCTTCCTTGAGTAGCTCTTGGTGGCGCCTTGTTTGTCTTGTCCACTATCTGGCATTTGGCCAAGCCACATCTTGCATCTACAGTGTAGTCTTGTTTAGGCTTGAGCTATCCATGTAAGCTACAGCAAGTGGAACACTAGGTCTTTTTAGATCTATACTTTACTAGTGCCTCTTCTCAGTGAGTGTGTATTTTAACCTCCTAGAAGAGTGCATTAGCTCATTGAGCTTCAGATCGAGAACTTGGCATCAGGCCAGAGAATTCTTAGAGCCTACAGCACAGTCTCTCTCCCTGGACTGCATTATTTGCAAGTTTGCAGTTGCAGGGTGTTTTGTCTGCATTTTGGAGGAGAGATCTCTAGTGTTAGGATTCTTCCTCTCATTGTGGTGATCCATGGATTGGCCATCCAATCCATGTCAGTTTCAAATATGATCTGCTGTCCTATTGTATTCTTTAGAAATTTTTGAACATTTATGCAGATCTACAACTCTAGATCTCAGATCTACTCTATGTGCTTCAAGATTTACACAAAACCCCAAGGGGAATGTATAGATGAGCTCTTCTTGTATACACATCTGAATTAGATCTATATTTTTATGTAAAAATATGCTCTATATCTAAGTGATTATATATTTCTACTGCAGCCCCAATAAAATAATGTTGTTGAGTTATGTAAACTTTTTCTATGGCTGTTGCACCTCATTTCTGAGGATTTTCTCCTATATAGCCTTGTGCTTTCTCTTGTACAATGTATGGGTTGTAATATAACTCTAATTTGATTTTATACATATGATATTTGAACCTCCATATCATCCTATTGCTTTTCTTCAGTGGATCTGTGTTATTTCTAAAGTAGTCCTTTGCATATAGCTGCAGCCCCTCTCTTTGGGTGATTTTCAGCTAGACTAGTTTGTGCGAGATCTGTTTAACCCACCTAGTTTGATTTGTTTTTACCCTCCTTTTGGATTTAAATCTTAGATGAGCTGATCTAAGGGATACAGGAGCTGAAAACTCATTTCAGCTCACGGAATTCTCAGGAGTGTGTTATTTCAGCAAGCTTGCTGTGTGATTCCCATTTTGGGATATTACAGTGGTATCAAAGCAACTTTCCTTGGATCATCCTGTGAGCTTCAAGAAACATGGAATATTCTCATGGGGATAAGGATATCTGCAACATAAACCAGGGAAAAATCTTGTTTTCTGGAGAAAATAGGTTCAAAAAACTTCTATCTCAAGCTCTACAAGGTATCAGAAAAGACAAAAAAGAAATGAGGAGGGAAGAGTAGGAAGATCCCTCAACCAGATCTACAAGATCTATACATGAGGAAAATTCTAAATCCTCATCTCATGGATATGTGCACTCGGCCATATCACAAAATCTTCAACGCTCTGTCAGTGATTTCTTCATGAAGAGGAAGAAAGGAGGTGTGCCCAAGAAGGAGACTCTTGGTGAGTATTTGCGGGAATATGAAGCTCAATCTAAGGAGTTCAAATATAACTTGAACTTCCAAGGGTTCTTCAATATCAAGGAGGACAGAAGCACAAAGGAGGAGGAGCATGGTATGGGTAGATTATATCTATCTACTTTTGATGGAACCCTTGAATGTCCAGTTAGGATTTGGGTGGAGGAGCTTAGCAAATTTGTGAAACAACATCAAGTTTTAGAAATTGAAGCCATCAAAGTGGCAGCACTGCATTTTGAAGGTAAAGCATATGCTTGGTGGTTGTTTGAATCATTTTCATTAAGAAATGAAAATACACCTACTTATGCAAATTTTATTGAAAGACTAGTACAAAGGTTTGATGAAGCTTCATATGTAACATCTTCTATTGAAACTATCAAACCATATCAAACAAATATTTTGCATGAGTTGGAAGGGTATATGAATCCAAATCCATTTCTGAAAACCATGGAAGAAGGTGTAAGTTTGGTTGATGCCTTGCCAAGCGAAATATCACCATTGGATGAAGGGCTCTCTTCTCAAACGAAAGGCATGAAGATTCCTCCTTCAATAGATACCCAAGATCTAAGGTCTCTTATTGATGATGAGGCAACTTCAACTATTGAGGAGAAGGAGGGGGAGGCAGGAGATGATAATGCAGTCACAAAAAAAGCACCTCGAGTACCTTTTGATTGGGGGAAAACTAAAGTGTTCTCTCAACTATGGGAAGCATTCACATACTTGGCTAAGGAGGGAGCCTTGGGAGAAGCCAACACAATGCAGAGAATCTCTCATGAATTCAGAAGAGAGGTGAGCAATTTCCTAAAAGGGGCATTGCTATCTTCCACTCAGTTATCTGCACTGAGGAAGGAGGAATCAGAAGTCTATGATGGCGTGGACATGAGGACACATGGAAATTCCATATCTTTGGGGAATCCCATGGTGCCTTCATTCATAAAATATATTTCTAAACATGACAAGAGGATGTTGACTCTCTTGCATGCATGGGCCATATTAAGGAAGTATTGGAAGACAATGACTTTCTGAGGGAAAGTTGATTTCCATCTGCTTCAATCTTGTCTTGGGAAAGTTCAGCTGCAAAAGAGGTAGCAAAGGGAAGATTATAATGCTCCAACATGTGATGTTGACATTAGGCATGTCAAAGAGGAGAGCCATGACATGGCAAGGGCTGCATTTCAGATCTCTATAGCGCTGTCATTCTTGGGAAGCCTAGATCCTTATTGGGATTCCCAAATCATGATGGAATACTCCAACGACCTTTTCACATGTGGTTTTCTTGATGGGAAGGTAATGGATGGGAGGTTTAAGGTAGTTGATGGAGTCATTTATTTCCATAATATTATCTATTTGGTTAGAGACTCCAAGCTCAAGGAGAGACTACTAAATGAAACCTATGAGATCCTACTTTCCAAACCCACTAGTTTCATAAGAGCATATCATACTATCTTAGGTGGATTCATGTGGGAAGGTTTCAAGGAAGAGGTGCACTCTCATATGAAGAAGTGCATGGACTATTTATAGAGAGGCAGGAACATAACCCTTGGGAAGAGCCATCACTCATACCTCCTTCCTGATTGAGTGTGAGAGGGGAATCATCCACGAGTTACCTCATTGATATAAAACAAGTATATGGGGGAACTTGTCTTCTTGAATGTTATGATGTATCTCCTATATGAATATATTTTTCTAACACCCATTTGTAGGACATTGTGCCAAGAGGGGGCACTATTTATGATGGGTTTCATGGACCACTCAAGGCCATGAACTATGTTGATGTAGGTCATTCCTTGGAGGGTCTTGGAAAGTTATTATATTCTTCATGGTGTGATTCTTTTACACCAACTATGATGCACCTTCTCCAAGCATTGAAGAGGGATGGGGCAAAAAACAAGTGTTGAGGGAGGCACTTGTCATCTCCTATTATATGTTAGTTAAAAGGTAAAACTACGCTGGTTGCACATGAGGACACATCCTCCTTCTCCTTTATCTTACATGGCAGCTAGCATGATCCTAATCGTGATTCCATATGTTGAAAATGTTCTTACTTTTGGGAACATGGTTTGAGGAGAGGCACATTGGTGGGATGTGTCCTTGGTGGAAGGAGTTCCCCACTCTTTTTGCACTACATGCTTCAATGGGAGCATGAGATATTGTATGGTCACTATGATAGATCACTTGTATATTTGTAGAGTGAGCCATATGTTTGTTGGAAACATGCCTCTCATATGTATTGGGGAGGAGTTTTTCTATGGATTTCCAAACTGGGAGGTGATCCACTTCATTTGGATGATAGCATGGAGATGGGAGTGTTTCATGAATAATGAAATTCCCCATGATTTTCATCACTTATATCTTGAGGAGGCCTTGGATTAGCAAGACGTTTCCATAATAACCTTCCATTATTTCATGATGAGAGACATTGGGTTTAATCACCAAGGGCCAACTTGCACATTGAGGAGGGACCATTGGAAGACGAAACTATTGCAGAAAATCTGGAGCAATGGTGGAGACTATTGGATGAGGAGGCAACAAGAGAGGAAGGGGAGATTTTACAGCACTCACCTTATCAGTTGCTTGAGGACAAGAAACATCTTGGAGGGGAGGATTTTCATATTCCCAATTAGCCCAAGCTAATGGGAATATTCTATTTTCCCTTATTTTGTTTTTCGTTTCATATTGATGAATAAAATGTAAAGGAGGACATGTAAAACTTCTGAAAATAGAAAAATAAATCAATGCTTATGTAAACAGAGACATATCTGGGCCATATAAATAAACTCTTGTAGGTATAAATGGGTTTAACCCATGAGACTGGGTCAACATTGACCAAATCAACAGCGCAGTCTAGATGCATTGAACCTCCTTGAGGCACAACGCAATTGTAGATGAGGGTTCTACATGTGAAAGAGGCTAGACTTATGAAGCGGTTTAGAGTTTGGAAAGACCCCAATCTTATAAAAGGAGGAGGAGAGCAACATGAAGGGCTTGTTGAAGATATTATTTTCTGAAGGTATTGTCTGTTGGGACATTCCACATTAGGGGTTTTTTTGTTTAGGAATCCCGCCTCCTTCCTTGAGAAGCTCTTGGAGGAGCCTTGTTTGTATTCTCCACTATTCGGCATTTGGCCAAGCGACATGTTGCATCTACAGCGCAGTCTTGTTTAGGCTTGAGTTTTCCATGTAAGCTGCAGCAAGTGGAACACTAGATCTGCTTATATCTAGACTTTACTAGTGCCTCTTCTCAGTGAGTGTGTCGTTTAACCTCCTGGAAGAGTGCATTGGATGATTGAGCTTCAGATTGAGACCATGGAATCAGGAAAAATAATTCTCAGAGCCTACAACATAGTCTCTCTCCCTGGACTGCGTTATTTTCAAGTTTGCAATTGCAGGGTGTTTTGTCTGCATTTTGGAGGAGAGATCTCCAGTGTTAGGATTCTTCCTCTGATTGTGGTGATCCATGGATTGGCCATCTAATCCATGTTAGTTTCAGATCTGATATTATATCCTATTCTATTCTTTAGAAGTTTCTGAACTTTTTTACAGATCTGCATCTCTAGATCTCAGATCTACTCTCTGTGCTTCATGATATACACAAAACCCCAAGGGGAATGTATAGATGAGCTCTTCTTGTACACAGATCTAAATTAGATCTATATTTTTATGTACAAATATTCTCTAGATTTGAGTGATTATATATTGTTTCTTTAGCCCTAATAAAATAATGCTATTGATTTATGCAAACTTTTTTTGTGGCTGTAGCACCTCATTTCTGAGGATTTTTTTCCTATATAGTCTTGTGCTTTCTCTTGTACAATATATGGGCTGTAATTTAACTCTAATTTTATGTTATACATATGATATTTTAACCTCCATATTATCCTATTTCTTTTCTTCAGTGGATCTACGTTATTTCTGAAGCATTCCTTTGCATATAGCTTGAGCCCCTCTCTTTGGGTGATTTTCAGCTAGACTAGTTTGTGGGAGATCTGTTTAACCCACCTAGTTTGATTTGTTTTTGCCCTTCTTTTGGATTTACATCTTAGATGAGCTGATCTAGGGGATCGAGGAGCTGTAAACTCATTTCAATGCACTGAATTCTCAGGAGTGCGTTATTTCAGCAAGCTTACTGTGTGATTCCCATTTTGGGATATTACATATAGTGTTGTTACATCAAAGCGATGTTGTTACACCTTGTTGATACAGACCTACCGAAAAACTGTTGTTACACTCTACTGTTATAGACTCGTTGGAAAACTATTGATACAGTTGTACCGTTGATTACTCTAGTATATATTGTTGCTGATCTATCCTTTAGCGGTTGCACTACAGTTGTGTTTCCATTATGATAGTTGTAGGAGTTGTTAGCATTGTATTTTTGGGATAACAACCCAAGGGAAATTCTGATCGTAATATTTTATTTTCTACTTAGAAATTTATTAGGATGTGGTTATAATTGTATGAGTTCTATTTCGATCAACATGAGAATTTTAAGATTCTCATGACTAATCTATCCCTAGATTTTCTGAAGTAACCACTATATATCTCTTGCCCCTAGAGGTCGAGAGGTTAGCAGAGAACAACATTGTTTTGGCTCTGTAATTGTGTTTAGATTAATATAGATCATCCTATTTTTGTTTTTACATGTGTGATTCTATTTAGTTTCCATTAAAGTTCCTTCTCTACCTGCGCCCTAATAGGGAGGAAGGGCCCTCATTCTTTAGCAGGGATTGCAATGATTAAAGTAGTTGTGTGTATGTAATTGTATTTCAGTTTATGTATCATTAGAGTGTTGTTGTTGCTGTTCAGCTGAGAATATATCTGCTTCAAATTTAATACTTTATATGTTGATACACCTGTGATAATAGAGATACCAGCTGGGTACTTATTGTGTGCCGAGATAGACAAGTCAATTGAAGTGTGATTTTAATCTTGTGGATTATTTTATTTCTACATGAGTGATTTATTTCCAGCATTTACTTCAGCAACAAATTCTTTTCTTTGAAATTACTACTGGTTGGAGTATCAGCATAGACAGTGCAACTGTCATTGGAATAAACAGACGTCCATGGATTGAGAATTAAATGTGAGTTTTTCAGTCATTTAATAGGTGATTTATATAGTCCAACATGTGGGAAGAAACCTAAAGACCTTGCTACTATCCATGTTATGGGAAAATTGTGTGATCTTATGATTGATCAACCTTTGTTGACCAAGTATAATGACCCAGGGAACCCCACAGTGACTGTCCATATTGAAAATAATGCTATAACCAATACCTTGATTGATCTAGGGGCAGCTATTAATGTTATGAATAAATATCTCTTCATATCTCTAGGACTTCATGGACTTAGACCTACACCTATAGTTCTTGAACTAGTAGATAGGTTCCGTGTTAAGCCCGAAGGAATGATTGAAGATGTGTTTATCACAATGGCCTCCTGGAACTATCTGGAATACTTTCTCATCTTGCAAACCAAATCCAATCTTGGGGGTCATCCTTTAATCTTGGGAAGATCATGGCTAGCCACTGCAGATGCATATATTGGATATATGTTTGGATCTATGGTGATCTCAGATGGACAGGCCACTAAGAACCTGAATGCTTATCCCCCAGAAAAACCTCATATGGATTCGAATACTCCCTGGTGGGACGTGTTATATCTCTGTAGTTTGCAAGATTGGCAAGAAAAAACACTGCAGAGGCCAACATCAAAACCACTTTGGAATCTTATGATCTAGCCCTCCTAGATTCAGAGAGGGATCTCTCGATATAAGTGTTTTCAAAGATATTATCTTCTAGGCTTATGATATGATTTTAGGCTAGTTATAAAGCACGAGGTTTTGTCTGTTTTGGTTGGGATGAATATCATTAAAATGAAGGAAGTCTTTTTGAGGGGTAAAGGTGTGAGTAGGTTGAAAATGGTTCAGCTGATAAGATAGGTAAGAAACAGTTTCAATCCATTGGGCTATGGAGTCACAAAAGGGTTTAATTAGACAACACGTTCCAAGAGTGGTCTATGGGGCAAGTCGTCTATGTCAACAGATCTCTTTAAGTTGATTTATGGAATGAAACATTAAGAAGTGGTGAAAGAAGAAAACACATAAGAAAACAAAGAGCAACTTAAGATCAAGTAAGGACTTTTAACCTAACCTGCTTTCAGCATACTCAAAGGAAAGACACAAAGCAACCTAAGATCAAGTAAGTACTTTTAAAATAGCTTGCTTTTGATATACTTTTAAAGGAAAACATTGAAAACAAAGAATAGCTTAAGTTCAAGTAAAGAATTTTAAATTAGCCTACTTTTAGCATATTCTCATAGGGAAACATTCATGATAAACATAAAAATTAGTCTAAGATCAGGTAAGTACTTCTAAACTAGCCTACTTTTGACATACTCCTAAGGGAACTTTTCAAAGCAACTGTTGGAGATAAACTAGAGGACAGGGATAATCATATACTTCCCTAGTTCAAATATACTTAGAAGAATTTTCAAGAACATTCAAAGGTACAATCTCAAGTTTTACTCAACAAGACAAGGGCTCACCAACATTCCTTGACTGATCACACTCTATTGAATAATCCCCAAATACACAATTAGCAGAAAACGTAAAGATAAAGATTTATCAGTGAGATTTAGGGTACTTGATAGTAAATCCTAATCTATATTTGATTTCCTTTATTAGAGAAGATGGACAGTATGGAAAAAATGAGAAAAATAACAATTTACAATAAGAAAAACATCGCCATTGACATAGACCAGGATCCCATAAATCAGCTTGTATATTTGATGTCCAAACCAGTTACAATCTTCAAGTCCAGTGGGTCTTTATAGCTTCAAACTTCTCATCTCAGCCTATCTTTCTTCTATTACAAAAGCAGAGCTTCAACAGCCTCAATAGCTATTTACAATCAATGAGTATTCAAAGACCAATCCCTACAATGTTCTCCTCTTGGAGTTTTTATAGAAGAATGAGGAGGTGGAGTGTAAAGAAGAGTTATTTGTGCAATTAATACAGAGTAATGGTTTTTCGGCCTTTGGGAGGCCTAAGGGAGAATATTTTGGATGTTTATCTCTATTTTAATCAATTTTTCATTAAATTTCATCAACTAAAGTCACTTTTATTGACTTTGGAGGCTTTTGGTAGACTGGTAATTAATTTTGAGCTGTCTTTGGCAAAATATCTCTGACTGTGCATTTAATGTGTATTCTTTTGAGAAATAAGTATGTAGGTGGCATTTTTAGCTTTAATTTCCTTACTGATGTGGCATTTGGAGGCTACCTTTACTGATTTATTTGTCCTAGTGGCTTTAAACACTGATTAGGCCCTAATTCTTACTTTATGGCCTTTGAAAATTATCTTCGGAGCCTTAAACTTTATTTGCTGACTGTGTTCACCTTTAAACATGTTTTAACCTTAAAAACATAGGATTTGAACCTTTTAACCTTCGATATTTTGCTGACTTTTCCAATTTTTGGTGTGTATAAGTGGCTTTTAGTATGCGGAGGGTTTCCCTGGAATGCCAAATGGCCACAATCCAGTGCTTTTGACGTGGAGTTCATCCCTCTGGCCCCCTTTTTTTTTTGGGCCATGAGGATTTTCATCCTCGACCCTCTTCCTTTACTGGACTGTGGGAGAGTTTCGGCCTTAAAAACCACCATAAACCTGCAAAAATCCAAAAAAAAAAAAAAACATGTTATAAAACCCTGCGTGATTGGTAAGACTTTTTTGGAGACTAGTGGAGGTGGATGGAGTAGTGAGGAGGAGCAGAATGTGAAGGTGAAGGATTAGAGGATGTTTTATGGAGAAAACTTGCGAAAAAACGGTTAAGAAAACATATTTGGTGCGTAAATGGGCAAAGCAGTTTTGAAAATACTACTGGTGATTTTCGCGTGACCCTCGGGTAGTAAGTGCTTTTGCCTGGAGGGAGCACGATCCAAAGATTAGAAGATGCATGGATTATGTAAAACTAGCAGTCTCGCGCAGGTTTTGGTTGTTAAACCTCAGATGGTGAATTCACGTGATATTGATCGTAGATCGTTGGAGATGGGGGGGGAAGATCCAATGGCTATGGGGAAGCATGATGCAAAGAAGTGCTCGAGCAGAGGGCGGATGGTGGAGGATAGATAGCGGGAGGAGATTGGAGGGGCAAGAGGGTAGTGGGATGTGCATCCAAAAGGGATTTGACGTCAGGTCAAAGGAGAATCGTTGGATTCGATTGAATCAATGGTGAGATTTGATGCAGAGGGGTGGAGTAATATATATGAGTTGGGCAATCAATGAATAGGAGGGGTGGTGATGACCATTGATCTTTACAGATCTATGGTGGAGGTTGCATGATGGAGTGACAAGGCGGGTATAAGGGAAAAGAAGGGAAGGAATGGAGAGACAGCGGGGGTGCATTAGCGTCGTTAGATCAAGGTTTGAGGCCTATGATCTATGGCTAGGATTGCTCGATGATTCGTTAAGAATGGTGGAGAAAATATAATGAAAAAGGTGTTTTGTAAGAGGCATGGAGGATAAAATTAAATTTAAGGGACGAGGGCTAGGATAAAAGGGAAGGTGTGGTTACATGGGCAATAAGATGACCTGAGGCAGAGAATAAGGGGCTAGAGGGCTAAGATTAGGCGCTTGGTCTCAACACCTTGGTTCTATGACGAAGAAGGATTTGGGGCTAAACCAAAAGGGCTTAAGGCCTAAAAAGGGGAAAAACAAGGTTTTTAAAAGGTTTTTAGGGGTTTTTATGTTTTCTTAGTGTTCCGATAGGAAAAAATAGGGTAATTTCAAACCAGAAAAAGGGGTTTTCTCAGTCTAAAAGGGAATTTTGATGAAATGAAGGGTATTTTAAAGGGAAAACATGGAATTTTAGCAAAGGGGGCAGGTTACTTGAAAATAGATAATAGTGAATGAAATGAAGAGTTTTTGAAGGCATGAAATGGTGGAAATTTAGGCCTTGTAAAACAATTTCTTTTTAACATCAGCAAGGTTTACTTTGAAGGATTTTTTGGATGGAAACAGTAGTGAAGATTATATTTTGAGTTATAAAGCATCAGAAGGCTTCAAGAATAAGAAATTTTGTATGAAAATAATTTCTCGAAGGCTTAAGACCTGTTTTAGCCATCATTTTCTATGACAAAAATTTATTGATGGCTAACAGTGGCTCCACTTGGGGATGGCAGCTCCTTGGAGGTGTCAAGAACTTCATAAATTGATCTCTGGGATGTAGACCTATGCCTTTATCCATTGAAAAGTTTTCTTCTCTGATCATTCTACTTAAAAATATGATCAATATTTCATATTGGCAAACAAATTTCTCCCAAACGCTCTACCTACACAGCCTACCTTTCCTAACATTTTTTCTTCACAAGGTGCATTTGGACTTGAAAAAATTTGCCATCAAAATTTTATTCTTTTGAAAACAAGAAAAGCTAATCTAAATCTACCCTGATTTCTACCATGAGTTCAGATTAAACAGTTGAACTCATAAATTCTCTACCTAAGCTACTATCTGCCAGGATTAAACTATCTGGCATATTTTATTGTCTATTTTCTAAAACAGAAATTTAAACACAGTCAAATCAATATTAGGCTATCTGATTTGGTATGATGTCTATGGATGTATGTACAAGCTGCACATAGAATTTGTTTGCAGAAATTAAAAACAAAATTGTGAAGGCTTAAGATCTGAAAAACAAAGAACATCCTTCATTTTTCTTTCAGCTCTGGTTTTGGTCTTTTTAGAGCTGTCTTCTTCTTTTCCTGGTTCAATTTTTCAGTATACTAGAACCAATTATTTTTCTTCCTTTTGGCTCTGATTTTGATCTAATTAGAGCCATTTCTTTCTATCCTAACCTAATCTACTGATAAGCCAAGATTAAATAGTCTGGAAAATCCAATTCACTAACCTAACAGCAGAAAATTGAAATCTATATAGTCATAATTAGGCTGTATGACTACATAGCAGTTTTATTTTTAGTAGTGGCATTTAAGCTTGCACACTTTCAGATTTATCTTTTTTGGTATGGGGCTGCACCTTTCTTGTTTTATTTCTGCCCTCTTTTTGTTTTTCTATTGTTTTTGTGTTTTTTATTTTTCTAAATTGAAAAGCAGTGATATATACAATGAACAGAAAGCTCTAAAACTAAAGTATCAGCTAACAGAAGTAATGTTTGAGCATCCTTCCATTGACAGGACCTCCAAAAAATTTATCTCCATCCAATTCTTTTAAAAAGAATGCATTGTTCCCAATAGCAGATTGAATAAGATAAGGGCCTTGCCATAAATTATCAAATTTTCCATGTTTACCCTTATCTTCTCTCCTTGAATCCAATTTTAAAACTTTATCACCAATTTTAAAATCACCTGCCTTGGTTCTTTTTTCAAACAGCTTCTTGATATTTTCTTGTAGTTACTGTGCTCTGATGTATACCTCCTCTCTGGTTTGTTGTAGATGTATAGTCTGATTTATTCTTCTTGTCATATCATTATCTTCAGACTGTACTTATTGGATCAGCTTCATGACTATCACTCCTAAGCTGGTTGGAAATATTGCATCAGTTCCATAAAATATTTGGTAAGGAGACATCCCAATTGACTTCTTAACTGTCAATCTGTTTTCCCATAATGCATGTACTAGTTTATTGTGCCATGATTTCTTGTTATCTGCCAGCAACTTCTTGATTATCTTTACTAGACTTTTATTTGAGGATTTTTCCAAACCATTACATTGAGGGTAATATGTTGTAGAATGACCCAATATAATCTGATATTTATGACAGAATTCGACCATTTTTTTGATCCAAATGTAGCAGCATTGTCAGTTATGATCTTCCTAGGACAACCAAATCTAGACAATATATGGTTTTCAAGAAATGAAATGATGAATAAATATGTGGCATTCCTAGATGGGATGGCTTCTATCCATTTGGTAAAATAGTCTGTTGCTGTGAGGATCCATTTATGTTGGGAAGATGAGGTAGGATGGATTTCCCCAATGAATTCTAGACCTCATTGCTGAAAAGGAGCTTCAACAGTGATTGGTTGCAGAGGTAAATGAAGCAGTTTTCTTTTGCCTTCAAAAATTTGGCATTTGTGACAGGTAGTAATCATTTTATGGACATCTTGAAAGAGAGTGGGTCAGTAGTAACCAACTCTTAGGATTTTGTTAGCAGTTGACTTCTAGTAGATGCGGCCTCCATATTTTCCTTCATGAAACTCATGCTTGATACTTTCTGCATCATTCTCAGGAAAAAATTTAAGCAATAATCCACTAGAATTTTTCCAATATAAACATTTAACTAAAATACAGTAATTTGCAGCTTTCAACTTTAAGAATCTTGCCTTTTTTTTAGACAAACTAGGACGGATATTTAGATTGAGCAAAACATACAAAATATTAGCATACCAAGAGGAATTCAAAAAATGATCTTCAATAATTGGAGTTGTGAAATCCTCTTGTTCATCTAATGCATTAAAGATGTTTATATCAAGAGATTGGAAGTTGGATTCAACCATAAGTTTTTCTAGTCCTTGACCTTTTATGAGCTTAGTGGGTTTGATTTCCAAATCATATTCCAAAATCACAGCAATCCACTTTCCTCTTTTGCCATCTGGATCTTGGGTCAATATGTCTTTTACAACTGAATGAGACACAAATGCTATTATGTGAGAGTGTAAAATATAAACTCTGAAGCCTTTTAAGGCTTTGACTAAGACAAAGCCTTGTTTTTCCATTATATTTTACTTCAAAGGTGCATTTCTTAATGCATTTCTGAAAAATGCAATTGGCTGCTCTTGTCCATTCATGTTTTTCTGTAATAAGACAACATCTATTGTATGTTCTGATACAAATGGAAAAAATGAAGAAATCCTTTGTAAAATCAGGACTAATGAGGACTAGTGTTTTGGTAAGTGCTTGTTTTACTAGCTCAAATGATTTTTTTTCTTCTAAGGTCCATTTAACTCATTCTTCTCTTTTAAGCATGTTTGTAATGTTTCTAAGGAGTTTAGCTAGATTAGGTATGAACCTTATCAAGAAATTAATCTTTCCAATGAAAGATTGAAGTTCCTTGATGTTTCTAGGATGGTTGATTTGCAATATACCATCAATTCTCTTTGGATCTATTCTTATACCTTCTTCAGATATGATATGCCCAATAATTTTACCTTCGTGGAGACCAAACAATGTTTTCTTTGGATTTAAGGACAGTCCAAATTTTCTGCATTTTTCAAATACTTTTCTCAAGTGTATTAGGTGTTCTTCATCGGTTTTAGAATAGACAGTGATGTCATCTAAGTAAATCACTATGAAGTAATCTATTTCTTCTGAAAATTCAACGTCCATGGCTCTCTGAAATGTGGCACCAACATTCATTAAACCAAAAGGCATTTTCAAATACATGAAAGTACCCCAAGGTGTAGTAAAGGTTGTTTTAAGTTGATCCTCAGGATGTACCAATATTTGATTTTAACCTGAGAAGCCATCTAGCAAAGAAATTCTTCTAGAACCAACTACCCTTAGTAAAATATGATCCATTTTGGGTAAGGGATAATTGTCCTTTAATGAGGCTTTGTTTAAGTTTCTAAAATCAATGCAAAGCCTTGTTTCTAATGTTTTCTTCCTAACTGATACAAGGTTAGACACCCACTCTGAGTATCTGACAGGGACTATAATTCCAGCATCTGACATTTTTCTAATTTCTTTCTCTACCAAAGGTAATTGAACAGGGTTGATTCTGTGCAATTTTTGTTTAAAAGGTTTCTGGTTTTCTTTGAGGGGTATCTTATGCTAGATTATTTCTGTATCATATGATTTCAAACGTTCATAACTCCATGCAAACACATCAGAAAATTATTTAAAAAGCTCAATATATTTCAGTTTAACAAGAGCTGGCAGTGTTTTGGATAACTTGATCATTTTGGGCTTTTCCTTACTGCCTATGTTGCATTCTTCCACTTCAGTCTCAATAGGTTCCAGTTTTGGTTTTTTAGCAACATCATTCAATTCAAACAATTCCTCTAATGGTACCAGTCCTCTTGGCAAGTTTTGATCCTTAGATTGCAGCACTTCTAAGTCTTCATTTTCTAAATCTATGCTATTCTCTATTTTATGATTGGGTTCATAAGTTAACAGATTTATTTTAGCAATCTTGGGAGATTTTTCTTCTTCAACAAGTGGGTTTTCTTCAATAGGACAGTCTTGTTCAGACTCTGAATCTGAGTTTGATGTTTCAAATTCATTTTTAGACTACAGTAACTCTTCTATTTGTTTATCTCCATCAAAAACTTTCCAATATTTTTCATTATCCGGGACATATGTTCTATATTTGACTTGGGTGGTGCATTTCTTGGTTTCATAGGGTGTTAGACAAGTTCTAGAAGCAAAAGCTAATCCATTATCAAGGACATTTTGGTTCCTTGGGACAAAGTTAAGCTGGAATTCATAAAATGTTTTTAAAAAGTCCATGGCATCATCTCTATAGGCTCTAAGTTTGGGATGTTTAGCACTGTATTCCCCATTTACTTGCCTAATAATCAACTCTGAATACCCATGAACTTTTATCCTCTTGGCGCCTATTTTTTTTTAATAAATGCAGGCCTAAAAGGAGGGCCTCATACTCTGCTATGTTGTTTGTACATTGGAATTTTAATCTGTAGGAATGCTCCTCAGCATGATTGTTTTTAGTGTTGTGTCACCATATGCCTACTACTGCACCATTTTTAGTGCAATACCCATCAAAATTCATGCTCCAAAGAGGAATGTTTTCATATTTGTGATTTACTTCATTGCTGTCCTCTCTGTCTTCTTCATCATTATGTTCTATAACAAGGTCTGCACCATGTTTTTCTACAGTTTGTTACTCAATATTTTCAATGTTTTGGAGTTTTGTTCTTTGATTTCCATGATCTGCATTAATTTTATGATTGTTTTGAACGTTAAGAGCTGTAATCTATTTGCTGTAATTTTCTGAATCAGTAATATTCATCATTTGTTGCCACTATGTTTGGATGTGTAGTGACCACTACATTTGATGATGTTTCATTGAATAACTCTTGCTATTAGGAATATCATCATTATAAATCATGAATGAGTCAAGGTTAGTGTGTATGGAATAGAGAGGAGAGTTCTCTAGTCTTTGTTGGTTACTCACCATGTATTTCATGTGCATCTCCCTATAGAGTCTTCTCGGTTGACTGAAGATAGGGATGGTGGCATAAGTCATATCCATCTGCATTTGGAGAGGGTTTGTTCTTGGGAGCTTCTTGATTCTTTTTACTTCTAAGAAGTAAAAAGAACAAAAAGTATTTGGAGAGGGTTTTTTCTGACTTCCCATTTGCTTAGGTGATGCAGGGGCATTAGGCACTAGCTAGCAATGTAGGAAGTTTTGTCCACATGTTGTGGCTAGGAGGGTTTGGAAACATTCGAATTATTACAGCTAGGTGTCAATACCTTAGCTGATTGTAATTATTTAGATTAATTAGAGTCAGAGGAAGTCGAATAGCTCAGTTTGTCTAACTGTCAGTTCAGTTATTGAATAAATTGTAATTAGGCTTTTGGTTTCCGGAACGGTCCTCATAGAGGAACCAAAGAGTCACACTCTATAATGTATATAATTGTACCCTTCAGATGTACATGGAGGAGGAGGAATAGAGAAATTCCTACAATAAACTCTGTGTATTGTCGATTGCCCCAATTGAATGAATTTCTACTTTGTTGATTATCTAGTTTCCTTGGAATGTTAATTTCGTGGTAATTTTTTGATTGTGAGGCATTTTTGTACTCTGTCTTTAACTCCTGAAGGTGTTGGATAGCCCTACGGATTTAATCCTGTGCAGGTGAAGTATCTATGTGAAATCATGGCCATCTAAGTCTTTTCTTAGGATAACAGAAAACCGCTTCATTTACAAAGGAACTCATTGTTCGTTGATAATTAGAACTCTTAACTGTGTTGAAACCTGGAGTTAAAGTATACAACATAGCCCATAAACCGGCGTGAACCATAGTTAGTTACTGTACGAAAACCACGAGTGGTTTACGGTCTTTTCCACACCACTTTTGGCACTTGGGTGGTAATTCCGAAGTGAGCAACGATTCCATTTAGAGTTAGACACGTGGCTTAGAACACTGTTCCAAAACCACTATTTAACTTGCGATTTCGTGCGTTATCCATCATACGAGGATGACGAGCGAAATCAACGAGATCCGTTGATTTGAGAGAGGCCCATCGGACGGTGGGCGCTTCACAAAGGTGCGCGAGGTTTAATAAAGGAGCACACGGTTTATTGTAAACGATTTACATAAGGCATGTGGAAGTGGGTCCCATGACCGGTACTGTTATAAAGTTCATTTATAAAGTGTTGGCTATTGATATAAATTCCGGAGATAAATTTAATAAAGAGTATGGGTTTATGAATTAATGTTCCAAAGAGTGGAGAGTTATATAACGTCGGAAGGTGTAATATTGTGATAATATATATGGCAGGAATATAATACAACATCCAAGTCACGACTATATCTATTTCTAAATTCTGTTTGTCAATTGATAAATAAAACAAGAAAATGCAAGTGGACCACGTGGAGTAAAAGAACGAGTGTAAATAGGAGGAGAGTCGACTTTCAGCTGTGTGACTACGTCATTTGTGGTATCAGAGCAGTTGACGTTGTTTTGCTGACATGGAAATCCGAGTTGGAAGGGGTGCTGGAAGAAGGAGACCTGTTTCCAACGTTGAAGTGTTGGGGATGTTGCAGAGGGTCGACACCAGAATAGATGCCATGGAACGCAGACAGCACAGAGATCCTGAAGACATCAGCGAACCTGGGACAGAAGAAGCAGAAGAGAATGTTGAAATTCCTTCTGACATGAGGCTCCTTAGGACTGTTCTGGGATCTGCAGTTAAGCCCAGAATTGAAGTGTCGAGTTATGCAGGGGGAATGAATCCAGAGGAGCTGGTGGACTGGATAAATGAGCTGAACAAATGCTTTGATTATGAAGAAATAAGTGAAGATAAAAAGGTCAAGTTTGCAGTGACAAAGCTGAAGGGACATGCTACACTTTGGTGGGATGGAGTGTAGGTAGAAAGGAGGAGAGTTGGCAAGAAACCTATCAAGAGCTGGACCAGAATGATGGCCAAGTTGAAAGGTAAATTCCTGCCTAGTGATTACCAGCTGACATTGTATAGACAAATGCATAACCTGAGACAGAGGTTGCTGACAGTAAAAGAATACACCGAGGAATTCTACAGAGTAAGCATAAGAGATGGGCAATTCCAAGATACACCAGAGAAGACTACCAGATATGTGAATGGTCTCAAGCTGGAGATCCAAGATGAAATTGGTAGTCTGTCTCCTAAGATAGTGGAAGAGGCATACCAGATGGCCTTGAAAGCAGAGGAGAAACTCCTGAGAAAACAATCTGCCAAGAAGAGGGGTACTTTCCGTGGGAAGGGAAGTCAGGGTGGTAGAGGAAAGCCTACACCCAGGAATGGAGTAGCTCACCTCATAATGCATCTATAGAAGATGATGGAAGGGGCAGAAGGGGTTCCTACATAGGAAGAGGAAGAGGAGGCAGAGACAAAGGTAGAGGTAGAGAATTGAGGTGTTATAGATGTCAGCAAGTTGGACACAAGCACTATGAATGTCCAGAGAATGTGGGTGTTGGTCCAAGGAATGTTGTTGTTGCCTAGGATGGAGAAGAAGCGGAAATTGAAGAAGAAGTTCTTCCAGAGAGGGGAGAGTCCTTGGTGGTAAATAAGGTCCTGCTGAAGCAAGCTAAAGAAGTCATTGAGCTTGCACAAAGGAAGACTTTGTTTAGGAGCATATGCAAAGTCCAAGGGAAATGCTGCCAGCTAGTCATTGATAGTGGCAGCACATACAATTTGGTTTCCACTGAGGTGATAGAAAAAATTAAGCTGAAGACTAGGGAGCACCCCACTCCCTACAGGGTGTCCTGGTTGCATAAAGGGCACCAGCTAGTTGTGAAAGAACAGTGTGAAATAGAGCTGCAAATGGGCAAGTAAAAAGACAAAGTTTTGTGTGATGTAATGCCCATGGTGTGTGTCATATACTGCTGGGTAGACCTTGGCAGTTCGACAGAGCAGCAATGCATGATGGCAAGAGGAACACCTACAAGTTCTTCAAAGATGGGGTACATCATACATTGATACCCATGGAAGAAGGAGAGCCATCCAGCAGAGTGATTGATCCAAAGACCTTTTTGCTGAGCGGGAAGGAATATCTACAGTAGATAGAAGAAGAAGAGGTAAGCTTTGCTTTAGTTTGCAAACCAAAAGTAGTCCTTACTTCTACAAATATTTCTGATTTGCCAATAGAAATCCAAGAGATGTTATATGATTACTGTGACATTGTTGCGGATGATTTACCTGATGAGCTACCACCTGTGAGGAAGATCAACCATCAGATAGATTTTATCCCTGGTTCAAATCTGCCAAATAAGGTATCCTACAGAATGACCCCCAAGGAAAATGAAGAAATCAGGAGACAAGTACAGGAGCAGGTGGATAAAGGACTGATCAGAGAAAGTTTGAGTCCATGTGCAGTACCAGCAGTATTGAGCCCAAAGAAAGATGGAGGCTGGAGGATGTGTACTGATTCCAGAGCAATCAATAAGATCACAATCAGGTATAGATTCCCTTTGCCCAGAATTGAAGATTTAATGGATTGTTTGAGTGGTGCTAAATATTTATCAAAGATAGATTTGAAGAGTGGATACCATCAGATTAGAATAAGAGAGGGTGATGAGTGGAAAACTGCCTTTAAAACAAATGAAGAATTATATGAATGGATGGTAATGCATTTTTGGTTATCAAATGCACCTAGTACTTTCATGAGGCTTATGAATGAAGTATTGAAAAATTTCATTGGCAAATTTGTGATAGTGTACTTGGATGATATATTAGTTTTCAGCAGAACTAAGGAAGAACATTTAAGGCATCTTAATCATGTCATAAATTTGAAGAAATGCTCATTCATGAAGGAAGAGTTGGTGTATTTCGGTTTTGTTGTTTCTGCAGAAGGATTGAAGATGGACCCAGAAAAGGTTAAGGCAATTGTGGAGTGGCCTTCACCCAGGAGTATTTTTGAGGTAAGAAGTTTCCATGGACTTGCTAGTTTTTACAGAAATTTTATAAGGAACTTCAGTAAGATTAATGCACCCATAATTGAGACAATAAAGAAGAGAAAACAACCATTTAAGTGGACTGTTGAAGAAGAAAGAAACTTTGAAGTTTTGAAGCAAAAGATAACAGAGAAGCCTGTTTTGATCCTGCTTGATTTTACTAAACCATTTCAAGTAAAATGTGATGCTAGTGGAGAGGCCATTGGAGCTGTGTCGAGTCAGGATGATAGACCCGTAGCGTATTTCAGTGAAAAGCTGAATGATACCAGAAGAAATTATTCCTCTTATGAGAAGGAATTCTATGCAATTGTTCAGGCACTGAAGAAGTGGAGACATTATTTGATGTCCAGGGAATTTGTATTATATTTTGACAATCATGCTTTGTAGTATATTGTACAGCAGCCCAAGTTGAAACATAAGCATGATAAATGGGTCGAGTATCTCCAAAGTTTTAATTTTTTTTTAAACATATAAGTGGCCAAGCCAATAAAGTAGCTGATGCTTTGAGTAGGAGGCATTTGCTTGTTCAAGAGACTAATTTTGAAGTTGTAGGATTCGATTTTCTCAAAGAATTGTATAAAACAGATCCTGATTTTAAAGAATCATTTGAAGCATGTAGTAACCCTGTTCTAACAGATAGAAGTCAGTGGCTGGATTTTTTTCTACAGGAATACTTGTTATTCAGAAAGAACCAACTGTGTATACCAAAATGTTCCATGAGAGAAAATTTGATTAAGGAGAAACATAGTGGTGGACTTGCTGGACACTTTGGTACTGAAAAGACTTATGAGCAGCTGAGTCACTTTTATTTCTGGCCCAAGATGAGGACAGAAGTGGACAAGTTTGTGAAGAATTGCAAGATTTGTCAATATGCCAAAGGAAGGAGCCAGAATGCAGGATTGTACACTCCCTTACCTATTCCAGACATGCCTTGGGACATGGTGAGTATGGATTTTTTTCTAGGGTTTCCCAAGACTCAGAGAGGGAATGATACAGTCTTTGTTGTGGTGGATAGATTCTCCAAAATGGCACATTTTATTCCATGTTATAAAACTAGTGATGCCACCCATGTTGCCAACTTGTTCTTCAAAGAATTTGTTAGATTGCATGGGTTACCCAAGAGTATTGTTTCAAACAGAGACACCAGATTTGTGGGTCACTTTTGGAGGACATTGTGGAAGAAAATTGGTACTCAAATAAGTTTCAACTCAGCTTACCATCCTCAAACTGATGGACAAACTGAGGTAGTGAATAGGAGTCTGGGAAATTTGTTGAGAAGTCTTGCAGGAGAGCATCCCAAGAAGTGGGATCATATTTTTCCCCAGGCAGAATATGCATATAATGATTCACCCAACAAAAGCACAGGGCAGAGCCCATTTCATATTGTTTATGGAATGCACCCCAGAGGAATATCAGAGTTAAGAAATCTGGGAAGAGCAGAGTTAAGGAGTGCAGATGGTGAGGAATTTTCTTCACAGATCCAGGCCATACATGAACAAGTGAAACAGAAACTACAAGGCAGCAGCATCAGATACAAAAACAGGGCAGACTTGAGTAGAAAAGAAGTTCACTTTGAAGTATGAGACTTGGTTTTGGCACACTTGAGGAAGGAGAGGTTCCCAAAGAAGCAGTACAACAAATTGAAGTTTAAAAAGATTGGGCCATGCAAGATACTTAGGAAGTTTTCTGCAAATGCTTATGAGATTGAATTTCCACCTGATGTTGGAATATCTCCCATTTTTAATGTTGCAGATTTATACAAGTTTGAAGATGATGGTGCAGAGGACAGATCAGAAGACAAGGAACAGATTGAGTGGAAAGAACAACTACCTCCAGCACAACCTTTGCAACCAGAAAAGATATTGGGCAAGAGAGTGTTTAGAAGGACCAGAGGACAAGAGTACTTTCAGTACTTGATAAAATGGAAGGACAAACCAGAGGAAGATGCCACCTGGATGACTGAAGGAATGTTGCAGAAGATAGGCAGATCAGTGGAAGAGCTCATGGATAGGAGCCCATGAAGAAGATTGCCCTCAGGAGTTTGATGCAGGGGCATTAGACATTGGCCAGCAATGTAGGAAGTTTTGTCCGCATGTTGTGGCTAGGAGGGTTTGGAAACATTTGAATTATTATAGCTAGGTGTCAATACCTTAGCTGATTGTAATTATTTAGATTAATTAGAGTCAGAGGAAGTCGAATAGCTCAGTTTGTCTAGTTGTCAGTTCAGTTATTGAATAAATTGTAATTAGGCTTTTGGTTTCCGAAACGGTCCTAATAGAGGAACCGAAGAGTCACACTCTGTAATGTATATAATTGAACCCTTCAGATGTACATGGAGGAGGAGGAATAGAGAAATTCCTACAATAAACTCTGTGTATTGTCAATTGCCCCAATTGAATGAATTTCTACTTTGTTGATTATCTAATTTCCTTGGAATTTTAATTTCGTGGTAATTCGTTTGATTGTGAGGCATTTTTGTACTCTGTCTTTAACTCCTGAAAGTGTTGGATAGCCCTGCGGATTTAATCCTGTGCAGGCGAAGTATCTACGTGAAATCGTGGCCATCTAAGTCTTTTCTTAGGATAATAGAAAACTGCTTCGTTTACAAAGGAACTCATTGTTCGTTGATAATTAGAACTCTTAACCGTGTCGAAACCCAGAATTAAAGTATACAACAGAGCCCATAAACTGGCATGAACCATAGTTAGTTACTGTACGAAAACCACGAGTGGTTTCCGATATTTTCCACACTGCTTTTGGTGCTTGGGTGGTAATTCTAGAGTGAGCAGCGATTCCATTCAGAGTTAGACACGTGGCTTAGACCACTGTTCCAAAACCACTATTTAACTTGCGATTTCGCGCGTTATCCATCATACAAGGACGACGAGTGAAATCAACGAGATCCATTGATTTGAGAGAGGCCAATTGGACGGTGGGTGCTTCACAAAGGTGCACGAGGTTTAATAAAGGAGCACACGGTTTATTGTAAGTGATTTACATAAGGAACGTGGAAGTGGGTCCGAGGACCGGTACTGTTATAAAGTTCATTTATAAAGTGTTGGCTATTGATATAAATTCCGGAGATAAATTTAATCAATGTTTATGAATTAATGTTTCGAAGAGTGGAGAGTTATATAACGTCGGAAGGTGTAATATTGTGATAATATATATGGCGGGAATATAATACAACATCCAAGTCACGACTATATCTATTTGTAAATTCCGTTTATCAATTGATAAATAAAACAAGAAAATGCAAGTGGACCACGTGGAGCAAAAGAACGAGTGTAAATAGGAGGAGAGTTGACTTTCAGCTGTGTGACTGCGTCATTAGGAATGACTGATGGAGAGCTTGGATGTGATTAATACTATTAGGGGTTAAGATTTTGAACCATTTTCTTGCTTCTCCCCCTAAAATTTGAGCAAACAATCTCATTTTGACAGTTTCATCATCTATCTCATTTGTATCAAAATAGTCATTCATCTTGTCCACATGTTTTGAGGCAGTAGGAGAACCACTGGAATCATATAATGGAATCTTGGACTGATAGTCCTGTGGCAGATTGACTAAAGATAAAGGAAGGACTAGAGGAGCATACCATGTTGCCATGATAGGAGATTGTTGGAAAAGTGGGGGGTTTACAGGTGGAGGATGTAAGATAAGAGGGGGATGATGGAATGGAATGGTTTGAATGGTGGATGTATGGATAATAGAAGTGGATGGACCAACAAGAGACTGTTGAGAAGATCTAGGATTAGAGAAGCCAAAATTATGAAGGAAATGCAGATCAGGTGGGGTAGTTTCTCCGCTAACAGTGTTTTCACCACTATGTTGTGGTGAGTGTGAAGACTCAAAGACTGTCTGATCTATATCATCAAGTGACCTAGTTCTGAATGGGCTTCTTAAGTCAACTAGTGTATTTTATAGAGCTAAGATGTTTTCAGGGACAAATTTATCTCTATGGGTTGGTCTGATAACAATTTGATTCTTGGATTTAGGAGATTTCCTAAGGATACTTTATGGATTGTCAACTATCTCAGGAGGATTTGGGTCAGGAAAGGCTCTATTATAAATTCTTCTAGAAGCCACTATGTAGTGTTTTCAGACCCAATGACAAGAAAAGTTCAACCAAGTATGAAAATCTTTAATAGGCTAACTGATCTTTAATAAGAAAACTTAATCCTCAAAGTTTCGTTGACTGAGTTTTTATGATGTTATGATGGAAATGGGTTTCCCAGTGGAGTCTTTAGGTCAATTAAGAAATGTGGAGTCGCTAGGTGGAAATTTCGATCTTTGGAAGGTAAAATGTTTTATGGTCCAGCACCATTGACTGATTTTTAACACCAATCTGGAATGTTTTGGGTTTTCTAAGTTTTTTACAGTCCTATGGGTTATGAGAGTGTCCTATATATGTTTCAACACTTAGCTACGGCGATGAGACAAATACGGTATGCTCTGTGGCTTACTAGTTGATTTCTCCAAGGTTTGATAAGGGTCTATTATAATCCTAGGAAATAATTAGATTGCCACTAATTCAGACAAGTCCTATCATGATCACCAGTATGCTGGAAGTGCTTGAAGAAAGCTAATATTTCTTGAAGAAAGCTAATCTTTCTTTAGTGTTTTTTTTTTAAGGGCTAAGATAAAAGGGAAGGTGTGGTTACATGGGGAATAAGATGACCTGAGGTGGAGAATAAGGGGTTAGAGGGCTAAGATTAGGCACTTAGTCCCACCGCCTTGGTTCTATGATGAAGGAGTTGGGGCTAAGCCAAAAGGGATTAAGGCCTAAAAAGGAAAGGAACAAGGTTTTTAAAAGGTTTTTAGGGGATTTTATGTTTTTTTAGTGTTCCGATAGGAAAAAATAGGGTAATTTCAAACCAGGAAAAGGGGTTTTCTCGGTCTAAAAGGAATTTTTGATGAAATGAAGGGTATTTTAAAGGGACAAAATGGAATTTTAGCAGAGGGGGAAGGTTACTTGAAAATAGATAATAGTGAATGAAATGAAGAGCTTTTGAAGGCATGAAATGGTGGAAATTTAGGCCTTGTAAAAGAGTTTATTTTTAACATCAAAAAGGTTTAATTTGAAGGATTTTTTGGGGGGAAACAACAGTGAAGATTATGTTTTGAGTTAGAAAGCATCAGAAGGCTTCAAGAATGAGAAATTTTCTATGAAAATAATCTCTTGAAGGCTTAAGACATATTTTAGCCATCATTTGGTATGAAAAAAATTTACTGATGGCTAACATGATGAATTTGTACTTGAATCTAATCTTTCCCTACCTCTTGTCACGCTTGGAAAAGAAAAATACTTTAAGAATGAAACGGAGGACAAAATTATTAATGGTTTTATCAGTAATCCCCTCCCTGTTGCCTCCATTAGATATTTGGGAGAAGAAGGTGAGGAGGATGATGTAATTATTGAACATTTGAAAAAAAACTCCACTCACTATCAGCAGTCCCATTGAATCGAACCTGGAAAATGTTTAAACATCAATCCTAACCTGACTGCTAAAAAAAACAAAATGTTGATATAGCCGTTATAGAAATACAAAAATGTATTTGCATGGGACTATACAGATATGAAAGGAATCCATCCTATCCTATGCAATCACCGCATTTACCTTAAAAAAGATTGCAAACATGTTAGATAACCTCACCACCGAATGAACCCTGCACTTAAGTAGATAGTAAATGAGGAATTGTAGAAACTCCTTTATGCTAATTTAATCTACCCTATTTCTGACAACCAGTGGGTGTCTTTTCTTGTCATAGTTCCAAAGAAGAATGGAAAATGGAGGGTCTATGTTGACTATAGAGAACTTAACAAAGCCACTCAAAAGGATCATTTTCCCTTGCCATTTATTGATCAGGCCTTCGACACTCTTTCTGGAAAAAAATGTTTTCATTTCTAGATGGGTTTAGTGGTTATAATCAAATATAGATTGCTCTAAAATATCAAGATAAGACAACCTTTACTTGTACGTGGGGTACTTTTTCATACAGACTCCTTCCCTTTGGTCTCTGCAATGCACCAACAACCTTTCAAAGGGAAATATTAGGTATTTTTTTTTTATCATTTTAATGATTGTCTTGAAATCGCTATGGATGGTTTTACACCATATAGGGATTCCTTTGAGACAACATTAGATAACTTGGAGAAATTTTTGGAACGTTGTGAGAAAACTAATGTTTCTCTGAGCATGAAAAAATTCCACATGATGATGATCGAGGGAATTGTGCTGGGACATTTCATTTCAGCAGATGGAATCAAGATAGATCCTACAAAAATTGAGGTAATCTCGAAAATCTCGACCCCTAGGACTCCGAACGAGGTATGTAGTTTTTTGGGACATGCAAGATAATATAGGAGTTTTATAGAGAATTTTTCAAAGATAATCTCTTTTATTTTCATTCCTAATGAAAGATGTGGAATTTGTGTGGACAGAAAAGTGTGAGCACACATCTTTAAAGCTAAATAACTATGTAACAACAACACCTATTTTACAAGGCCCAAAATGGAAATTATCATTTCATATTGCTACAGACACATCTGACATGGCTGTGGGTGTTGTTTTCGGGCAACTGGAGGATAATAAGCCTTATGCCATATATTACATCAGCAAGAACTTAAGTCCAGCAGGACTTAACTGCACTGCTACTGAGAAATAATTCCTAGTAGTAGTGTGTGCTATCAACAAATTCTGGCACTACATCACCGGATACCAAGTATTTGTACACACTGAACATGTCGCAATTCAATTTTTAATGACAAAACCTGTTACTAATGGTAGAGTTACATGATGGTTATTTCTATTACAAGAATTTGACATTACTATTTTAGATAAACCTGGAAAAGATAATGTAGTTGCTAATTTCCTTTCTAGATTAACTATAAGTGATGATTGCACTGCTATTGAGGATTATTTTCCAGATGAGTATCTTTTTTCTCTTTCTACTCACTCACCATGCTATGCAGACATAGCCAATTAATTTGCTGCAAGAAAATTCCCACATCAATTGTCTTCCAAGGAAAGGAGGATTATACAACAGAGTGCTACCTACTCCTCGACAGAAGGTAATCTCTATCACATCGAGCCATCTTTCCAGATAAGGCGTTGTGTTAGAGAATATGAGGTATTTGAGATCCTAAAGGCTTTTAATGAGGAATCTTGTGGAGGAATTTTCACTGAGAAGGGGACAAGACATAAAGTGCTCTCAACCGGGTACTACTGGCCAACTATATTCCAGGATACCAAGAAGTTTTTGAAAGGATGTGATAGTTGCCAAAGCATGGGCCAACCTCTAAAATCAGATGATATGTCGTTACAACCTCAGATAGTAATAGAACCATTTGAGAAATGGGACCTAGACTTTGTGGTGCCAATCAATCCTTCATCACAAAAAAAAGCATACATATTGGTCTGCACTGATTATGTCACAAAATGGTTCGAAGCAAGGGCACTAACTAGAGAAACAAAGAAAGTTGTTTCAAACTTCCTGTCTCAAGAGATTTTTGTTGGCTTTGGGATACCGAGAGAGATACTGACAGATGGGGGTCCTCAATTAACATCTCATTTGATCAATAAGTTGGTTGAAAAGTATGGAATCCATCATATAATCACCACACCCTATCATCCGCAAGAAAATGTTCAAGTAGAAAGAACTAATAAATTCATTGAGGGAATCTTGACAAAGACAGTAGCCGACCACCGAAGAAACTAGGTTGAGAAACTTCTAGAGGTACTGTGGGCTTACGGGACAACATGGAGGAATACTACAGGCTTATCACCATATTAAATGGTGTATGGTAATAATATTGTATTCCCAAGAGAGTTTGAAATAAAGACATTAATAACAACATTGCAGGTCGATCTGGATTTGAGTACAACACAGACTCAAATATTGAACCAAATCAATGAGTTGGAAGAGAAATGGTTGGCTTCTATTCAATAGCAAGAAATCATCCAGCCGCAAAGAGCTAGATGGCATGATGGGTTTATTAAGAAGACAAATTTCTAGAAAGGAGATTGGGCTCTTGTGTATATTCTTAAAAATATCAACTATATTCTTGTGATTTTTTGGATAGAAAAGAGGTATCATTAAACCCTGAATTTGTTTAAGCTAAAACAATTTGTAAATTCCAAAAAAATCATGCATTATTACCTACAACCATTTTGCTGACATATTGAAATCCGTTCATTGCATTGATTTGATTTTTGGATTGGAGAAGCACTGATATAGAATAACAATCTTGATTATACAACTAATAATGATTTCTCCTTCCCCTTCCTGTAGATTGCAATATCCTTCGTCTCTCGAAGGGTCAACACTTATGTGATCAACAATCTAAAAGATTTGTTCAAACCCTTCTGTTTCACTATGAATCTCGGCGTGGCTTGCACATGGTGAGGCTACTGCCTGCAGGAGTGTAGTAGGACTTTGAGTAGGAATGGTTCTGGGTCCTACTGATGCCTGGGATTCATCCTTCTTAATGATTTCGTCTATATATGTTGTTCTGCCAAGGATCATCGGTCCTTTGGGTTTTTTGGATTTAGGTGGGGGATTTTGATTTGTTTCTATAATTTTCTTCCTAGTCATAAAATAAGAGCACCTATCCTACTAGCCTCTGCACAATTGCTGGGAAACGGGCTAGAGAGCAAGCGTTTTTATTTCTGGTACGCAGGTTCTTACCTCTCATTTTCAATACCCAATTATTCATAGCAAAACAAAAAAGAAATAAAGGACATCACTCTTACACACTATCCCCGGCAACGTCGCCAAAAATGTTGGGTCATAAAGATCACTGTTACAGACATCTTCAATGCTTCTCAATTAATTATCAACCCAGGACAAGTCTTGTTATTTCAAGGGTGTAAGAAAAGTATATGCAAGTGACATCAAAGGACAACTACTCTAAATTATCATAAGGAATACTATCTTATTCTCGAATTTCAATCAAATAAAAGTGAAATGGAATTATAAAATGCTTTCGACTATTCTATTCTAGGCATATGTAGAAATGAATATTCCTACTAAAAAGAGCAAGCTATGGTTGAACAACATACTATGATGAATTGAACATCAGTCCTAATAAATTGAACAACAGTTTTGATAAATTGAACAACAATTATTTATCTAAATTTTGCAAAGGAATTCTCTTTTAAATTAACAGATACATCTCTCTGAATAAAAAAGAAACCAAATGCTTCACAATAATATTGAAAAGATCCAACTTTAACTATATACAGGATTGAACAACAGTCATGCTAAAACTAATCAAACGAGTATAGAAGCATTGGAAAATGATGAAAGCATCTAAACAATTATAAAAACATTTATTGTAAGCAAGAAAACATGAATGATGAAGTATTCTAATGAAAGTGAAAGCCATAGCATGTTATGTTCACAATTCAACCAATTGAATGATATATCACGAAATGCATTAGGTGACTGGAAACACAAGTTCTCTAATTAAATGTATAGCATAGAAGTAGCAAAGAAAATCCCAGAGATAGGCCCAAAGACACTAGATGTCTACCGCTAAGGAAAAATCAGAGATTGACTATTCAAAAATGCCAAAATATTTATTAAGCTGAGATTAATACTTTAATACAACTGGAAAATTATGTCCCAATACGTTTATTACAGAAGAAAATTTATATTCAAATCTGTCTATCTTGTTCATCTCCGACATTTTAAAGGAGAATTAAATAGTGGTAACGTATCCCTTTCATACGTGATCATACTGCTTGTGGCTGTCATTTGAATCCCCCGAGCATGGATGTGTCTTTCCATCTTCTGCTGGCCCATGGGAGCCATCATGATCCCGTTTGCCTCTCTTGTTAGTTTTCTTTCGTTTATCATCAGGTCATCTGCTTTGTTTCCCTATAAATTAAGATACAATAAGTTAATTTTTCGTTGTTAAACGTACCTTTTATCATCAGTTCATTTTGTCCTGGCTTTACATTAATTCCCTTTCCTTTATTCCTAAGATGAGGGGAAAATTCATAGAAGTGCATAACAATTTGTGGTAAAGATAGGGTGAAGCGTACCTTATTCGCAACCCAAAAACGAGCGCCATGGAGGGGAGGCTCTATTAGCCAATGAGGATGTTTATCACATGTAGGGTGAGGTGATGATAAACACTGTCAGATATGTGGAACCTATGGTTATTTTCTGATGGAGAATCTATGTCAGGATATGCAGATTTCTCTGGGACTCTATCATGTTGGGGGTAGAATGATACCTGCTATGGAACTTTTAGTGGATGGTGTTGTGGACGGTTTACATGTTTTCCTACAAAAAAAGCTTCCTCAAGTGAAAGCATATTATTTATCCAATATTATTGAAAGACATATGATTTAGAAAAGAAGATGAGAGAGGGAATACCTGTCGGCACTAAAAATTTATTTTTTTTGGAGTGCGAATGTGTGGCATCGCCTCTGTTCGTTATGGAGTGCTGATCACAGTGCTACTTTCAGTTCGGGGAATGAACCTTCTGAGCTCTCGTTATGGTCCTCCAAATTTTTCAAAAAGGATGATATATAGGTGAATATGGCCCTAATTCAATTCATTTGTGCTTGTTGAGTTTTTGAAAGGTTAGAGGCTTCTGTGGAGTAGTTCTTTCCTGGGAAAATTTTAAGGATAGGAAATTATTTTGAAGTTTAAAACATTGGCGAATCTCACTAGTCCCTAATATGAAAACTATAAAAAAATTATCGATGTCCTTGTAAAATTATTCAAATTTGTAATGATTTTCTATATACTCTGTATATAATGTTGGCAATTTTTAAGTTAAAATAATTTTATATTGTAAAATTTGGGGGAATCATTTTTATAAAAAAATGGAAATTGAAGAATAATTTTTTTGGAAAAAACATGGAAAATTAGCCCACCTGCGAATATTAGCTCCTAAAATTTTCCATGGTTCTTGCCATTGCGGTCAGCCCGAGCACCAGGGATTAGCGATATCATGCCTAGGTAACCTCCATGATGTTTTTCAATTTGAGGGTGCCGAGGTCCGTAGTAAACTAGTTTGTACGGATTATGAGCCATTTTTACCCTAGATTGCATGGGTGATCAGGATAAGAGCTTGCCTTATGTGCACCTGTGACAAATATAGACATTCCTTCAACACACATGTCTGAGGGACAGACGCACAAAAGGCCAAGGCAAATATTTGGATATTTTGCCTATTTTTTGATGTCTTTTCTGTTGCTGATGGGTTCTTGTTTAGATGACAAGATATTGTGGACTGGCCTGAGCTCCATACTGCATTAGCCACCAACGGTCAAGCGCGCCGATAGTTGGCACAATGGGGTCTTCTGAAGTTTGTGGAGAATGAGCTTCTTCGGTCACATGACTAGCTGCTGCGTTACTTGATCTACCATTGACACAAGTGGCACAACATGTTTGTGATACATGGGACTGATCTTGCTATTAGTCCTGAGACAGATATATAATTTGTGACTGGGCTACTACCTCAGGGTGAGGCTCTACAGTATCCACTCCCTTCTGGGAGGGTAGATATTTAAAGGTTCCGAGCGTGTCATTATGGCGGCGCACCACTTACGAAGGGGTGCATAGCCATTTCCTCGATGAAAAATTTGGTTGAGCGGTGTGCTCTAGAAGTTATTGTGTGACTTGTAGGGTCATAGAATCCACATCGGGCATTAAGCCCACAAGTTGGAGTCTTATGCCGGCTAAAGGTCGGGAATTTTTTATATTTTTCCTTCTTCTGCTATGACGGGATGGTGGCACAACTTTACAAGGTCCGTGATGGATCAAATTTGTTTGTGTATGCTATTATTCTATGCAACATCATTTATGAGAGGGTGGTGCTATTGAGACTGGTGGTGGCGGTGCCTCCTGGGGGGCCATGGGAGCCTTGCATGAGGAGGTGGGATCCTGTGATGCCACGGGGAGGTGGCGGTGAGGTGGGGCATTACTCGAATGCCACGACGGAGTCCTGGTTTGAGGAAAACCCCCAGATGTTTTCGCCATTCCTAGATGCAGGGATGGATTTTCAGGGGAATCTAGAGATGGTTCTCCCTCCTCGCTATGCTTGGGGCCCAGCAGGTATGTTTTTGTGTTTTATGAATTTATTTGAGTATATATATATATTTTATGTGTTTTTATGGTGACACTAAGATATTTTTGGTTACTCTTACAGATGTTGGCGAGGTAGGTCACCCCGTGGCTCGATTGGTTGGCCACAGTCCTCTAAGGAGACCTCGGGGTGGTCGTGGGAGGCTGGTATGAGATCTTGCATAGCCTCAGGGTGGTGGACCTGGTGGTGGTGCTGGCCCTTCAGGAGAGGGTAGCAGCTCGGCTGTTGCTGAGGCTCTGACTAAGTGAGCTCTTGCCGATGGGGAGGCGGCACGTGTGAATGCAGCGGAGGTTCGCATTGCTAAGATGACTACTCAGGTGTCAGTTATGGAGGATACCTGGGATCGAGTCGACCGCTTGACCCAAGGGATTCTTTCTCGAGGCTTTCTCTATGATCTTAAGGAGGTCTAGTTGGAGATGTGGATTGCCTGGGAGAGGGACTATCGGCCTGTTTTACGTTGGGTCGCAGTCTCAGTTTTGACGACGGATCTAGTAGTGGTTCCAGGAGCAACAGTGGGTCCAGGTTCCCCACCTGGGGGAGTATCTCCCTAAATTTTATTTGTACATGGGCAAAGAACCCATTATGAGGATGCTTCCCCTATTTTTTGATGACTTTTTGTGTGTCTTTAGGCTGACCGATGGGTCAGAGACACTATTTTTTGTACTCAGACACACACACTATGATATATATATATGAAAGATATGTTTTGTGGCTTTACATGTTGTGCCCCCTATTTCTGCTTATGGATGATGTTATGATGATGGGTGTCCATGTTTTTTTTTCTTTTTTTTCTATGTATGATGGTTTATTCAAGATGAATTCCAATTTAGAATATTGTTATCTATGCAATCAATTGTTTGGCTTTGACTTCTGGATATATGTGTAAATGTAATGTAGTCAAATTGTCTACTTAATATTTTTGCATGAAAATATTTTCTAAATAGATATGAATCTCTTATCTGAAATTTTTGGTTTAACTGCAACACTACTAACTGGGAATCGAGGTAGACATGCATATGGAATATGTCCTGATGGAGGGTGTCAAACATAAGTCCAATGAAGGTGTCATATTCTACCTAATTGTTTGTTGCTTTCCTGATGCACACACCGTTTGTGTAGAGTGGTGATCAGTCAGGGTGATAGATAACCCAGGCTGCTACTACTAAACTTTGAGACCACCTTGATGCTCCATCATAAAATCCAAAGTAAGGTTTGGGTTGGTAATCCATAGAGGCACTTGAGCACGTTTTGTAATAAGTATTTTGGTCAAAAATTTAAAGTGATTGGGTTTGTGTATGTTGACTCTAGGGTAGGGCCTTCTTGGCCCTTATGGGTATAACATATTGAGGTAAAGGCTATTGACAGGGCTTTTGAGGCATGTCCTGTCTGGTTCTGTCAATATGTATGCCCCCTACTGAAGGAAATTTTTTACAATGTAAGGTCCTTTCCACAAGGTTTTAAACTTTCCTCGCCCTAGGGCTTCTTTTGTGACATCATAGCGGAGGACTAGCTCTCCATCAGTGAATGAGTGAGGGTTGATGTGGTAGTCGAATGATGATTTTACACATTTACTATGGGCCTCGTTGTGTTGCAACGACTGTCGTCAGCTTTCGTCAACGAGCTCTAGCTATACTAGGCACTATTCTAGAGGTTGGGTATCATCAAGGATTTCGATGGTGGCATGCAAATTCAAAATCTCGCATTCTAAGGGAATCTCGGCTTCAACCTTGTATACCAAGTGGAAGTGAGTGAAAGAAGTGGAAATATTGATAGATTTGTGGTATGCCCACATGGTGGAGAAGAGCATATGGTGCCAGTTGGTTTTATGGTTATTCACCATGCGTTGTGACATAGTTTTGAGGACTTTGTTTACAAGTTCTACTTGTCCATTGGATTGGGGGTAGTATGGTGAGGCAAATTCATGGGCGAGTCCGAGGTGGTGAGATAGCTACTGGAAGATTTAATTCTCGAAGTTTTTTCCATGGTCGGAGACTAACTCTTTGGGAATGCCGAATCGAGCGATCACATGGTTAAACAGAAATCAGGTGGAAGTTTCTACAGTGTTGTTCTATGTGGGCATGGCCTCTTCCCACTTGGTGAAATAATCGACAACAAACATGATATATTTATGATTGCCCGATGATGCGGGGTTGCAGGTCATGAAGTCAATTCCCCATTTACAAAAGCACCTAACGCTGATGACAGGTTGTAGAGGAGCGGGTGGGGATCTTGCTTTATGGGTGAAGATTTGGTATCACTCGCATCTCTTGAATGTTGTAATGTAATCGCGATACAGGGAGGGCCAAAAATACCCTATCCGTAGGAATTTGTGTGTGGTGGCGATTCTAGATAGGTGTCCGATGCAAGCACCTCCGTGGCAGTCATTAAGGGATTTTTCTGCTCGGTCGTGACTGAGGAATTGATGTAAAATGGTGTCGATGCCTCATCGGTACAATACATCTCCCATGAGGAGATATCGGGGGCCTGCTGGCGTATGCGTCGATGGTTGTCTCGAGTGAGATGACGTTTGAAATTTTGAGTTCGTAGGAAGAGGAGAATGTCTTCGTAGCAAGGGTCTTCGGTTGCTATGAAGAAGATATGCTCATTTGGTAGTGAATCAGTCACTAGTGATCCCTTGGTATCTCTAGGGAGATCCGTAATGAACTTTGCTAAGCTAACAACCTTTTTGATTTTAGGGGGAGTGAAACTGTAAGTCATATTTTTGGACAATGACTATCCAACGAGCGTACTTATGTTTCATTAGGCAGCGTGTGAGCAAGTATTTTATGGGGTTAATATCTGTGATAACCATAGTGGTTTTTAAGATGATGTAGTGGCGAAGCTTGTGGACTGCGTGTATTAATGATAGGGTAGTCTTTTCTCCAGGATCATATCTTAATGCTGGGACCGATAAGGTTTTGTTGAAGTAATAGATTACCTACTCCTTCCCATATCAGCCTTCCTAGATCAAAACTTCGGCCAACGTGGACTCAGAAGATGATAGGTACCAGATATAATCTTTTTCATAGTGTGGGGGACTAATGAGGGGTGTTGAAGATAAAGTTTATTTCATCACATCAAACTCTTTTTGGGCGTGATCAACCCATTTGAATGGGATGTCTTGGAGAAGGAGGCACAGGAACCCTTGAGCGCAAGTGGCATAATATGGGACGAAGCATCTCAAAAAATTGGCCTTCCCTTACAGGATTTGGAGTTGCCTAAGGGTTTGAGGTGGAGGTACCTCTTTGATGGCTTGGACCTTGAGGGGGTCCACATGAATCCCTTGCTGGGAAACTATAAAACATAAGAGTCTTCCTGTGATGACACATAAAACACACTTTAGGGGGTTCAAGCATAGGTTGTATTGACGACATCATTGGAATACCAATCGCAGATCCTCAAGATGGTGTGAGCACTTCTTGGAGCAGACGGTTAGGTTGTCCAAGTAGGAGAGGATAAGGTGTGCCAAGTCATCCAATATATAGTTCATGGCCCTTTTTAAGGTGGCTCCAGAATTTTTTAGGCAAAATGGCATTAACTTGTATGCGAATGTGCCCCAGGGGTGGTGAATGCAGTTTTGTACTAGTTTGTGTGGAATATTTGAATTTAGTTGTACCTAGAGAATTTTTCCATGAAGGATAGAGCCTCATGTCCTACACAAGAATTGATGACCTAGTCGATGAATGAAGTGGGATAATTTTTTTTGGGGCATGCTTTATTCAAATCCCAAAAATTGGTACAAACACGTATGGTGCCCTGTTTTTTCATGATGGGAACAGGGTTGGAAACCCAAGATGTACAGGCGATGGGGTAGATAAATCCATCTTTGTGAAGGTTATCGATTTCTTGTTTTATTGCTTTTGCCTTTGATGGGTGCAGTTGACGTTGTTTCTGGCGCACTGGAGCTACGTCAGGCCAAGTGTCAATATGGTGCTCTACGATAGTGGGACTAAGCCGGGGCATTTCTAAGTAGTCCCACATGAAGGTATCTTGATACTCTTGTAGCAATTGGGTATAACAGGCTATATCTTTTGGAGAGAATGTCGCCACCAGCAAGATTTCTTTGACCTTCGCAGGATTTTGAGATATGTTTACCTTGACGGTGGGTGAGATGTTTGACACATTTCCTTCCTGGAACGTATCAGGTGCTGGGATGGGATTTTGGAACCAATCGACTTTTCCTGATGGGAGGAAATATTTTTATTCAATCACATAGATCTCTTGTTATTTTGTCTTGTTAGAACTGAACATGTTCTTGGGGAGAGAAAGTGAACGGTGATGCATTGCATCCAATGGATAATTTGGCTCCATCATTACCTCTAGGATGTCCTCATCGAAATGAAATAGGAATCCTAAGGGGGATTGATCTCAAGCAAGGTTATGGTGAAAAGGTTCAATCCTCATGGAGCTGGTTGAGAGACATGAGAAGGATTCCACCATTGATGTGGTGGATCCAGATGCAGTCGACAGAGTGTAGACAGATTGGGTCTGCACTATCGTAGGTACAACTACTCTCGTAGTTGCAACTGACTTGACACCTATGGTAGATGAGTAGACAACTCGAGTCATAGTTCCGATACATGAGGATATGAATCATATATGGTGTATCGTGTCGTTGATATTTGATGGGGGAATAATCTCCATGATGGGAGTTTGCGTAAGCGCATGGTCGGGTCCCCCATTAGGATGGTCAGTTTCCTATTGGTGGAAATTGTTCCTATTGCAGAGGTGCCTGAATGTTTCCATTAGTGGGCATGCCACTGGTTTGTGGTTCTCGCCAGTGTAGATGGTGCATGGTACTACTGTGCCAAAAAAGTTTATTGTGTGGGAAACAACACTACTATTCATCCCAGATGTGGACGCTTGGAAAGGATCTGTTTTAGAAGAGGAGGCATTCTGCTTCCATTTTGGTGTCGTTTCCTTAGGTGCATCTAGCTCTTTGTGGGAGTGTAGAAATAATGCTACTCTTGCCACTGTGAGCTTGGGGAGATGCTCACATTTAATTGTATGGTGAAATTGTGAACAAATCTAGTGGTAGGTACACCTGATCTTCTCTTGTTTAGAGAGAAGTCTCATTGGCCGAGAATAAACTGTACAAAAACTGCTTGCGAGAGGCTTCAGTTCTTTACATTGATTGACCCAGTGGTCATTCAGGTCGCATAGTCTACATGTTATCCTCGGTTTTTCTGAGTCATGCTGGTTGGTGCGCCATCATAGTTTTCCCATTATGTTGATGTGGGTGTGGGGTTTCTAGTCTGAGGGTGATGTACTTTCTCTATCATTTGAGTTCATCGTCCTATTTCTTCTCTATTATATGAATCATATCAATGAGGGGATGAACTCGTAGGATATATGTACAATGGTATCCATATTGATTTTCCTAACACACTGGGAAAAATAGCCTAGATATGGGGGTCCCGTTGTGCTCAGTTTCTGGTGCAGCAGGGTACCAGAGTCGTAACGCTGCTAAATTAGGGCAAGTGGTAACCACGTGATTGGGAATTTTATATAATGCACATGTTAGTATTTTCTGTAGTGAGCGGTTGGGGGTAACTAAGGGTTCCCTGAGTGGTCGCATTTCAGCTGACAAGAATAGGATGGATTTGCTTGTCACATCTTCTTGGGTTATCGAGCTGTTCATGGATTCCGAGTACGTGCCATCTTCTTGGGAGAGGCAGACTATAGCTGAGTCCAAAATAGCAAGTGCTAATCAGAATCAGGGGATATAGTGGAAATTTTCAAGAAGGTGATTGTCAGCGGATAAAGGACATGTGAATTGTGCTGCGCACAATCCAACGTAGTCAACCTGTTTTATAGGATACCATATATGGATGAATTCCAAGGCTACACATTCTTCAATGAAGTGACCACGTTCATCACACAATGTGCAGCGTATGAAAGGAGGGGGAAATATGAACAAGCATATTTCTGGTGATTTCCGTTCCTCCTGTAGGTATAGGATGGTACGAGGTTCATCTCCAGAAGACTTGGTGGGGCGATCCTCTTGATAGGATTGCTCAATGGCATGCAACGAATCCCTGCATCATGAGATTTCTAGGAAATGATGAGTATAGTGCCCATAATTGCTGCAGATAGCGCATGCATGATTGATACAAAATTCTTTACCTTTACCCTTGGTGACAGGTTCCTTTTTACAGGAACATGGTGTCGCGATTTCTTCCTCCGAGCCGAGGAGCGGTTTTAGTTCGTCCAGATCAAGGAAGATATGGGTAGGGTGTCCTATTATGTCACATATGGTGAAAAATGGTGATTCTTGTTGTGTGGTAGGGGTTTCTAGCTTCTTTCCTTTTCTCTCGGTTTTCTTAGCCGTAATCATTAGTTTTTCAATGGGAATTTCCTTTGCAGGGATGTTTTCAACCATTTCCTGAATGGGTGAGGGCTCCTTAGGACTGAGGTGAGTTAACCCTGTGGTACTAACGTGTGTGGCTCTTGTCCTTGTAGGGGGAATGAGATACAAAACTGGTATTGCAAACGATATGTTTGGTAACACCACTATTGCCAAAACCTGCTGGGATACGAAACCAGCTGGGGGGTAGAGGAAAGGGGTTTGGGAAGTAATGTAGGCTAGAGAGACTACTGTGGCTGAGGTCTCGGTGTCATTCCTGCTTGTGTTCATGTCATGCACACCAGAGCTCTTATGACATCAGGGGATGACTCAAGTATGATGGGGGGATCTCCTAGAAATGATCCTCAGATGGATGCCGGTTTGAACTAGCCAGGGCCATATTCTTGGTACTGTGAAAGCGTGTCTGTGGATGTATCTACATAGGGTAGAATGACATCACCATTTGTTAAGGGCTTCTTCTCTCTATGTGTCAATTGGTCGATAGTAATGATGTGGTCCTCATGGGGGAACATCATAGTTTGGAAGACGAAGGAGGCTATAGCTGACATGGTGTACATAGAACTTCAACCAAGGAGTATATTATAGTCCAAGTGGGCATCTAAGACATCAATGTCTATAAGGATCGTCCTTCTAGCTAAGCAGACTTGGACATTTTGGTACAGGCAGACGGGATTTGAAGGGTGACCATTGTATGCTCTATGTGTGATGTTTGATGGCTTTAGTTCGGGAGACCCTAAATTCTACCAAACATTTTTTGACATGATGCATGCGGATGCACCCTTGCCGATGACACATCGGTGAATGGTAATATTTTGGAACAATACTGGTATCTGAAAGGTGACCATGAAAGGAAGTATAGGGGTGGATTTGTGTAAATAAAGAGCCATTAGGCGTGTATCAGCAGGGTCGATAGTTCCTAATGCAGAAAGAAATGCTTTCCTTTTCTTTGGGAAATACTGTAATACTTCCAAAGATGACATAGCAGTGCGAGATTGAGCTAAATCATCCACAATGCTATAATTATGGGCTACTTTGGAATATTTTCCTACTCACCTAGTTGGTCCCTTAGTCATCTTCGGAAAAGGTTTGATAAGCATCTTTGATATGGTCAAAGGTGCGGTTGGTGTACTGGTACTAGCCCTTGACGGGTTGGTGTCTGGTGGGGTATTGTAATTTCGATTCGGTGTTTCAAAAAAAATCTCTTCGCCAGTCATGTAGATTTCGTGGCTACTTTTTCTAGAGTCATTGTGATTTTTTTGCTGAGTGCTAATTGTTCCTTGATGGGGGAAGGGCTCCTACATGACTGCGAGTTGCTGGGATGATCACCCTTGCCCACGATTATTTTGTAGCTTTTTAAAGTCAAGGAGGTCAGGAAAGTGCTGAGTGTAATGTTCATACTCACCACATATTGAACAAGTGCAGTTTGTTCGAAGAGGTGGCCTTTTTTTCTGCCATTGGGAATTTCTTGGCTCCTAGTTTTAATTTTGGTTGGAGTTGCCTCTAGCCTAAGATCGTGGAGGGTGATTCTAGCTATTTCCCCCCTATCCATAATTTCCTTTAGGTTTATTTTTTCGTTTTTTATTAATCACGTTAGGAGGATAGTTCTCCTGGTTATATGTTTGGCATGGTGGGTTTTGGGAAGGTTGCAGAAAGTTCAGCTATGCATTATTCTGCATTGGTCGTTCTTGTGCTGGGGATTGAGCATAATGTGGTCCCTGGTTTGTGAATGGATGTTGGGGGGAAGCTCTTCCGTCAGCATGTCTATCTGCATATCAGGTCCCATAAGCAGGAGGATAGGGTCATCCATGTTGATGGTGATACGATGATACCCTACTAGTCAAATTTTGCGGAGGCATGTGATGAATTTCGTAACCATGTTGCGGTATGTTCTAGGTAGAATGATACGTGTAACCCAGGTTTTGAATGCTACTACCTGGGTAACTTTGCGTCAACCACCCAATTAAATGGTCTGTGGACTTTGACGCGCCTGGAAATTCATTGTAAATTTGCAGGTGCAAGGCACTTGGAAGGATATTGTAAATATGCATTGACTACATGTATATTAGCTCGAGATGTTGAGCCTTATTGATGGCGTCCTCTTCGGATATGGGCCTTTGTTGTGCCATATCCTATGAAACCTCTGCAGTGAGAGTTTTCAGGAACAATTCTAACAATACTCGATCATCGAGTTTGGCTTGACACAAACTACGACTCCGCCGCCATTCATGGAGATGGTCTGAGATATGGATGACAGGGGTTTGCCTAAAGTGTGTTATTAATTCCATTCCAGAAACATGGTGGAAAGGTAACTGAAAATAGGTCAGGAATGCAGTGGCAGGGGCGCTAAAGGTTGCATGTGTAGCAGAGGGTTACTCCACATACCATTTCACTGCTACTCCTATCAGAGTGCGTTGAAACAATCTCAATTGAATAGTAGCATCAACGATGTTGTTCGAAGGGCACCACCTGTGGAAATTCATAACATGATTTCGTGGATCTTCCACTTGCTTTCCTTTGAACTTTGGAAAGTCGGAAGGGAGCTTTGTGGGAATGGGAGGCCATATGGGGTTGTGTGCAATGGGGTCATTTGTCAAATTGGTTAAATCTGGTAGATTCAATGAAGCTAGAAAAGGTGACTGTAATGTTGTCACCATTGCAACTTGTGAAAACACAATTTTATTGTTAGGAAGAGGGTTTATCTGTGATGTACCCTATTGTGTATTCCAAGGGCTTCCCGAATGGGTAGCACTCCTATGCCCTTTAGGGGTTGTGGGAGGAATGGTATGTGGTGTGGTGTTGGGAGAGTGACCAGGGTTTCCAACTAAGGATGCCCCAATAAAGGATGAACCGATAATGGTGGAAGTGTTCCGTCTTTGATGCCTACATGGCGAAAGACCTGGAACCCCTCCTGGTAATGGGGGGAGGTCCAAAAGACGTCTAGATTGATGGGGTCCCATTGGGTCCATTATAGCATTGACTCGGTATGGATTTGGAAATATTTGAGAGGATATAGATTATAATCCAAGAAAAATTCTAATTTCATACATAAAACAAAGAAAAAATAAAATAAATTTTCCCTTTAAATTAATCCTATGTGATCATTGAATCAAAAAGTATGGGTTTTGTGTGTTTGCGTATGATACTAAAATCCTAGAAGACCTAATCATCCTCACAAACTCAAATGTAACTGGGCCTTGAGAATATATCTTGTGATTGCTAGCACAAAGTCCCGTAAGCGTTGGCGACAACCCTAATCAACCGAAGAAAATCCACTAAGGTAAGGGTAGAGGATTTAGTGCTTACCAACACCCTCACCTATAGGGAAAGGATGCCCTAATTTTTGCCACTAAGTACCACCATCCCACGTCAGTGTTCGGGTCATGAGCTTCTTTTTAATTTTCCTAACAGTACTGAGTATCAGCTGGGTTAGGTAGCCCCAACTGATACCTCCCCGCACTATGCCTAAGCCTAACCCCTCTGAAATGGTTCTCTACCACACTTCAATTTTCTTTTCCATGGGCTGATAGGTGGATCTGAAAGCTCCCTAAACTGTCAAGTTCTATGTTTCAAGATGATGAATGATCAAGGGGGCTTATTAGGTTCCTACCCCCTTGATCCTAACTTAGACAATAAATTATTTTGTGGCCATTATGGGGAGAATTTAGTGAGTTTTGGTAAGTTAGTTTATGTGTCTTTTCTTTTCTTAGTGTGTGTATGTGTGTGAGAAAAAAGTGAACAAGCACATAGTTTTAATGTGTGGATATACAATGATCCTTTTTAAAGTCCCCTATTAAACTATGTTCTATTGTTCCTTGCTCAAAAGAAAAACATGTGCAAATATGGGCCGCTTTCAATTTTTCCTAGTTAAACTATGTGATAAACTATAGGGAGATGGTGAGTTGTGAATAGAGAACGTTCATATGATTTCCTAGGATCACTAAAGGGTGCAAAGGTAGTAGATATCACTTTCTCTTCTATCGAAAATTCAATCCTGCTCCCGAAATCCTGGTGCAAAAATTGAACTAAACTAATGACTTTTACACTAAAAAAAAGGGACTGGCTAAGCATGCGTGGACTTGGGCCACTTAATTTGGCTAATTATGTAGGTGTTTTGGTACCTAAATTTTCAAAACATATTTTTTTTTTCGGAATGCAAGTAAATTCCCCCCCCCCCCTACTTAAAATATGTGTGAACTTTGCAAAAATCAACTTGAAATAAAACGAAAACCAATCTTACAAAAAGCAGCTAAGAGTGAGCTTTAGCAAGTTGCGCGACACCTCAACCAGTGTTGGCACATGTATTATGGGCTGCCAGGAACTTTACAAGTAAGAAAGGATAGAAATATGGGATAAATTTCTCATTTTTTCTTTTGGACGCAAAAGGTTAAAACAGTCATGATGTCTACGCACAGGTCAACTCTGAACACGTGCCTTGGCCGCGCTTGTCTGTGGGAAATGCGTGAAAGTTCTAGAAAAATTAATTTTTTGGAGCTGTGCTACTTTAGTCTTTCACTTGGGATGAACTAAGGACTAAAGGAGAGAAAGGGGGTAATTTCAGCCCAACTCCAGAGCACAGACGGAGGTCTCTGCAAAAATGCACAACCACAAAACTTGGAAATAAAAGTTAATGGAGTCGCCAATATTGTGTTAGTGTGTTTGGTGCATGCATGTACAAAATTACACCAACTTAAGGGGTGTGGTTTCCCCTCTTAATTTATTGGTCACAGGCAGGAAATATATGGATTCAAGCAAGTTATTGGAACATGCTAGAACATAAACATACTAGATAGAGAAATGGCATGCATATTCAAACATAAAAATTAAACTAAAACTAAAACAAATAACACAAAATCTCTAAACAGAGTCAAACAACTTCAATAATTCAAATGGAGGTGCTTACATCCCCTCTTATTGAGTGCTGGTAGGAAATGAGGATGAAATTTAACCCACTTTCCAAGGGGCCCTTAGAACTTGGGGTTCTAAGGCCTGATGCAAGGATGTCTACTATTGTGGACTGGAGTTGTTGGATGGACAACAATTGAGTCCCCTATATATCTGCTCTCAATCACACACTGTTGGTATTGCTTTGGGTAATTCTCGCCAGCATAGCAATGTGCTCTCAAGTTATTCATCTCTTGGTGGCCTTTTATAGGATAATTCAAATCATCTTTCCCTCCCTTTGTACATTTTTGATGGTGACCCAAGAGAGGAGGGTGATTCCATTGTCTTCAACATTTATTCCATTGTGTGCTCCCTTGATGTCCTAAGGAGGCTTGGGTGGTTTTCCTTAGGCAGCTTCAAGTGTGGAATCAATTTATTGGACCGTGCTTTTTGTGGTCCTTGAAAGTGACTTCCGCCATTCCCAAGATTGTGCGCTTTTTGGGTCAAAAGGATTTGGCACACAAAAGAAATTTGACTAGTTCAAATTTTCCTTAGACCTTAGAGAGTTTTTAAATACTTTCATATTCACTAATGTTTCTCAGGGCCGTAAATACTTCTGCCCAACTTTAAATAATGTCCTATTTTCTTGTACAATTTTCCAGTGTTAACAACATGCATTTTTCTATTATATTTTGTGTTAATTTTATGAATTATTATGACATTAAGTGAGGTGTATATTTTTAGGTAACATGACTAAATGACTGAATAATTCAATTACAATCATGTAATATTCCAAAATAGGAAAAAAATGCAGTATTGGGAATATCTTAAGATATTCCAATTTTGGACTGCTCAGCAATGCATTCACAGAAAAATGCATTTTCAGAAATTTAAGCCACAGAAATGAAAATCATCACTTTTATCCATTAGATACATCCATATATCATCTAAGTCCAAGAGGAGATCAGAAATAAATGAAACTAGGTGAGGTAAACACTCCCACACTAGTGTAGTTGGAAATGACTAAAAACCCCAGACAATGCTACTCAGAAATAATGCACAAAAGGGACTGCGTAGTATTATGAGGGTTTTAACTAAAAAATTGAGGAAAAAAATATATCTACTCATATATTAGATAAAAATCTTACAAACTGAGATCTAGTCTCCTTATTACAATCACAAGAAAACCTGGCAAGTGTTTCTTGTCAAACAATCTACATACAAATGTGATCTTCAGAAAATTACTGAATAATCATGGAAATACTGAAGCATAAGAGTGTATAAGGCTGAAATATGTATTATCATATGTATATCCATCAAGGGCTTCCTCCCATGAAATTTTGAACCTCTCAATCACAAGGAAACACTACAACAAAGCCACTAAGCCATCTGTTGAAACTGCCTCCAAAAATAACACATTCCCTAGATATAATAGCACTGGGAATGTGGGGAAATGTGTGGTCTAATACCAAAAATATGAAATAAGCACTATACCTCTCCAAACAGGTCCCTCAAGTGAAGGAAACCTTCCTCCACAGAGAAACTAGCTCAGAAACTGGGATTCCAATCCCTTCCATTGCTGCACCTAGAAACACTACAAAATCTCCTGTAGAAACTGTGTTTATGAAGTAGGCTAAAGCTTGGCATAAAAAAATGATGTGGAATGATGAATGAAAACTCTCCAAAAGAGGCTCCTCAAGGAAAGAGGTGGGATTCCCGCTTGGGAACACCCAGTGCTAAGCAGCACTGCAACCCTGCTAAGTAGCAAAGGAAGAAAAAAGTCTGAGCAGACAAAATAACAATATAAAAAATGAAGAATAATGTTTCCATCCTATTCCTTAAGTAAAAAATGATTTTTATTTCCCTTTTCCCCACTCAATTAGGTCATCTCTATCCAAATATTCATCTCCCTCCAAAACTGTGTTATTCCTTCTTTGATTCCTCCTCCTCCACAACTGCACTATTGACTTAGTCAAAGTGGACTGAACCAACTTGAAATTATCCCTGTTCACACATGGATGTGACTTATTAAGCCGTAAAGAGTGTCCCCTTTCACACTTGGAGTGTTTTTATACCTCCTTAGGATACTTATGGGCTTTTCTACCCATTTATTCACTGGTTAGAGCTACTACTAACTCTAATGTTCCATTTAGCTTTGAGGCTAAAATTTGGAGCATTACAGTCCTCCCTTCCAAAATATTTTATTTTCCTCAAGAAAATGCATAGGGAGAGAAAAATTTCTACCCTCCTCCTCATGTGGCCTCCCATCAATTGCCTTCATCACTGCATCAAGATAATCTGTAATAAAACTGTCATCCAATGTTTCCTCCCAAGTGTGCAAAACCAATTGGCCCACTTCAATCAAAGGTGGAAAGTGTGAATGGAAACCTGTTTGTTGTCTCATGGCCTCCAAAAAATAGGGGTGATGAAAAACATAGTGAATGAGTGGCTCCCTCACCCATGCTATCATCCAAATGAAATGAGCCTCCTAGGTAGCTCATCGAGAAAATTATCAACCCCGGTTTTGTACAATGTGTTGGGGCTGCATGGAGAGATTGGATTCTGCCATCCCAATGGTTTCTCTCTCCATTTATGGTAAACATGGGGCTGCCTTTGTACTTGTGCTGAAATAGCATGGCCTCCAAGAATGTCCCAAGCTCCCTCATCAAACAACTCAGCCATGAAGTACCTCCTCAAGTTCTTCAAGTGGTTCCTCCCACAAGAAGGGAAAAAGTGTGATGTGGAAATCATGGTTTTCCCATGGCTCCTCCTGAAATGTACAACATGTAAAGTGGGGAGAATCATGCTCCCAATGGGAATCTCTAATACCTATAAAACTCTCCAAACAAAGTTTCCCATGAGCATAAACATTTCAGCAATATATGGAAGCAAATCACAATGAAAACAAATTATCAAATGACAACCAGAGAGTGGTCCATAGTTCCACCAATGGAACCAGTGTAGTGCATCCTTGGCCTGCATCAAAACATGGATTAACAATTTCTTACCCAGCCACTTGTTTGCTGCCACAGTCATCTCATAATATGGAAACATGAAGTTACAATATGGTACCAATGGTGTACACCAAGAAACCTGTGGCTTCCCCCACAAACCACCCAAAGGATAGCCAAAATCAATGCTACAAGTAGCTGCAAGTAAATCATCATACAATATGCAAGAATATATGATTCTTCTTGATACATCATGTTGCTCAAACAAGGAAAAGAATTATAGTACAAAATGTGAAATTATACCTCCTCCATCATGTACTTGAGATCTTGAGCTGAAATGGCTCAACTGGAATCTTTCCCTCAACTCCAATGAGTAGGGAAGTGACTGTGACTTCCTCTCTAAAACCATCCGGGCTATGCATCTTTCCATATGCTGAAATATGTCATGCTGGATTCCCTCCCAAGTGAAACCCTCTACCAAATAAAGGTATGCATCATAATTCATGGAAAGGAAGTCCTCATGTGCCGCAAGTAGCAACTTCTCCTTCAGACTAGAAGCTCTAGTCAAGAAGACTCTACCATGTGAATGGATGACCACATCATCCACCATATACTCATAATATCTATCCGAGTCATCGAGAATCATGCATGCACCAAGATCCTTGGAGTACTCTACTAAGAGCTGAGATATCCAATAAGGATCAATCCTCCTAAGAGAGAGCGCTGGTGATCTGGCATGTGAAGCTCTCCTCATGTTGTTGTGTGCTACTTTGACATCCCCATGCCAAAGTTGTCCTCCAAACTCTTCACCTCTCCAAAGTCCAAGAGTGGTGAATCCAAAGACAATATGTCTTCCATCAACTCCAGATCAGGTGGCCTCCCAGGTGGAATGCCTCCATGTAGTGAGAGATCAATGTCAAGGGTAGACTGTAGATATGATTGGGCAACCTTGCCCCTACCCTTACAGTAAAAATTAGTCTCCCTCTTCCTTGCATTAGCTTCCTGAAATAGAGAAGGGTGTGTGCCTCTCATCAAGTGATGTTGCTCTTCCTCCCTACCTCATCCTTCCAGTTGCAATGCTGCACAATCATGTTGTTCACTGATTGTGCTTGGACCTCCATGTATGATATCCTAGGGAACTTCTTGCAAGGATACAAGAACCCCTTCTATTGGAGCATGTGCTCCCCTCCCTCTGCATGAGGTACTATATGTGCTCTATATGTGATAGCGTTGTTGCCCTCAACTCAACCAATGTGTGTGGGAAACATCTAAACAATTGGATCCTACTGTGAAAATGAGATCCCCATGCCCTCTTGTTTAGGAATATGAACTAGAGGTCTCACCTCTGGCAATGTGTAATGAAAGATGTCAGCTTCTCCCATGGGTTTCTAAAGTGGAGTTTCCTCCATCACATGCAAAGGTTTTTTTCTCTCAAGTTTTCCTTGCTCATGTGTCTTAGGAATTTTTTCACCAAGCCTTCCCACCAATGTTTCTATGAATCTTGCATAAGAGGAAGTGTTTGCATTTTCTAAAGAACAAGATTCAGAAATCCAACATGCATGGGCCTTACCTCTGAAATGCATCGTTGCAACTCTAATGGCCTCATCTTCATAAATATGGTGTTGTTGAAAATAGGAGTCTAATTCCTTCACCCAAGCTTCAGCTAAACGTGTAGGTGATCCGACAAAAGTAGACAGTAGAAATATACCCACATACTGCTCCTAGCCCTCCTCCAATTGGATCTTTCCAAACCCTTTGAAATCAGTATGATCTCTAAACCTCTCAATTTTAGATTCATACTCCGGCAGCAAATCACTAAGAGTTATCCTCTTAGGCATTCTTCCTTCTTTCATCCATCTCAAGATAGACCTGGGCACTTGACTGTGCTGTGCATCATGGTGTGTAGCTGCATGCTCACACTCACCATGTGAAAAATTAGATTCAACTCTAGATTCAAACTCTTTTGGAGATTCCATCTCCATTCTCATTTACTTCAGATCTCCTTGAAAGTTTTGCATAGATTTTGCAGAAGGCTTTGTAAGCTTGTCTTCCTTTCTCCCTTCACATAATGAAGCCTTCTCTATTCTGTCCATCTTTCCTGAAAGTGTAATGGCCTGAGATCCACAGGATGAGCCAATATTGAATCTATGATACCACTGTAATATTCCAAAATAGGAAAAATATGCAGTATTGGGAATATCTTAAGATATTCCAATTTTGGACTGCTCAACAATGCATTCATAGAAAAATTCATTTTTAGAAATGTAATCCATAGAAATTAAAATAATCACTTGGATCCATTAGATACATCCATATATCATCTAAGTCCAAGAGGAGATTAGAAGGAAATGAAACTAGGTGAGGTAAACAGAGCTCCCAAACTAGAGTAGCTGGAAATGACTAAAAACCCCAGACACTGCTACTCAAAAATAATGCACAAAAGGGACTGCGTAGTATTATGAGGGTTTTAACTCAAAAATTAATGAAACAAATATATCTGCTCATATATTAGATAAACAAGCCTGCAAACTGAGATCTAGTCTCCTTATTACAATCACAAGAAAACCCGGCAAGGGTTTCTTGTTAAACACTCTACATACAAATGTGATATTAAGAAAATTACTGAATAATCACTGAAATAATAAAGGATAAGAGTGTAGAAGGCTTAAATATGTATTATCTGATGTATATCCCTCAAAGGCTTCCTCCCATGAAAGGTAGAACCTCTCAATCACAAGAAAACACTGCAATGGAGCCACTAGACCATCTGCTGAAACTGCCCTAAAAAATAACGTATTCCCTAGCTATAAAAACACTGGGAATGTGGGAAAATGTGTGGTATGATACCAAATATCTTGAATAAGCACTATAACTCTCCAAACATGTCCCTCAAGTGAAGGAAACCTTCCTCCAAAGATAAACTAGCTCAGAAACCGGGATTCCAATCCCTTCCACTCCTGCACCCAGCAGCACTACACAATCTTCTGTAGAAACTATGCTGATGAAGTAGGCTGAAGCTTGGCCTAAAAAATTAATGTGGTATGATGAATGAAAACTCTCCCAAGAGGCTACTCAAGGAAAGAGGTGGGATTCCCGCTCAGGAACACCTGGTGCTAGGTAGCACTGCAACCCTGCTAAGTAGCAAAGAAAGCAAAAAGTCTAAGCAGACAAAATAACAATCTCAAAAATGAAGAATAATGCTGCCATCCTTTTCCTTAAATAAAACATGAGTTTTCTTGCCCTTGGCCCCACTCAACTATGTCATCTCTATCCAAAGATTCATCTCCCTCCAAAACTGCATTATTCCTTCTTTGATTCCTCCTCCTCCACAACTGCATTGTTGACTTAGTCAAAGTGGATGGAACCAACTTGATATTATCATTGTTCACACATGGAGGTGTCTTATTAAGCTGTAAATATTGTCCCCTTTCACACTTGGAGTGATTTTATACCTCCTTAGGAGACTTATGGGTTTTTCTACCCATTTATTCATCGGTTAGAGCTGCTGCTAACTCTAATGTTCCATTTAGCTTTGAGGCTAAATTTTGGGAGAATTACAAAGCACCTAGAACTAGAGTCATATTTTAGTCCATGTTAGGGTGTTGGCCATAGTTCTTTGAGGATAAGTGATGACATTTTCCATTGTGCAAACTCCAAATTTAGATTCATGGGAGGTTGGTGATGGACATCATCCCATAGACATGTCATGAATACTATCATTTTATTTTTGGGGAAGTTAGGTTGATATATTTTGATTCTTTTTGGTTTGGGTTGTATTAGTGGTTAGTTCAATATATATAATTCAACAGTATATTGCAATAGAGGATGTATAAGTATAATATTCCAAAAATTTATGCTTCATCTAAATGGAATATTATAGTTTTTTTTATCAGTAGGTAGGTGAATAAATGGGTGGGGAGGCCCATAAAACCCCTTTAGAAGGAATAATAACACTCCTAATGTGAAAGGAGGAAGAATAAGAAGCTGGATTAAGCACCTTTGGGTGTGAACTGGGATTGGATCATGTTGATTCAGTCAACTTTGACCAAGTCAACAACGTTATCATGGAGGAGTGGCCTTTATAATGGGACAACACAGTTTTAGTGGAGGACAACTTGCATGAGCTTAGTGGCAAGTATGGATGCAACCCAATGTTAGAAGGCTCACATAATATATATGAAGGGGATGGCAACCATTTCTATTCATGTTTTAGATTATCATTTGATATTGGTTTGTTTAGACTTTGCTTCCTTTTGTTGTTTAGTAGGGTTTTTGTGCTGTTTAGCACAAGGGTGTTCCTATTCGGGAATCCCTACCTCATCCTCATGCAAGGAGAGGTTATTTGAGCTGAATTTCCTCATTCTGACATTATGGCCAAGCTACCTCCTTCAGCTATAGCGTAGTTTCTGTTTAGAGCTGGGTTGTGTTGTAGGGTACAACAAAGGAGGGTCACATAAAGTTATTTCTGGGCTTGTTTTTCAGTGGAGAGGTATCCTATCCATTGGAGGATCAGAAAGGAGGGCTCCTGGGCATATTTTTACATTTTTAACATCAAGCCAACCATCTAACATCCCTCACAGTGCAGTCACAATTCTGAACTGCGTTATTTTTTTTAGGCAATTGCTTGGAGGGTTCATTGAGCTCATCAGGAGGGTCTATTTCTGAGTAGAGGGATCAACCTTCTATTTAGAAATAATATAGGAGGAGGAAATCATAATTTCAGATCTGTCATAGCCTCATTCTCTTTAGATCCAGTTTGCAGTGACAACTAAATCCCAGGGTTATTTGTCACATTGTATATTTCTTGGTATTTCTAGCAATCTTTTCCATATTAGCTAGAAATCATGTATTAGAGCCCAAACCTTCTTTTCTGGTAATATTTTTTATCTATCAGCCATATTTCATTTATGTATGTTTACAAAAGTAGCTAAATCAATATATATAGCACTGTCACTGCTCTCTGACATTCTATCCAGTTGTAGCAACTCATGTGTTGATTGTTCTGATCGTTGGAGGCTTGTTCTTATTGCTTGAGTGGATTGAACCTCAAGATATTTTTGTATATTTTTGCTGATATATTAATAAAATGATGGATGCATATTGTTCCCTCTCATTTCATGTTCATATTTTATGTGTTTTACATTATTATGTCTTTTATTGCTGCTATTTCCAATTTGGAATACTACAGTGGTATCAAAGCATAATATTGGCTCATCCTCTGCATTCAAGACATTATGCCATTAGGAGGAGGAGATTCTCACATAAAAGAGAATTTGTATAGAAGAAAAAAAGGCATGACTCCATTATTTGGATAAATGAAGGAAGAGAGGATCTCCCAGCTTCTTTTGCAAACTGTGAAAAATATCAAGGAATATCTCTAAGAGATGAAAGGGGAGAGGTGTAGAAAAATTTCAAGAGGGTTTGAAAGTGAATCAAGCCCTAGATATTCACATGATGGGTGCGGAAATTCATACACACATGCAAATCCACAGTGGAGTTTATTTCCAACATTCACTGCAAGAAGGATGGAGGAAGAAAATGCACCAAGGGAGGAGACCTTGAGTGACTATCTTTAGGAGTATGAGTCTCAATCATGGAGATTCAAAGAGAACTTGGACTTCCAAGGATTTTTCCAACTCAAGGAATATAGAAGAGCCAACAACCATAATAGAAGCAAGAGAGGTAGAATCTTCCTATCTAACTTTTATGGATCAAAAAAGTGCACAGCCAAAGCTTGGGTGAAGGAGCTATATTCTTATTTCCATCTTCACCAAGTTTCAGAAAAGGAGGCCATTAGAGTAGCAGCGCTAAACCTCAAAGGTATGGCCCATGATTGATGGTTTTGTAGTTCTGACTCATTTTATCATGAAAATGTAAACACTTATGCAGGGTTCACTAAGAAATTTCTAAGAAGATTTGATATTAAACATTGTGAAACATATTTTGTTGAACACAAAAACTCAAAACCTTTGCATGATTTGGAGAGATATCTTTTTCCAACTCCATTCCACATTTCTGTTGAAGGGGATAAAAACATGCATGATGCCTTTCCAAGGGAAATATCCCCACTTCTTGAAGAACCCTCTTCTATAGATGAAGAAATAGAGATTCCTCCTTCAAGGGAAGACAAAGATCTAGGGTCTCTCATTAATGAGGAGGCATTTTCAAATATTGATGAAGGGGAAGAGAAAAGAAGAGATAAAAATGTTGTACCATCAAGAGGAGATCCATCACCACATGGATATGGAAAGGGAGCCATTGCTTCCATGAGAGGAGCCCTTGTATCTTTGCAAGGAGTTCTAAATGATATAATATGTGGGAACCAAAGCACAATTCCGGAGCAACATATATCAATTTTTGGGAATTATAAGATGGGAGGAGAAGAAGAGAAGAAGGATCAGCATCAAGGTATGATGAGAATTCACCCTTATCTATTTCAGGAGGTTTCTACAAAAGATAAGGATACTATATTGCATAATGAAGAGAGGGACAAATCAGTCCACTCTTATATGCAATCCACTTCAGATTTTGATGTCTCACTACATGGGGGAATTCCACCTGGGAGGCCACCAGATCTAGAGTTGGTGAGAGACATATTTCCATTTGGTTCACCACTCTTAGATTCTAGAGGGGTGAATACCTTGTAGGAGTCTAGTACAGTGCAAAGATTTTGGGATAGACTCAAAGAGGAGGGAGGCATTCTCCCATTTTCAGCATTACCCACTCTCAGTACATATTCTGCGGTGTCAGAAGTTGCTCTAGTGATGGGGATGGCACCACCATGGTGCAAGGGAGCTTCTCCATGGATTTGGAGAAAAAGAGGGTAATTCCTTTGAGGAAGGAATCCTACATACATTGGAGTAGATGGAAGCCACTCATGCTTATGTTGGCCAAGATCAGGAGGTTCTTCTTGGATGGTAGCTTGAGCATGAGAAGCTGCATGATGGACATGGAAACACTTTGGAGAATGAATTTGGCATGAGGGATGTCAAAGGAGAAGACAAAAGTATGTGGGGAGCTTCACATTTCAAACCTTCAACGTTGTCTCTTAGGAGGGTTGATCCATATTGAAGGTCTCAACTTTTGGTAGAGTACTCCAAGGATCTTGGTGCTTGCATGACTCTTGATGACCCAGAGAGAGATGGTAGATACATGGTTGTTGATGACGTCATCTATTCATATGGCAGAGTCTTCTTGAATAGAGTGTTCGAATGCAAGAAGAATCTACTACATGCAGCACATGTGGACTTTCTTTCTATGCACTTTGATGCATTTCATTCTTTAACGAAGGAGTTCACTTGGGACGACATCCAGTAGGATATATATCAGCATATGGAGATATGCATAGCTTGGATGGTGATGGAGATGTTATCACAACAACTTCCCTACGCGTGGAGAGTGAGGGGGAGCTTCCAGTTGAGCCATTTCAGCTCAATGACCAAAGTACATAGAAGAGAAGTTACATTTTTGCATTATTACTTTTATTTATTTACTTTATATGAGAAGCATGTTGTACCATGGAGGATTATCCCTTCTTTCATATTATATTATGATGTACTTGAGGCCAATTGCAACAATTGGGTTAGCTATTCTATTGGTGGTTTGTGGGGGAAGCCACATGATTCTTGTTGTGCACCATTGGCACCACATTTTACTTTCATGATCCTATATTGTAGGATGATTGTGGTAGCAAACAAGCGGCTGAAATGGAACTTGATATTATTTGTTTTGAGGCAGGTAGGGGATGCACTTCGCATGTTCCATATGTGGAACTATAATCCACCTCCCGGTTTTCATGTGGCAACTTATTTTAATTTGTTTTTGCTTCCATATATTGATGATGCTCTTATGTTTATGGGAATCTTTGTTGGGAGAGTGGCACAAGATTTGAAGGTGCCCATTGGGAGTATGATTCTACCTATTTTACATGTTTCATGTTTCAGGAGAAACGATGGGAAAAACATGATTGCCACACTATGTCTCTTGTCTTCATGTGCGAGGAGCCATTTGAAGAACTTGAGTTCTTGTAGGAGGCACTTCATGGCTGATTTGTTTGGTCGGGTAACTTGGGCCATTCTTGGAGGCAATGAAATTTCATCCCAAGATCAGAAACAACCCCATACTTACCATAAATGGAGAGGGAAACAACTTGGATGGAAAAATCTAATCTCACCATGTAGCCCCAATACATTACATAAACCAGGGGTTGAGGATTTCTCTGATGAGCTACCTAGAATGGCTCATTTCATTTGGATGATAGCATGGGAATGGGAGAATCTCATTGGGGATGATATTCCCTATGTTTTTCATCACTCTTACTTTGAGGAGGCCATGGAACAGCAAGAAGGTTTCAACTTTCACCTTCCACTTTTTCATGATGTGAGCCATTTGCGTTTGCATACTTGGGAGGAGCCATTGGAGGGTAGATTTATTGCAGATTATGAGGAGCCATGGTGGGAAATATTGATGAGAAGGAAAAAATAAAAGGAAGGGAGGAATTTTTCTCTACCTTTATAGTTTCTTGAGGAAAAGAAACATTTTTGAGGGGAGGACTGTAACATTCCAAAAATTTAGCCTTCATTTAAATTGAATATTATAGATTGTTTTATCACTAGGTAGGTGAATAAATGGGTGGGGAGGCCCATAAAACCCTTTTAGAAGGCATAATAACACTCCTCATGTGAAATTAGGAAGAATAAGAAGCTGTATTAAGCACCTCTAGGTGTGAACAAGGACTGGATCATGCTGATTTAGTCAACAACGTTGTGATGGAGGAGTGGCCTTTATGATGGGACATCACAATTTTAGTGGAGGACAACTTGCATGAGCTTAGTGGCAAGTATAGATGGGACCCAATGTGAGAAGGATAACACACTATATATGGATGGGATGGTAGCCATTGCTATTCATGTTTTAGACTATCATTTGATATTGGTCTGTTTAGACTTTGATTCCTTGTGCTGTTTAGCAGGGTTGTTGTGTTGTTTAGCACAAGGGTGATCCTGTTCGGGAATCCATACCTCATCCTCAGGGAAGGAGAGGTTCTATGATCTGCATTTCCTCATTCTCACATTCTGGCCAAGCTACCTCCTTAAGCTAAAACATAGTTTATGTTTAGAGCGGGGTTGGCTTGCAGGGTGAAGCAAATGAGGATCACATATAGCTATTTCTGGGCTTTTTTTTCAGTGGAGAGGTAGCCTATCCATTGGAGGATCAACAAGGAGGGCTCCTGGCATATTTTCACATTTTTGGCATTAGGCCAACCGTCTACCATCCCTCACAGCGTAGTCATAATTCTAAACTGCGTTATTTTTGGAGACAATTGCTGCATGGGAGGGTTCATTGAGCTCATCAGGAGGGTCTATTTTTGAGTAGATGGATGAACCTTATGTTTATATATACTATATGAGGATTAAATCATCATTTCAGATCTGTCATAGCCTCATTCTCTTCAGATCCAGTTTGTAGTGACAACTCAACCCCAGGGTTATTTGTCACATTGTATATTTCTTGGTATTTCTAGCAATCTTTTCTGGATTGGCTAGAAATCATGTATTAGAGCCCACATCTTCTTTTCTGGGAATTTATTTTGTATATATCAGCCATATTTCATTTATGTATGTTTACAACAGAAGCAACATTGATATAGACAACATTGTCACTGCTCTTCGACATTCTATGTAGTTGTAGCAACTCATGTGTTGATTATTCTGATCATTGGAGGCTTGTTCATATTGCTTAAGTGGCTTGACCGCAAGATATTTTTGTATATTGTTGCTGATATCTTAATAAAATTATGGATGCATATTTATCCCTCTCATGTCATGTTCAAATTTTTTGTGTTTAATATTATTATGTCTTGTATTGTTGCTATTACCAATTTGGAATACTACAAAAAGATGGGAGTCGCTGTACGTTAGTGGGGTTGGGTGGATATAGGTTGGTTGTGAACTCTAGATGGGAAATGATTTACTCATTTTCGATTACTTAATTTTGGGTACCACGTATTTCTCACCTTTTATTATGTTTGATTATTATATATTACTCATCAACTATTTGTATTCTCTCAACTGGAACTTTGGGATGAAATTTTCTAAAGGACTGGTGTATGTAATACCCACTGCCTAATCTTATTATCCTACTTGATGTGTGATTATTGGTGTGATATATCCTTATTAGTGTTATTATAATATGTACGAGGTATGCATATGTTGGCTACATACCCACACCTTGCAAGAATACACTAGTATTCTATGGTCTACTTTGATAGCTCAATCATAATGTAACTTAATGATTAATCCATAGGATTGATTAAAGATTAATTAATTTAACACTCAAATTAGCCTATAATCAATAATCAATCTTAAGACTATATTTTGATGTGATCAATTAAATATTAAAGCGAATTTGGATTCTAACATAATCAATTAATATTGAATGGGATTTTAACATTTTAATATTTATTATTTAATATTATATGGTGGAGTCTACTTAGATGAATGAATTAATAACCAATGCACATTAACAATGAGATAGTGAGGTATGTGAGAAATATTTGTGCATGTTTTAGGTCATTTTTTCACATTTGGTAAATAGGCCTGCAAACCAGATCAATTAATATTGATTAACTTGGTGTAATCAACCATTCACAAAGCCCTAACCATGACCTCTCTAAAATTTTCCCATTTCTAGGAAAAATTGCTGAAAAACATTGTTTTTAGCCCTAGCGCACCTTTCCTCTTTGGCCACATGCATTCAATGCATGTTTCTTCCTTGTACACCTACTCTTGATAACACATGTTGCTCCTTTCTAAAAGTGTGTTGATTATAGAAAATCGAGAAAATTAAAAAATAATTCCAAGGCCTCCTCTTCTACAATATTCCAATGTTGATTTAAATATTTATCATAGATAAAGAGCTAAAATCCTATCTCATCCTATAGACTTGTATAAATCACCTCTTATCCCTTGAGCTCATCCTCCCATCATATGTGGAGCTCAAGCCCATAATGGTAAATCCTAAACTACCACCATTCTCCTATAAATTTACTACCATCCATAACATCAAGGTTGGATTTTGGAGATTGATAGTGCACTTATGTTTTTGCCTTGAACCTAAAGGAGTCATCATATTTATGCATTACGGTTCATATTGATGTGTGCTTTGTGACAAGGAAGGATAAGTAAACATGGAAAGATATATACAAAGTGACCACCTATTTATGGTTTTAAAATCTCTCCTATTTCTATTAATACAAAGAGTACCTTATTTTCCTATATGTGTTGTGTTATGTTTGTACTCATGTACTTCAATTCCATGTTGATTCATTGAATAAAGTTGTTATATTATGCTATTTAGATGTTGTGGATCCTTTTCTTGTTTTAGTCGTGTGGGTATGTTTTAATTATATCACTTGGAGCTACAATTGGAGCTCTATTTGGAGCTTAAAAGAAAGGAGGAAGGGAAGGATTTCTATAGGTTCCAGGTAAGATTATTTCCCTTACTATAATTTCTCCAAGGAAAAAATCGTTATTTTTCCATTTTATTATTCTAGATCACTCCACTAGATCTAGGGAATTCACCTTTGTCTGCAATCATAAATTCTGCATAACAAATTGGCGACCATATTGGGTATAGATTTTCTTCCCTTCATGGTTTCCTTTACCTTTGTACCTTTTTCACCTCTTAAAGTGACCTTGATTGAAAAATTCAAATATTTATTGACCTTAGGAAAATATCTTGTTGAGTTTTCTTTGGTTTTTTTTGATGTTTTGATTGAAACTACCTCAGCGCTCCTTGGTCTAGAGGCATAGTGCTTCAACACAATTTCTCCTTCTGTATACCTGCATTGCAAAGCATTGGTGCCTATTCTGCACCTGCGTTGATTCATGTAAGATGAAAAAATGCATTCCTTCGACTTTCTCTTTTATTTTATTTAGTCCAAAAAGTCTTATTTTCATCTCGAAGTCTATCTCTACCTCCCTAAAGCCAATCCCTTTAGTGAAATTGTGTGTTTTTTTTTCATTTTTGCAAAACAAAATCCCCCTCAATTGTCACGCATGAGGGGGGGGGGGGAGGCGCTGAATTATGTTGGAGTGGTAATCACTTATTAGTGTCTTCACCTTTTTGGTAAGATTTTTTTCGTTATTTCTTTCTTATTGTCAATTCGTGTTTGTATGCATACATTTATTGTTGTATTTCAAAGGTAAATTTTACATTACAATTAAAGTTTGTGTGGTTTATTTTCGTCAGTGATTCAGCTACATTCTTATGTTTCTTTGGATTTGAAGCATTAAAAGAAAATAAAAGGAAAAAAATTATTTGCATTCCATATAGGGCTTTGATTTTGATTAGAATAGTGAAGTTGAGGAGCTCGATTTTTTCATCACTTGTTTGTTGCATTGTAGATTTATTTCATCTTTCCCTGCTTAGTTAGGACTTTCATTGTGAAAAGGAAAATGAAAAGAATTTTTTTTTTCATATTACTTGCATCATAGGTGTGTTTAGGTGAGATTGAGTTTTGAGCCTTGAAATTGAATCATAATTCAAGATACACTCTAAAATTCACTCAATTAACTTAAGGAGCATTTTTCACATTAACGCAAACATATAGAGGTCTAGGCTAGAGATGTGTTTTGGCGTATTTAAGTGTAGGAGCTGTCGTTTTTTGTTAGCATTACATTCTGGGGGTAATATCCCATTCCATGTATGTAATTGTATTGGACTATTCTCCATGTACCTTCCAATATATTGGATGGTGCTCCACATATGAAAAGTATATCATAATTATCTCATCGTACAGATAAAAATTAAACAACACTACTACGAACTACGCTTCCACGTACCTTTGGGTATATTTTGTAATTCCACACTAGATTTCTATCCCTCCTTAAGCAACTTAGTTGGTCTCCTTGTACTCTATGATACAAAAAACACAACATTAAAGGATATTTCCTACATGTACTTAAATCCTTCTTTCACCGAGGTGGTATATTGTATTTCACAGTGAATTGGTAAACCCTTTTACCTAGTTACCCTTTTATTTTATCTGTGTTTTTAACTTCTAAGAATAATTGATTGAACGCAGAACAACATCCTCACTATGGACCAACTCCTTAGTGGATATTAGGTTGACACTAATGGCGATGGTTCCCGACTCTAGAAATCCAATAAAACCCTCTCACGAGAATCCCATTCCTTTTCCTTCTTTTGGAAATATTGGTGCTCCTCATATGGGAACATTTTCCCTTCCCGAGTTTACCATTGGTTTACTAGCTTCATTTTTTTCGATCCCTATCGTACAAAATATCCAAATTTCTCCTCAACCAAGTTCTCCTCCACCTGCACAACAACAACCTCATGTTGATCCTAAGGTTGACCCTTTGACTTCTTTGCTTATTTTTTCCTCATCCAATATTCATCCTCGCTTAGTGAATGTATTTATTCTAGTAACCAGGATGCTAAGAAGAAGAAAAAAAATATGATGAAGAAGAAGAAATATAAGAAGAAGGAAACTAAGCAACCATTTCTACCCATGCAACTAGTATGGAGAAACCTTCCAATCAACATCACAAAGTTAAATTCCCTTGAAATTTATGTAAGGATGACCACCATATTAGAGATTTCCTTGGTATTCCACAAGTATTATAAGTTTAATCCATAGGCTCACATCACCCTTGGTCATCAACCTCTCGAGATCAAGCTGGTGACAAAACATCAACTAGTTATCATAAGGTTCATGGGGAAAAGGATAAATTTAATTTTTCCTTCAGGTTATGTAAAGGGAATAATCCTATTTACCTTTTTCCTTATAAGGGTAAAGCCTCAAAAGTGTTGAAAAACCTTATAGCTTATCAACCTCATCTTTTGGTTGGTTATCTAAATATTTCTCCCAATCCTCCACTAGTTGATGAAGTTATTGATCAGAATATTAATCCAATCAATCCCTATCTCTTTGAATGTGAATCCCATGATTCTTTTCCTGAAAAAAAATTGCTTGAGAAAATGGTTGAATTAGTTCCACCTTCTATTGATCATACTTTTCCGGTAGAGAGTGAGTCTCATACCACTCAGGTTCTTCTCATTTATTCAGGTTCCAAGGAACTGGGGGGAAATCCTATGTTCCTGCATCATAAGAGGCGAATCCTCCCATTCCCAGAGCACAAAGGAGAAATTATCCCATTCCCATAACACAAGGGGGGACTTCTTCCATTCCCACGACACCCCCTCCAAGTAGTATGGTCACTTAATTTGATTGGATTCGACTGACAAGGTATCATCTTCCTCCTAAATATGTTCCCTTCTAGATCATAGTGAATGCTTATAATATGGGTGTACCTGGAACAATCATAGATGAACACGTATTTATTAGCATTCTGTCCTCAAATTCTTGGAAATATCTTGGTTCTTCACAACTTGTGCCCATTACCAATAATCAGTTGTCCTTTAATAGAGGAACCAGTCTTGACCGTTAGGGATCCTTAGTTATTTTAGTATTAATTTGGGAGGAAATATTGTCTATATCTATGTGATGGTAGTCCAAGGCCCTTTATTTAATTTACTCTTTAGGCATGACTATGGTTGTGGTATGGGAGCTATTACCTCTTCACCCTTTTGTGTGATGTGTTTCCCACAAGAAGGAAGAATCTTGACCATTAACGATCTTTCATTCGTTGGTCCTAATTTGACTCCAAATAAACCAACTTTGCTAAATGGTACTTATATTCAAGTAGTATCCCCCCCGCCACAGGTTAATTATGTCGCAACTTGTTCTATGCCCGCGTTAACTGGTGATCTAAGTACATCATTTAATGGGGGCATTAGAGTCAGATATTTCCATTGGATCCCTTGAAACCTTCCAGAACATTGTTATTCTATCTGATGAGAACCTCTTGGAAGCCATGGCCTCATGGACGTCATGATTAAGGTTCCCAGAGCCTAGTTCCTTTTCTTTTTTCAAGCTCATTAAAAAATGAAACGAGGTCTCATGAGCATAGTTATTTTTGTGTGTCAATCACGTTAAACATTAAACAAATCCCCTTCAAGTTTGAGACTTTGATTAGATCTCTTAAACTCCCAACTCAGTCTTTCACTTGATCTCGTAAATGAACATTCATTCAACCCATGTGTTAGTAACCAATAGTATACTTTGGTGAATGAAACAAATCTTGTGGGGCATGTGCCTAGAATTAAGTCAATATGTTGGGGTCATGCAAACTTATTTCAAGCATACTTTTCCACTATTTCAAGCTTATGTAAAAATGAAATCACTTTCAAGCATAGTTTTTTCTCCTTTTCAAGCTTGTGTAAAAGTGAAACCAATTTCAAGCATAATTTTTCTTTGTTTCAGGCTTGTGTAAAAATGAAGCCATTCTCATCCTGTCTTTCGTGATTGCCATTTTTATCAGCATATTCTTACTATATGAGCCTCAGTTTTCTCATTTAATTGTCACTCTCTGCTTGGCTGATTGTTCACTTTCACTTGATGTTTACCATTCACCGAGGAACAAATGTTATGACTGGTATTATTAGCTAGCCTCTTAAAATTTTCATGATTTGATTAGTTCCATCATGACCATAACAAGTTTCTCTTTATACCACTCATTCCTCTAGGAGGATTCCTCTTTATACTCTTTTCAAACTCCCTAAACATGAAACGATTGTTAGGCACTTTTACTTTCGAAGTTGTTAAAATAAATGAAAATAAGTCTACCCAGTATAAGTTTAACAATTTTCCAGACTAGGATAGACTATTTACGAAAAATTAATACCTTAGTCAAACATGGCTAAGAGGTTCTTGTGAGTTCATTTTCTGCTTTTTTGGACTCAAAAGAATATTTACAAAAAGGAACCTTTGGAGCTATTTTTTTCCTGTTTTCCAAACTCTCTAAACATGAAAAGAAATTGAGTTAAACCTTCACTGGACTCGTAAAATCATCAATAATGATGGACTCATCGAACATGATAGGACCGAACCACTCCTTCTCAGGGTTCATTAAAAATACTCAAAGGGATTCATTTGAAGGATGAAATTACAGATAAAGCATATGTTATCCTCCTAAAGCTTGTCAATAATAAATAGGTACTGACCATAATTGTTGGGGAAATTGGGAAAATAGCATACTTGACCTATTAATGGCAGTGAGTAGCTCTTGAACATGACAGTCTTTCACTTCATCTTCATGACTGTTGTGTTGGGAAATCTGATTGCCTCTTTGGTTCATCACACCATATCAAAAGCCTCCATGTTTTTTTTTGGGTCAATGCTTCCAACTCCATAAAATGTTGTCGATATTTTAAAGAGAAGTATTTAAGTTGATATCTTCTACGATACTCTTAAGTCTTCATTCATGTGTTTCGTTCTTGAACCAGTTCCACTTCAGCATTATTTTGTCTCAAATCTTGATACTCGTTTTGTGTTGTTGATGGGGGATACATCAAGGCCTTCATGCAACAATTTTTTTCCTATCGACATCAACTCATTATTAAGGAAGTTGACTTAGAAAATCCCTTTAGTACCTTGGAGATTGCATACATCATTGGAAATCTTCCTCACTCTTGGAGACATGTTTTAATCATTACCTTTGGTTGAAATATTTTGTATGGTGTTTTAATTCAGCTCATTTATTCACACCATATTGATTGTGCTATGGAACCTTGAGAGTCATTAACATCATCGGTGGTTTCTCTCGCATTTGTTAAAGGCTCAAATAATTGTTCGGTAATTGTATGGAGTCTACCATGTTCGACTCTAACTCATTTATTCCCAAGGTTAAACTCACACATTCAATGATAAAGTGAACAAGATAGAAGCCGTAAACTGATTTTCATCCATCGAGGCTACGATTTTAGGATTCATACAATATTACAAAGTATTATGGCTATGATTATACAAACAATCATCTGAGCATGGCTCCAAATTATATCATTAGTGAATAAGACTTGTTGATCATTTCACATGTAATGTTAGCTTATGTGTTGAGCATGGGTGTGCTTCCCTCAAGAATGATATCATAATGAAAATTTATTGTAACAGATGATGATCTTTACTAGTTGATCTTGATCTGAAATTTTCATAACGTTAAGCACTTCAGTCATCAGTTGTCGCTTCTGACTTTTAACTTTAGGGGAAATCTGTGATAGGCCATATTTTCAAATATGGTCAATATGCCTACAAACCAAATCAATCAATATCCATTAACATTTGTTAATCATCCTTTCAAAAATCCCTAAGCATGACCTCTCCAAAAAATATGATTTTATGGGAAATATTGTTCATAATTTTATTTTATTTTCCCTAGTGCACCTTCACTCTTAGGCCACCTGTGTTCAACACATGTTTCCTCCTTTTCCACCTATGCTGGCCAACACATGTTGCTCTTTTTTGTAGGTGCATTGATTCTAGAAATTTGGGAAAATAAAAGAATAATTTTGAAGCCTCCTCTTCTAGAATCTTCCAAGATTGTTTTAAATTTTTAACATAGATAGAGAGCTTGAATCCTATCTGATACTATCTTGGAGACTTCGATTCTTATCCCTTGAGCTCATACTCCCATCATATGTGGATCTCATGCCCATAATGGTGAATCCTAAACTACCACTCTTCACCTATAAATTTACTTCCATAAATAACATCAGGGTTGGCTTTTGAGATTGATAATACCCTTATGTTGTTTCCTTGAACCTAAAGGAGTCATAATGTTCGTGCAGTAGGGTTGATATTGAGGTGTGCTTTGTGACAAGGAGGGACAAGAAAACTTGGGGAGATATCTACAAAGTCAACACCTATTTATCGTTGTAAACTCTATCCTATTTCTGTTAATACAAAGAGTGTCTTGTTTTCCTATATGTCTTGTGTTATGTTTTCATTCATGTATTCCAATGCCATGTTGATTCATTGAATAAAAATGCTAGATTATGCTACGTGGATGTTGTGGATCCTTTGCTTGTTTTAGTCGTGTGTGCAGGTTATAGTTATAGAAATTGGAGCTATAATTGGTGCTTAGAGAGAGGAGGAAAAGAAGGCTTGCTACAGGTTTTGGGTAGGATTATTTCCCATTGTCTAATTTCTCGAAGGAAAACTTCATGCTTTGTGTCTTTTCTTGTTCCATATTAGACCACTAGATCTAGGGAATTCACCTTGTTCGCAATTGTAAATTCCATATAGCAATGTATGTGGGGGGAAAGGGGTCTAAAAATAATTTAAGTGGGATTTTAATAAATGAGGTAGGTATAAAATGATAGTGAGGTAGGTGGACACATGGAAGGGGGAGATAAAGGGAAGGAAAAATGGGAAATGGTCAATCTCTTGGAAATGTTTTGGGTGGAAGTTTTTTTTGGAGTATATGAGGCTAAGAGGAGAGGGGAAACTAAACTTGGAATTTTTATTTTGGTGTTGGGAATCAGGAAGTTGCTTGGAACCTAGGGGTTGGACATGCATGATGGAAAATATGTTTCAGGTCAAAAGGTGCTTGACACCTAGAGGTTGGACACAAATGATGGAAGCTACAATTATGGACTTGGGATTAAAAGGTTATGGAACCTACGGAGGTTCCTTGTGCTAGGAGGCCAAATAAGCTATTCCTGGTTGGAAAGGTGGCATATTTAGTTAGGTGGTATCGACAAGAACACCATAAGAGGGAAATAATAATAACATATTTCATGTTATTGATATGTTGACTTAAAATATTTTGTTTAAAATTATTTACATTGTGAATATGTTCTTGAAAAAATATGAAAAGAATAATGTTATATATTTATAAAACATTTTTTCTCCTAATTAGAAAATAAATGAATTTTTTTTCTTTAACAAGCTTGAGGCTTGTGAAGATAAAATTCTCTTCGTGAGGAATATTTTCCATTTATCACTGTTGAGGGATAGGTTCATTTCTTAAAACCTAATAAATACCCTATTAATATTAGTCAAAGCCTCCTAAAAGGTATACCCATATATGGTGAAGTCATCCATATATATTTGTACACAGTTTTCGATGAATTCAAATAATATCCTAAGAAACATCGTTTGGAATGTAGTTGTAGCATTTCACAATACAAATGGAAGAGTGTATACTCCACATAGGTAGGAAAAGGTAGTTTTCTCTTGGTCTTCAGGGGATTCTTAAATATCATTGTAACCATTAAATATATTAAGAAAAGAAATTAATTTCTTTTGAGCCATGGTATCAATGACATGATCAATGAATGGTGAAGAAAATTAATCCTTAACGCTGGTTTTTTTTCTCAATTTTTCTTTGGTGACTAAGAAAATATCAAGGAATTCAACGAATATGCATTTACCTTCCTCCTTTAGGTCAAAAATTGGCTCCTTATGACTTAGGGGGCATTGTTGCAAAATAATATTTGCTAAAATATAATATAGTTGGTATAATGATATGAAATTTGATAAATGTAATAAGTAATTTATGAAAAAATGTAGGATAAAGTAATCAATAAGGAAAATCAATCAATGTACCAACTTAGAAACATTAATATGGCTCACTCATAACTTTACTGAAAACTAAATTTTCTTGGTTTAGCCAATTGATTGATATATAATTATTCAAAAAACATGATCATCAAGAAACTACTCAGTACCATGATAATTATCATAACAATATATGTAAGTGATTAGTAGAAAAGAAATACTGTAAAATGAAAATAAAGAAAAAATAATAAATAATATAAATTAAACATAGTAGCTTAAACTATATGAAAATATGATTAGTTAGGACAAAAATCAAGCATTGGATAACATGTATCACATATGATATGAGATATTTACTCTTTATAGTTTATAATTCCAAAATTATTTATTCAAATATTTCATATCTAAAAGCATGAATTAGAAATAATAGATAGAGAACCAAGGCATGTGTCAAATATGCAGTGGACTTCAATTATACCATCCGCATATAAATAAAAAACAGAGGCTAATGAGTTCAACGCTGATCAGTATTAAATACAAGAAAATATATCCCACATCGTTATGATGAAACATGTAAGGTCAGTGTGTGAATCTTAATTACAAAATATATTAAGTCCCATACAGATATTTTCTGACCCTTTTTCTCTCTATCCCTGTTCCTTCTAAAGACATCAAAGGGAAACTACTTCCCCAACCTTAATTGTAACTAATTATATGTGAAAACAAATTCGCATGTAAAATATTTTACATTGACTTTTTATCTTCATGGGGTGGTGTTCTACTTGGGAAATTGTTTCAACACTTTTTCTTTGCCCTTTATAATGTACTTCTCTTAGGTTGACAGCAGGGTTGACTACTTCACTTCGTTGATTAAGCAAATATGATATAATCTACTTCATCCTTGGCAACCTCTTTAATGGTGGAATTTAATGGAACTACCACTTCTACTCATGTATTTATTGTGAAGGAAATTATTTTTGGTTTGTTATTCTTCTGAGTTTGATTATTTTACCCCATTCAATAGGATCAGTTAATGGATTTTTCATAAATTTTAGATAAGCCACTTCAATCATCGATTTTAATTGTTAAGGTATCTTTGGAAGGTTGTATGTCAAATTATTTAGTAATGCCAAAAAAAATGAATTTCTCGCATAATAAAGTAAACATTATCTCCCCTAAAAATAAATACATGCTTAATTATGGAATATATTCCTAATATTCCTAGAATATCTTCAGTGAATTTGTAAATCGTTGTTCTAACACTAACCAATCAATGTATGTCCACAAGTTGGGTAGAACAAATACATGTGTATAACCCCAATTGACTTGAATTCCTCCATTTCATTCCTAGCACGAAATTATTTCGTTTTCCATATCATCAATTGTATTCCTATTTTATTTTATTCTCAAAAATGACAAAATACATTCAGATCTGGTTGGGAGTCCCATTGTTTTCAGTGTTTCATTTGAGGTAGAACTTCACCATTGAATTATCGACTCCAATTCTGCAATTTAGTTTTAAATAGAGAGATATATATATTCTTCATGTATAAAATGGAATTAGCTCGAAAATCATATTCACATATGTGCATTACTGTAATATGATTTTCATTTCCTCAACTTTTATCAATTATCATTTTCCATACTTTTATTCTTTCTTTGGTCAAATTAGCCCTTCACACTATTTCTAACTTCATGAAATCTCTTATATATTTTAGTTCACTTTATTTTTATATATTTCAGGTCACTTTATTTTTATTTAAGTATATGATGTATTCCTTCAATGAATCCATTCTTCCCATTATAGGTCAGAAAAAAAATAATTCCAATCATTGTTTTTCTTTCTCTACAATGCTCATCTGATCATCCAATTAAGCTATTGTAATTTCAAAAAATTTCAAACCCTCATTGATGTTATCTATCTATAAATATTTTTAAGAATGGAAAATAATGTTTTGTTTAAGTATTGAGTCCATCTTGGTTTTATATTATTTTTTTTGTAAGATTAGGTAGATCCTTTCCATTTTCTATGATTTTTAAAAACAGGCATCTGATATACAAAAATTTAGACCTCAACCTGCCCATAGGAAACCAGGTATGTTGGCCATCTAAGCACGAAACATGTCAACCAAAACATAAACAGTCTTAATAACCTATACAATATCTTTTGGAATTTGATATCTAAATTTGGATTTACAAATATTAACATTAATCAAAAGGTAATAGCCGCTAAAAATAAAACCGAAAACTTTAAACATGATATCATTAATCATCCTCGGATTCCACAAGAGTTGGATCTTTGGCACTGGACCCACGTAATTCAACTTCAACTCGCTACATGGCCTTAATATCCTTTTTCATTCTCCCCAATCGAGCATACTGATGTAGCTTTCTGAGATTAATTTATTGAATATTTCTGTTAATATCAGCCAAAGTAGATTCCATCTTAGACTCTGCCATCACTTGAGTTGACATGATTTCTTTTGATAACAAGAATTTGATCAACTAGTAAGTTCTTATACACTGTTAAAATAGTGAGCTATGTCCTTGGGTGTGCCGAGGGTCAATCACCACATTATGCATATACTGAAATTCCATTTCATCTTCCATTTCGAATTTATCTATAACTTTAATTTCCCATCCATAAATATGAGAACAAATAGAATTAGGAACCTCTGACGCATACGAATGGACAAGCGGCTCCAGATGCTACTTCATACATTTTATTCCTCTCTTCTTAGGCTGTTGGGAGATTGGTTGTTTGACTTTGTCTCCCTTTGGCTTTCTGCTACATGTTCTCTTCACCATCTTCAAGTAACCAAGAATGAAAACTTCTGATACTATCAAATAAACAATAGAACCATTAAAAATACAAGTGAGAGACTTACCAAAATTTTTAAACTGGGCCAATAAACCTTTTCTATTATCCAGGTTACCCAACTCAATTAGAATTGAACCCAGAAACAAAGGCCATAAATGAAATAGGGACAAAAAGGAATTTTTTCTTCCTCCCATACCCTATAGCCTTCAGTAATAGTAGCAGACAATCATGAAAGTCCCCTCTAAATTTAAACCGCACATAACTGTAAAGAAGACCAATTAAAGAAAGACATAAATAAACCCATCCGAATATCATAGAATTCATAAACCCGACTTTAAAACAAACAATTTGAATAGAATTCAGAGGACAACGCATGGTAAGGATCCCAATTCTACCTAGAATCCTACCCAAACTTATTTTAGGAACTCGCAAGATTAAGACAGAAACCACAAAAAATTCCCACAACCTAGGAAATAGAATATGATTTATGATGGACCAAATGAAAACCCAAAACCGAGAAACTTGCAGCAACCAACTTCTGAATGATGCAGCATTTTCAAAGACCCATGGAGACTCTGAACCACCGAAGAAATATGTAAATAGTTTAGAACCACCATAATTAATAACCATAAGATGGAAACAGTTTTCAAAGATAGTACCCATCTTCCCCAACCGCAACAATCTTCCTCCAGTAAATAAAACCAAGTAGTAGAAAAAGAACGAGAAACCACCAAACAAATTTATGCATGTTTCTAACTTCAACCATCTTCATCATTTGCTCAAACTAGAACCGACCAGTATCCCATTCAAAAATATAATCTAAAAAAACCATGACTACTTTCCTCATGCGGCGAAAATCTGAGGCCTTCGGCATAGAAGAAAGATATAATGATACATACAAATTTACCTCCTGCACCGTCACCTTTGTTCTTCACTTCAGATCGCCCCAAAACTATGAATAAAAATATTCCCAAAAAATAAAAATAACGAAAAACATTCCCTGTCCATGCATATTACTCTGCTGCAGGTGCTTTTTCCCACGATCCTCTGACATCCCTACTGGGTTTCTCAGCTGGTAACCGCACTCACCTCTCCGCATTTATTATGTTGATTAGGGAGCATCCTTTCACCCTAGCCACCTACTCACCTTTTGCATGTGGGAGCCACGTGGTTTCGTCCTTCCCACGTGGCAGGGCTCGGCCACCAATGCCCCCAGTACTACACCCCGATCGAGAACATCTTGGTTTTGTATTCGTTTATCTTCTTCTGGTATTGATTTTCCTTTGTTCAAAACTCAACAAGATGATCTTCTTTCTCCTGTTGTAATATTTCCATTTGAGATTGTTTTATATTAAAATCCGTAAGATTTCAATTTGAGATTGTTTTATATTAATATCCCTTTGCAACTCTTGCATTTTTCTATTTATAGTTTGAAACTCTATCAAAGAACTTAGAATTTGCAGATTTATACGTTTCCTTTAGAATATGAATTTCCTTTTCCTCAGATTCAAGTAAAAGGTTAATATTTTTACCAAGATTTGGGAATCCAAATATGGTAATAATTTCGTTCTCCAATTCCTTAATTATATTATACTTTTTCCTTATTCCCACCTTTTCATTTTTCAATTATGTTTCAAGTTTTTTTAAGAGTCCTTGTAGTTTCGTAACATTTTTCCTAGATTATATCAATATTTTGGCCACCATTTTATCAATGTCATTTAATCATATATGTTAGATTTATCTGATTCAATTATACT